>JAEIGN010000396.1:12375000-12785000 GCA_018903745.1 Drosophila repleta
CCATAAATCAAGCTGTGTGCCGCGTGTGGCCCTGTCACATGTAGCACATCGCATTTATTTATAAACTCGCTAGAAAAAACAGAGAACGAAAACAAGTTAGAGTGCTCATATTGGCAGGCTCCGACTGGAAGATACCCTGACGATCGAAGGGATATACAGACGGGCAGACTTACCTACAGAGATGGCTAGATCGACTAAGCTTGTTATCCTGCTTGAAAATATATATACTGGGCTCAGCCACGCCTCCTTTTGCCTGTTATATACATTTCCGCAAAACCAATATGCCCTGCAATAGATGCTGGCTGCAAAAAGGAAGTAAGGATAAGGCTGATAGATATTCTGCTATAATAAATGTAATACATAAAGCTTTTCATATAAGTCAATATTGACTTTCTAAAGACTCGATTGCTTATATCTAATCAAATTTATATTCAAGCACAAGTTTTGTACAGGGTACTAAATTTGCATGACATTTCAAGTCCTTCCATAAAACCTATACGAATTCTAACTTATCTCAACTCAGAGCTCTTCTATGCCCCACTAAGCGTATCCCACCCGTAGCATACTCAACCCCAATCCTCATCATACCCGCCACCCTCTCCCTGCAGGGTATTCGCAATACTGTTCCCTCTTGCCTGTTGTCTGTTGCTGGCGCGCTGTCATTTGTTCGAGTCTCGTTTTGATTTTTGCGGCAAAATAATTGTCGTTTAGGTAATAAAATTTGATTTATGGCTCTCGCCGCTCTCGCTTCACACACACTTTCACTTTTCGCTTGATTTTAATGACGCCCAGACACGCCCCCCTCGGGGCCAAGAACAGCAGATATTCATGCATACTTCCGTATAAATCACACTTTTATGGCTAACAAAATGTATAAAGCGTTTTCCCCACCCTCGCCCACAGTCAAATGCAAACTGTCCCCAAACTGCTCCCACAACAACAATAACAATTAGCACAGCAACAACAACAACAACAACAGGTTTAATAAAGTGCGAGTTTCGTTTCTTTTGTTGGCCACCTGTCTGGCAGCAGTATTTTAATTATGGCCAGCGAAGCGTCTAATTGCCGTTCAAAAAAAACCAACTCAAATGAATTGAGCAGCCCGGCAATTTGGAGTGATTAATGCACACGCCTCCCCCGTGGCGTATACGTAATGTCGTGCGCTCATTACGTATACGTAATATTTGATTCACATTTGATTGACCGCACGACCATTGATTTTTAATTAAAATTGAGTTAGCAAGAGTGGGCGTGGGCATGGAACTAATATTTTTATACCACTTGAAGGACATGGAGGATCTGTGAGGGGGGAGTTGATGGAGTTTAGTAAATGTTTTCTTTCATGGTTCTGAATAGACAGAAGTTATATTTAATCTATAAAAGGAAATCGAAATTGTATTCATGCATTTACTAAATGTATTTCGAGCATTCTTATCCCTTTAGTCGATTGGTTTAGCATTGGGTCCAGCCTAACACATATGCCCTGGCCCTTTACACAGGGCATTCGAAAAGTTCTGTCTACTTGATGGCTCGCACTTTGCAAAAGTGTCAAATACAAATGTTGCCCAATGGCAATGCAAAAGTAGTCTGCTCTCTCTCTCTCTCTGTTAGTGTGTGTGTAAACCACTTGTGGAGCAAGTGCTTGTGGTTGCAAATGAGATCCGAGCCATTGAAATGAATTTGGAAGACCGCAAATAAATTGAATTTATTTTCTCAGCTGCCAGCTGAGAGCTTTTTGTTTTTCTCTTTTAATTGCAATATTTCTTATCAGTCTGCAGTCTGCTGTTTGATAAATGCCCACACATAAGGACTTCCAATTAAAGAGGGCTCGGCTAATGCTCTTCAATCTGTTGGCCGGCAACAAACTTGGCCTCAAAACAAATTGGCTAAGCACTGCGATGCACGGATTGCAGCTAACTGATTGAAAAAACAACAAAGAGAGAGAGAGAGAGCTGAGCTGAAAGCCGACTAGCGGCAGCTGCACTAACAAAAACACAAAGTGCAGCCAGCCAACCACTGCACCACTCACTGCCTGTGCCACCGCCACAATGACAACATTTTCCGCGTCGCACAATTTTTCACTTAGCTTGCAGAAAATGCAGTTTGCTTGCTCTCACTCTGTCACTCTCCCTCTCTCACTACCCCTCGCCCTCTCTGCTTTGTCCGGCTTTGCACGGCTCTGGCCAATCACGCATTTGTCCACGGCCAACAGAGCGGCACAAAGACAAAAGATAACGATTGATGGGCAAGCCAAACAAATGGGGCCCGCCGGAGATGGAAGCAGCAGGGGAGGCAGAGCGAAGAGCGAGTGGCAGAAATGCGGATTTAAGAATAGCTGTCAAAAAAAAGCGGAAAAAACGTAACAAAACAGCCCAAAAATGCCGAGAGCGCGAGAGAAGAACAAAAATTAACAGCAAAAACCAGCTTAAAAACAAAAATATTGAAAGAGTTTCAAGACGACTCGCAGATGCCCTACCAAGATAGACTCCTATTGAAAGATATATCCCATGACAGATATAAAGATGGAATAAATTAGAAAAAGAAAGCGTTAAGTTAAGATAAATAATACTTACATATGAATGTATGTGTATATATATATATATATATATTCATAAATGATAATCAAGAGAATAAATTATAGACTAACATCCACATTTTATAGTGAAAGAATTAAATTAAAATAAAAGCTAAAAACATATTTCAGACTTTCAAAATATATAAAAATAAAAAAAAATGTTTATCAATAAGAAAATTATTTTAAAAATATTTAAAAAATTTTTAAATTAAATAAAAAATATAAAAATTATTTTAAAACTATTTTAGAACTTTTTTATCCTAAAACTCATCAAAAATATCTCATCATATCACACAGCTGACTCTATCCCCTTTTCGAATCCCCATATATAAATTTACAGATAGACACCATAATAAACCAATTGAGAGCTAACAGAATCCAATGCAATCAAAGTTAAGCTGCTTATGTATTATTTATATTTTGCTTGATTTCTCAATTAAATTTCATAAAATCGAACCAGAACTAAATCCCCTAAGCTATGAGCGCTTCAAAAATTGGGCAAACCCGCTAAGCTGCTCGGCTGTAGGGCACAAAAATGTGAGAAAAACAAAATCGAATGCAATTTATTTTCTAGTTACTGTTAAGCTGATTGCAACTGGCGATGCCAACTCTGGTATAAACCTTTGAGCTCCAAGTTCCAACGGACTCCGATCCCAACCCCTAGCAAAGAAAATAAATAAAAGCACTTGCCCAGCCGCGAGTTTCGCAGTTAAGGAGAAGCGGAAAAAAGAGATGCTTAAAAACGTATCAACAGCAGGGCAAAACTTTGATTGTATTTGCTGTTATTGCTGTGACAGTTGTTGAGCAGTGCTGGGGGGTGGCAACAAAGGGTGGTGGCCGCGCCAGGGGTTGAGCGCAAATTGTACAGCTGAAAAATGCCAATTTGAGCGGCGCGTCAAAATTGCAAATCAAAGTTTAGTGCTTCGAGTGTTTTGTATGAGTTGCTTGATTGAATGCCTGATTGACAGTCAGTCAATCAACGGGTAACGGCACGAAGACAGCTCGACAGGCGGCGGACAATTGACAAATCGTCAGGCCTCAAAATAGCTTCGGTTAATTTGAGGCAATCACAAACCAAATCGAGCCTACGGACAACTGCGCTCACATCGATTTCGTATGTGAATTCGTTGTTCCTTCTGCCCATTGTTGCTGCTGTTGTTTTGCTAACCTTTCTAACCAGACCCTGAAAGGGTGTTTTATCCTTTGGCAAGGATCAATCAATGTGTTGTGCCTGGTCATCATCGACGGGCTCGCATTGCCACCCTCAAAATGAGCTTTTGAGTGTTGACTACAATTGCCCCATTGGCCAGCAACAAATGGGCCGCGCTCAGAAATGGGGTTTTGTAATACTCGTTTAGAAAATGCACATTTTCCTCTCTGCCAGTTGGAAATTTGCAAACAAATAAGTGAGAGTTGGAGCTAAGTGCTCGAAAATTTCAAGCTAAACTACAGCAGCAAATCGAATGGGTACAATGTGGGAACAGTGGGTGAAAAGAGAAATTGATGGCTTAGTATTGAATATAGGTATTAGTATTAGCATTGGCATCAGCGCATTAGCATTGGAATTCATTGAAATTAACAGCTGCATTAGCGCTTAAATAAGTACTAGTAATATTAGTATTAACATTGGGAATTTCATTTAAATTGGCATTAGCATTGGCATTAGGAATCGTAATCAGCATTAGTAATCGTATTAGCATGACCATTAGGAATTACATAACATTGACATTGACATAGGCATTAGCATTAGCATTAGCATTAGCATTAGCATTAGCATTAGCATTAGCATTAGCATTAGCAGTAGCATTAGCATTAGCATTAGCATTAGCATTAGCATTAGCATTAGCATTAGCATTAGCATTAGCATTAGCATTAGCATTAGCATTAGCATTAGCATTAGCATTAGCATTAGCATTAGCATTAGCATTAGCATTAGCATTAGCATTAGCATTAGCATTAGCATTAGCATTAGCATTAGCATTAGCATTAGCATTAGCATTAGCATTAGCATTAGCATTAGCATTAGCATTAGCATTAGCATTAGCATTAGCATTAGCATTAGCATTAGCATTAGCATTAGCATTAGCATTAGCATTAGCATTAGCATTAGCATTAGCATTAGCATTAGCATTAGCATTAGCATTAGCATTAGCATTAGCATTAGCATTAGCATTAGCATTAGCATTAGCATTAGCATTAGCATTAGCATTAGTATTAGCATTAACATTAGCATTAGCATTAGCATTAGCATTAGCATTAGCATTAGCATTAGCATTAGCATTAGCATTAGCATTAGCATTAGCATTAGCATTAGCATTAGTATTAGCATTAGCATTAGCATTAGCATTAGCATTAGCATTAGCATTAGCATTAGCTTTAGCATTAGCATTAGCATTAGTTATTTCATTAACATTGACATTAGCAATATCATTACCATTAATATTAGCATCCTCATTAGCATTAGCATTAGCATTAGCATTAGCATTTCCATCCTTCTGCACTTTATATTCACACGATCGATCCATAACTCAGCTTCCACTCTCACCTTGATTCGCTTAAGCAGTAACAATAAAAATCTCTTTTACTTTAGCTTTTAACACACAACCCGAACTAGCTAATACATCTGCTCTCTGGAGGGCCACACAAATTGCTTGCTAATTTTGAAACCAATCAACGGCCGCAATTGCACAACCTACACACAACCAACAACAAACAATAATAACAACAACAACAGGAACAAGAAAGAAAACAGTAAGCGGCCAAAAGTCCAAAATGTCTACTAACCACATCCACAGGCAGTAGCCCACCATCACCACCACCTCCACCAGTACGAGTACCAGCAGCAGCAGGAGTACAGATGATGCTGGAGCTGTTGCCAATCCACCAAAAAAACTGCCCATTAGCACGTGCTGTCCATGTCAATGGCTAAGCCATTTTATTCCAGTCGGAAAGAGGAAGTGGCAGCTGTGGGCCAGACGGACGGGGGACAAAATGGTCGTAACGTGCATGTAATTGTGTCACCAGGGATGGGGCCTAAGCCGGAAAGTTAAGCCCGTAGCTGGCCCGTGGCCACTTTTGCTGCTGCCACTTAAAAATCCACTTAATCCCGCCGTCTTAAAAAAGACGCAAAGCAAGCACGGAAGTTGGCGAACGTTGCTCGCACCCCTCGCTCGCTGCCCTCCCAGGCATTTCAGTGATGTATTCAAACTGCAAGTCGATTGTTATTTTTACGCCCGTTGCGGAAATAGACCCCCTCTCTCTCTCTCTCTGAAGCCCTTCGGCCACTCCGGCGCAAACTTCCAAGACAACTTTGTCGAAAGCATTGGGGGTAAGTCAAAGTCCTAGCTGAAGTCTCAAGGCATAAGTACCAGATGATGAAAAAGTGAAAAGAGTACGAAGTAAAAGTTTTGCCGCCTAAAAGTCTGTTAAGCCCTACAACTAGAGGTCATCAGGTAGGGAGCTCCCCAGTCATAAGGGGGAGGGGCTACGGGCTGTGCCCGCCATTATTGAAAGTGGCCGCTGAGTAATTTCAAAGTTTAGCAAACAGCCAGATGCCCTGCCCCCATTTAATGGCGCTCTCCTTGTCCAGAAGTTGCAATGTATTGAGGTCGAATTGATTCTATATATATATAAGTATAATAAGTATGGATTGTAGGCGACTTTAAATCACTTTTATTATAATACCCCACTGACCTGCTTCGCGCAACTGCTCCTCGATGCATGCAATTGATTGGCTCAAGTACAAAATTCTTCAATAATTTTTTTGGTGCTCGAGACTCCAAAGTTTTGGCAAGCAACTTTTCATTGTTTTTTTTTTTCTTTTCTTTTCTTTGCCTTTCATACTTCATAAAAGAGCAGCGGGCTATGCACATGTTTTGCCACACCCACCCACAGTCCGCCCACAAATTGAGTCCAAACAAGATTTGTGAGCTGAGCCCAAAAGAAATCCGCTTTTATTACCCAACGAGCAGCGCATTAAATATTCTTGCTTCATTTCACAGTAACACTCGATACACTGAGAGAAATTGACTCGAATTGTTTCCTATTATTCATAAGAGATCTCGATTCTAGCGAAAACTTTGCTGGAAGCATCAAGTTTATTGGAAGCATCAAAGTTTAAACAGATTAAAAAAAATTTAAATAAAATTAAATAAATTTTTATATATACAAAAATTTAAAAAAAAAATTAAACATATTTGTAATAACAAAAATTTTTATATTAATATACTCTATTTTTTAGATTTAAAAAAAATATTTTTTATATTTTTTAAATTCATACTTCATATGTTAATAAATATTTCTGACTCAAACATAAATAAAAAATTATTTTTAAATTTTTTTTTTAAATATATTCAATTAAATATAAATCGAAATAAATACATTTCCGCTCAGTGCATTATTGAGGTAGTATTTTTTTTTTTGGTTTTAGTAGTCTTGTAGAGCCGTCGCCTTTATTCAGGATTTGTTTTACAATTTAGTCACGCGCTGCGTTTCGCTTCTTTCCTCCGCTGCTTCTGCTTCGTCTTCTACTTTTGCAATTTTTTGTTCACCTTTTTTAATTAATTTTATTTAGCTTGAGAGCGTGCGGCGTTTATGCGCTTCAAAGGATGCTAAGCAGCAGCAGCAGCAACAACGCGCCACAGCGTTCGCTAATGGTAATGGCCATGGCAAATCAAAATGGCGACACGCGCGCTTCCGTTTCCGCTCAGCTGCAAAATTTGTCGCTCGCCTGTTTAATTTATATATTTATTTAGGCTTGCGCTGGCAGCATTTCTAGTTAATTAGCCTAATGACTGTTGTTCTGCTGCTGCGATGCCGACTTCAACGTCGACGCCGACGTCTGCTCAATAGTCGAAAACTATTCGAGCTGACATCAATTCAAATGTACTTTGACTTTCGCCCCCCGGACAAGCGACTTGACTACGGCCAGAATATGCAAATGATTCCATTATCTAAGTGCCCGACTGCAAATGGGTTGAATTTTAATCCCTGCAAAGGAATCACACTCATAACAGTTATGCCAGCTCAATTGCCTCCGGCTATTACCATATTTAATTGATTTACCATTCCGATAGTCGTTAACGAAATTGAATTTGCAATTTCAATAATTCGTTGAGTTAAAAGGGGGAAGTCTTTGAATTTTGTAATGATTTTTGAATCAGTTTATAATATATTTTAATAAATATACATATTTACTACTATAATATATTTTAATATATATAATTTTATTTTATTTTATATATATCAGATATTTTCTACATGTTAATTCTTATATTAAATCCTTCTCCCAACACCCATTTCTAATTTTGTTTATAATAATGTAGTTTATAATATAATTTAATAAATATATATATATTTTTTTAAATTATGTACTATAATATATTTTAATATATATCATTTTATTTTATTTTATATATATCAGATATTTTCTTCATATTAATTCTTATATTAAATCCTACTACCAACACCCATTTCTAATTTTGTTTATAATAGTTTATAATATAATTTAATATATATATATAAATTTTTTTTAATTATGTACTATAATATATTTATATATTTTTTTTATTTTATATACATCAGATATTTTCCATATATTATTTCTTATATTAAATCCTTCTCCCAACACCCATTTCTAATTTTGTTTATAATAGTCTATAATATAATTTAATATATATATGTATATTTTTTTTAATTATGTACTATAATATATTTATAAATTTTTTTTTTATTTTATATATATCAGATATTTTCTATATATTATTTCTTATATTAAATCCTACTACCAACACCCATTTCTAATTTTGTTTCACTTTCTGTTGTGCTGAGCACGGAGAGACCTTGGCGCGCAGTCAATCAGCTTTGTTAATTCATCAAATCGTAAAAGTTTTCTGTTTAACTCCGACTGCATCAAGCCGAGAATCGAGCAAAGTTTTCGAGTAAATGCTTTCGCACATAAACTTCAGAAATTTATGCGGCAAAGTTATGGAAAATCTTCCAACTCTTTTCGCAATCGACCACAAAATTTGAAAGCTCCAGAGCCGGAGTCCCTCGAAACTGGGGCGCATCTTCAATTAGAGTTGCATAGAACTTGGGCGAAAGTTCAAGAGCAATTTGTACAAAGTTCTGGCAAAAGGATTTCATTAATATCAAAAGGACAACAAATAATATTATTTTATTCCAAAGTAAATGGAAAGTTTTACTCAGCTGCAGCCGGCTGTGCAA
Source organism: Drosophila repleta (assembly GCA_018903745.1). Lineage (NCBI taxonomy): Eukaryota > Metazoa > Arthropoda > Insecta > Diptera > Drosophilidae > Drosophila > Drosophila repleta. Next base: position 12,383,801 of record JAEIGN010000396.1, read on the forward strand.
TCTGCTCGAGTTGTCGGACTCCAGCTGGGTGGCCAAGTGCAGTTGAAGTGCCACTGAAACTTTCAATGTCCGGCTGATTGATGGCGAGCTTGGTTCAAGGTATTTCGCCCTCTTCCAGACTCTCAACTTCATCCTGCTCCAAGAGGATCCTCGGCCTGCGCCAGCGCCTCACGAAGACTGGCGACGGGCAACGCGGCGGCGGCATGGGCTTCGGCCAGTTCACCCAGCGCTTCATTTTCGCCACATCGACGTCCCCATTGGTTAAATCGATGATGGGCAGCTCCTGGCCATCGGCCGACTGTTCGTCCATAACACTTTGCTGCAAATCGTGTTTGCCTGGCAGCCAGAGGCGCGTGCTCACATCGCTGCTGGCGAACATGCTGCGCTGGGGATTGAATTGCAGGCAACGCACCGACTGGCTGCACCTGGCGTGCAACACGGTCAACAGCTGCCCGCTGGCTGCGCGCCACACATGAACGCGCCCCCGATCCGCGCCGGCCAGCACGTGCTGCGAGTCGGCCGAGTAGCAGGCCTGCAGCGGCAGCTGATCCCGATTCGCGTAGTCTGCGTAGGTCTGCCCCAAGCGGCCGCTGAATGCATCCACGCTGAAGCACCAGCCGTAGTCCGTGTTGACCAACAGACTCTTGCCGTCGGGCGCGAACTCCAGCTGCGTTAACTTGGCCAGCTCGCTCAGCTGGTAGCCGAACTGCCGGCACGGCATGCCGCCCAACTTGCGCACGTCGTAAATCTCAATGCGCTCCGTACTGTGGCACGTGGCGAAGACCTGGCCGGACGGATCGAAAGCAACCAGCGGACGTCGCAAGTGCTTCAACTTGTGCGTGTAGCTCTCGCTGCGCAGATCCCACAGCAGCACGCGATCATCCCAGCCAGCGCTCAAGAAGTGATGCGAGCTGCCCGGCTGAAAGCACAAACCACGCAGCGAACTCGAGTGACCCTTGAAGTGGGTCAAATGCTCGTGACTGCTTAAATCCAAGTAGCGTATGAGATAGTCATCCTAGAATAATAGCGAAAGTTAGGAGGGAGCTATTAAGTATTTAGATTCTCTCTCTAGGTTCAGTCGAGCTTCTCTCTAGCTGCTCTGTCGCTTATCCTTAGCAGCCCCCTAGATTCTCTCTTGCAATTCTTTAACTTCTCTCTTAGCTACTCTCTAGCTGTTCCATAGGTGATCTCCAGCTTATCCTTAGCTTCTTTCTGGCATCAGTCTAGCTTATCTCTAGCTTCTCTCTAGCGTCTATCGAGCTTCTTATGCTAGCTTCTCTCTAGATATTCTCTAGCTTCTCGCGGGCCACTCTCTAGCTTATCCTTAGCTTCTCTCTAGCTGCTTTCTTGCCACTTTCTAGCTTACCTTTAACTTCTTTATAACACCTGTCGAGCTTCTCTTTTGCTTCTCTCATGCAATTCTCTAACTTATCTTTAGATATTCACCAACTTCTTCCTAGCTTCCATCTAGCCACCCTCTAGCTAGCTTCAAGCTGATCTCCTAGATTCTTTTCCTAGTTTCTCTCACCTTCGTTGAGCTATGCAGCAGTCGATCGTTGCGATGCGTGAAGCAAGCCAATTCGGGTCGATATTTCCGCAAGTGAACCAAACACAGCTGATGCAGGCTGTGGCAGTCGATGACACTCAGATTGTGATGATCACAGACTAAGAGATAATTGCCATCCGGCGAGAAGCACATGGAACACTTCATGTTAGGCTCGCCCTCGAAGATCTTGGCCACGCCAAATTTTCGCAATGTCTTGGCTCTCACTTCGACGCGCATTTTAAAGTCAAATTCAAGTATCAAAATGAGTTTTGAGTCGTTGCCAGCTGCTCGAGTCGTAAACAAGGAGTTTGGGCCGGCGATACGCCTGCTTCGACTTAATTAAATCAAATCTAGCTAACCAAAGGGACACGCCCCCCTCCAGGCTGCAGCTGGCCGCTGTTGCATTTGACTTAATTTCCATTTTGTGGCTCCCATTGCGTCTCATTAGGGCGTTCTCTGTTGAGGGCCGGGCGAAGGGGGACCACTGTCGACTGTTAGCAACGCAGTTGGCATTGGCTTGGCTCTGCCGTTCTGGGTATTTAGGCCGATTCGCGTCATTAGTGCTGCAACAGCATTCGACCAAATGTTGCCATCGGCTGCTCCCTCGATGCCAACATCGAGAAGATGAACTAAATTAGACACCAGAAGTTTTCTCTTGGCAGCAGCAGCAGCTGTCGACTTGCGAGTAAATAATGAAAACTGCAAATTGTTTATCTTCTGCATTCTAATTATAACAATCACTTATAACAGCGAACAATGGGAGGGAGATGGGTTGAAGGGAGTATCATCAATGCTGGATTCAAGCGATAGCAAGAAAATGCAGATTGAAATTATATTTAATGTCTGTCTGGTGCTACATTAAATTATGGAAATGGAACATGAAACGTAGCTGAATATGGAACATGGAAAATAAGACAATATGAAAATTGATGAGAGTATGAAACATGGAAAGTGAAACAGTGAATGTGAAACAGTGAATTTATTGGATGGGAGATGAAACATGGCATGTAGAATATAGAATGTAAAAAAAACAATATATATGAAATATGGAATATAAAACATAAGTGAAACTTGGAATATGGAATATGAAACATTGTATCTGAAGCATGGATAATACAGCAAAAATAGAGAATGAAACATGGAATGTGAAACATGCATTGTAAAATGTAGAATGAGAAACATGAAATGTGGAACATGGAATGTGAAACATGGAATGTGAAACATGGAATGTGAAACGTGAAATGTGGAACATGAAATGTGAAACATTGAATGTGAAACATGGAATGTGAAACATGAAATGTGGAACATGGAATGTGAAACATGAAATGTGAAACATGGAATGTGAAACATGGAATGTGAAACATGAAATGTGGAACATGAAATGTGAAACATTGAATGTGAAACATGGAATGTGAAACATGAAATGTGGAACATGGAATGTGAAACATGAAATGTGAAACATGGAATGTGAAACATGGAATGTGGAACATGGAATGTGGAACATGAAATGTGAAACATGATATGTGAAACATAGAATGTGAAACATGGAAAAAGAAATATAGAATGTGAAACACGGAATGGTAAGCATGAGATACGAAAAAGTGAGTCTGAATAAAGCACTTGTAAATATTGGAATGAAACAGAGATACATATGGAACAAATGGAATCATCATATCATATGGAACATACACACTGCTGAAAGCATAGAATATGAATATGAAATATGCATCACTTAATTAAGCAAATTAAAATATATTAATTAGAATATATAAAGCGAAGCATAAGAATAAAGAGAAACCTTTATTTATTATTTAATTAAATAATTTATTACATAGTAAATAATTACAGTGTATACAAAATGAGTTTAACATCAACAGCAAACATCAGTCGCGCTCAACTGAATGCAAATTTGGAGCAGCATTAGATCAGGTGTTAAGACCTGAACTAAACGCTGGCTGTATCCATGGCAAATACCTGGACGCAGCCAGGACTCGCTGACTGCCTGGACTGGGCTGGGCTGGGCTGGGCTGGGAAATGAATGTAATTGTAATGTAAGCGGAAATAAGCGCGGCTGATGCTGTCGTTGACGTTGCTGTGCGAGCTGTGCGCATTTTAATTAAAATTTATAAGCCTTGGCCGGGGACTACTTGGCTCGCTGGCTGGCTGGGATATCAGTTGGTCCTGCGCCAGGACCTCGCGTGGCGTTTTAAGCTTTTAAGTTGCGGTGGATTTGCGTAGCTATGCATTGGATTTTATGCGAAAATCAACTGCGGTGCGCATAAATTAAAAATCAAGCCACACTGAAAACAAACAAAATATATAGAAAATATAAAAAAATCAAAATATATATGCGAGGTGTGCACGAAAGGTAATATAATTTTATTATGAATATCTACTTTGTCGTTATACACTTGTGGCAATATCTTTTTAGCAATGCATAAGCCACTTTAAAAAAAAATATAAAACTCACACAACTTTTCAAGCACACCTCGCATAGCACACACTCACACACTAGACAAGTGATCCTTTTGTGCTGTGCATCATTTGTAATTAATTTGCATCATTAGCTTTGGCGTTAAGCATTTCCATTCTATGTGGAAAATCCTGGCCACAATTTACGCATTTTGCGGCTTTGCCAGTCAAATTCAATTATAATTCAACCACAAAATGAAAAAAAAAAAATAAATAAATAAAATGAAATGTAAAAACTGCATAAAAAATGCGAAGCAAACAAATTTTCAGAATTATTTATTTTAATGGATTTCTGCGCAATTTATAATTGTTTTCATTTAAATAATAATAATATTATTAAAATCAATTTGAATTTGTTGTGAGAGAGAGAGAGAAGGAGGAAAGCAAACTGGACACAAAACCTATGGCATTTTTAATGATATTAATAAACATATTCAGAGAACCATAATACTTAAAGGGCGCAATAAAATTGCAATTTAATTTTTATTTATGCACAAAATCAATTTCAATTTTCTTTTTAATTCTGTTTAATTTTTTTATTGTTGCGGCAAATGAAAACAATTCGAGGCGATTATATAAATTAAATAATTATATTAATGCATTTGTTACATTTAAAGGGATTAACGTCAAGTAAAAATATCAATGCGGCGAAAATTTAAAAAAAATAAGTACATATATTAATTGTAATATTATATATTCCACATGTATATAAATAAAACAGATTCTACTTTATTTGTTAATTTGGATTTTCACATTTTATAACTTTAAATAAATTTTATATGATTAAATAAACTAATATATCTATTTTCTATATAACACATCATATATTTCATTATCAAATTACAATTTCTGTTCTTTACTAATTATCCCATAAATGTATTTATTTATTTCGCAACTTAGGTAATCTCTTCCATTACACAATCGAATCAGGTTACATATATATGTATATATATTGAGAATATATATATATGCACAGCTATGGCAGCTATTGTCGCCTCGTTGGCCCATACGAAATTGGATTTGTATTTGCATCTCTGTTCGTTCGGGCACTTTAGCTTGATTTTGGTACTTTTTGGCCGCTTTTGTTTGCCAACTGTTTATTGATATTTTATGCGCCATTTTGCAGAGCAAAATTTCACTAATTGCAATTTTAGGCACGTTCCATGGGACACTCGACATTGCATTTGCATCGAATCGCATCGCATCGCATCGTTTCGCATCGGATCGCATTCAATTGCCAATTTAATTGTTGCCAGACAACGAACCATTAAAACAGATTCCAATTTTATGGCATACAAAAAAGCAACAAACACAACACAATGCAAATTATATATTTGTGTGGAGCTTAAGGGGTATATAAAGATGGAAGGAATCGAGTATTATGGATATATATATATATATATATATATATATGTATAAGTATGGGTAGATAAGGATATAGAGATACATAAATTAATAAAAAAGTATATACATAGGCAGATGAATAGATAGGTAAAAATAGATAGATAGATAGATAGATAGATAGATAGATAGATAGATAAATATATAGATAGATAGATAGATAGATAGATAGATAGATAGATAGATAGATAAATAGATAGATAGATAGATAGATAGATAAATAGATAGATATAAATATAGTTAGATACATACATACATGAAAAGATAGATAGATGGGTGGTAGATATATAGGTATCAATAGATATATAATTACATATACAGGTATCCATAGACATATAAAGTTTATAAATTTTTCATTTTTTACGCGGTATTTCCAAGTCGTTCAATATAATCGGTTCACTTTCCATGGCAAAGGAATTTTAATTGAAACTTGTAAAGCTCATATCGATTGCTCTAGATTTATGTCAAATATTTTTTGGAAAATTTTCCCTATCAATAACGACAACAGGCAACAGATTTTGGCTGTCATTTGCTGTCGTTGTTGTTGCTGCTGCTGCTGCTGCAGCTGACATTTGAGCCAAAGTGCAATTTGTAGCCAAGTTTTGCATGAATTTCTTAAAAGTGCATAAATTGTCGAGGGGGTAGAGGAAGGGTTGCCTCTATTGTCAAGTTTATTACGGCAAAGGCAAGAATATGTCAACTTGTCTGCATCTCTGACAGTGGGCGATTAGAGTGGGCGTGGCAAGGGGTAACTTTAACTGGCAGCTAGATAAAAATTTGTGCAAATTTTTCAATCAGCGTGGCTGGCGTATGTGTGTGTGGGTGACGTGGGTGTGGGTGTGGGTGGGTGTCAACAAATCGTAGGTTTTGCGTTTGTCAAGCAACCAAAGCAACAACAACAACAACAACAACAATGGCAAACAACAACAACAATGGCAAACAACAACCAGCAACCGATTGCAGTTCACACGCCAGCAAAGTGAGTCAAACCAAAGTCAAAGTTCAAACACAATTTCTCAAATATGCAAGAGCATGTGCATACCACCATATGCAGGTGTATCCATCTACCTGTGTGTGTGTGTGTGTGTGGGCATGCTTGGTGCGTTGCTCAGCCAGCTGCCTGGCACCTTTTGAAATTGAATGGGCCGGCGCTCTGCTGCCGTAAAAGAAGATAAATGACACAAGTGAGCCATATCAGCCGCAGTCAGCAGCCGAGTCGGAACCAGCCCAGATGCCGGCAGAGACAGGCAGGTGGGCGGGGCGGTGTGGTGTGGGCGTCGTTAGACATACTCCGGCTGCCATCTTGAGGCCTGCAGTTGTCAGTCGACAGCGGACAGGACAATTGGAATGGCAACAGGATGGATGCCTCTGCCGGCTCCGACTCTGCTACACCTGCACCAACTGCAATTCCGCTCGTACTCCTCCTCCCCCACCTCCTCCTCTTACTCCTCCCCTCTGGCTCTTCTTCCTGGTCAACTTTGCATTTGATTAAAAACGGATAGTCCTTTGCATGTAGCGCAGATGCGCTTTTCGCTACACTGGCTCTGCCTCGCTGCCGTTCACCTTCAACTTTGTGCCACATAAAAAATGTAGATATATACATATATAGACTATATATGTATATGTATTTATATGTATATATTTTAATTTAATATTCATGTGAATTGTGAAAATGTTGCGAAAGTGCCAAAAAGTGACTCAAAGGCCGTCTCGTTATATAAATGAATAAATAAAGTGAGCCAAAAAAATACAAAGACAAAACTTTTCGCTGCCACCTAAAGGCGAATAGCAAATTCGCTGTAAGTAGCTTACGAATATAAAAAAAAAATAATTTATTAAAAAAATATATATTTAAAAAAATTAATTAATGCTAAAAATTAGATATTTCAATAAGTAATTTGTCAAAATTTCAGTTCAAATATTTTTAAGGCTTAAAAAAATATTTAGTAAAATTGAAAATGATATACTGGAAAATATAAAAAAAAATTAAATTTAGTATTAAAATAAATAAAATTTTATATAAATAATTTTTTAAGTAATAGAACACATAAACTGAAAAAAAAATCATATTTAACTAAATAACTGTCTATTATTAAGTTATATATAATTTTTTTAAATTTATGAAAACAAAGAATAAAATTTTTATTTAATATCAATTTTTTAAAGCAAATTTATCTTGTAATTATTATCATATGTATAATTATTTATATCAGTAGCATGAAGTCTTAGCTCTGAGCATACATGAACTAAACCACAGTTAATTTGAATATATGTTGCTTATAATATTATTTATTTATATAAATATTTTCTATTTATTTATTTTTTGATTAAAATTATTTGATATTTTTTATACGCTGAGCACAATGTTCTTATTTTATGTGCTACTCTTTTCCTACGTACATGATCACATTGTGATATGATAGCTCTTTGCTGCAGATCGCTTGTGCCATTGCTGGGGCTGCTCCTCCCCCTCAATGTGATACGTTGCGCTCGGCCTGACAGTGGGCATGGAAATTTATTACTTTTGTCGGGTGTCGAGTGTCGTGTGTCTGGGCTTTTCGGCTGCCGAGCTCACTTTCAAGTGCGAATCCATTGCGCGTTAAATTTGGCGGCGTTGGCGTTGGCGGCAACGTTGCCCACTCGCTCCGACATGGAACGGACAAAAGTTGCACCAAGGCAAAAGTTCGCTGCAACAATGTCCGATTCGCAACCGAGAAAAAAAAAGCGAAATGCATAAAGTAGAGAAAGAAGCGAAATAAATGCCAACGCATAGCTGAAGTGGATATGAGAATGGCCATGGCGCAGCATTCATATAACATATATGTGCTCCCATATATATATATGTATATGGTATATATGTATATGTAGGTGGGCAAGTGAAAATATATAGTTTTTAATATGCATAAATTGCACTTATTTTTATTTTCCTTCCATTTTTTAAGCACCCTACAAACGAATACAGTTAACAAAACGTTGATGGCAGCTGGTCGCTAGCTGAATACGCTGCTTGACAGCGAGAGAGAAGCTCAAATGGAATCGAAAGTCTTTATTTTTGAGAGTGAAAGCTCTTTGGAATTAAGTCTAAAGCTTTTGCTTAGCTGCAAAACTAGCAAGACTATATTTTAAAAGCACATTGAGCTTTGGTTAATTTTTTAAAGCTTTTTAATGAACTTTATAATAAACTTATCTTTAAACCTAGATAGTACAAGCAGAGATCTCATTTAGATATGATGCTCCAAGTAACAATTTGATATTAAACCATAGCTAAGAAATAAGCCATGATTTTAGCTTTAAGAAGTTTTTATCTACAATAATTTTAAATTTAAAAAAAAAATATAAGCAAGCTTAAAGCTTAGTATATTTGTATGTAGTACATTCCAAAAGCTAAACGGATCGCGTGCTTTAATGAGCTTTAAAAGCTATTGGTAAGCTTTATATAATATTAAATTAAATATGTATATATAACTTAAATAATCTCTCTTTCCATCTTCTACATAGTTTGATCATAATTTCATTTGTAGTTTCCCAACACTGCAGCTTCCTTCAACTAACTTTATGCCCCAAGTTAAGAATCACTTCCGGCCAGTCTCATGATATCACGCTCAGCTTAATGACTTGCGCTTGCTGCACTGAACACGCACTCGAAGTATATCAAAGAGCACAGGCTGCGGGTGCCAACTGAAATGCAGTACGATTCATATTTAACAGAAAGAAAGAAGAAAAAAAAGGCATGAACGAAGAAGAGAAATCAGACATATATCTTCATGAATTTTCAGCTGAAGCTGAAATGAAAAAGCAAAGCTGACAAAAGTTAAGAAGTAAAGCGGCTTGCGCCCCGAGTCCGAAATGCGATGGCCCCTGGTGACAGGCGCTTGGTAAAGTGCCCCCTCAGCTGTCTGATAGCCAGCGAGCAACACACACACACACACACACACACACACAGAGAGAGACATTTTTCAATGTGGCCATGTGGGCGTGGACGTGTGCGCGTGTGTGTGACAGCGATGGCCCCGCAACGTTGACAGTTGTCAATGTTATTAGCGACATGTGAAGCGAGCCCTGAAAACCTCGCCACAGCAGCAGAAGTCGGCTGGCTTTATGTAACTCGGAAAACAAATTGCTTGTAATATTTGCCGAGGAATGCGTCCTAATTGAGCACGGTAAGGTTAACTGTCTGTCGATTCACTTAAAGCCAAACAACATTTTCATTTACTTTCTCAGAGTCAGAGTCAGAGTCAGAGAGAGAGCGAAACAAATGGGGAAACAGCTTCATCTTGTGTCCGCTCGAGTTGCCAAGAGCGACTAGTATTGGCTTTGCTATTTGCTGATTGTGTAACAAATATTGACAGGGCCGACAGGGCTCAACTGGCCTAAAAAGTAGCTGAGAACGGAACTGGACTGGCCCCGTCCAGTGGGACAGACGTTTCTGCCATATCATGTTCCATGTTGACGCACCAGCACAAAAGCTGAAATTATATTTAAAAGTTTGCAGTTTATTTTTTTTTTTCTGTCTCTCTTTCGCTTGCCTATTTTTTGGTCCACTCTATTCAGCTTGTGGCATGTGGAGGGGGGGGCTGGGGCCACGTTATTTACTTTTGCGGTCATTGTGCGATGTTCGGGGACGCACGCCGAGTCCCCAAAGTTATAATTCTTAAAGTTTTTATCTGTCGCACACATCCGGCTTGGGCTGGTCTGCTCAAATGGGCGTATACGTAATATTTAAGCTTAAACAGATTTACACCGACCACCCACCCACCCACACCACACACATATTTATGCATATTAACGACTCGCTCTCCCGCTGTCTATTTCCATTTGCGATTCGCTCGATTCTCATTTATTTCGCCCACCGAAGCGCTAATGAAAATCTTAATGCGCCACAGTTAATAATAAAATGGAATTAGGCTCCTCCGACTGTCTCGCTGTCTAGGGCCATTCGTTTGAGCATTGCCAATGACTTTTGGGTATTTTCAATTTTAATTAAGTACCCAGCAGACAATCTGTCCGTCCGTCCGTCCGTCCGTCCGTCTGTCTGACTGGCGCCTACTTTTAGGCAATTTATGTGCAACAACAAAATGGCAATTTGTTAGGCTAATGATGCCATTTTTCGCAGCAAATTACCTGGCCATGCCCGACCATGCCCATCTAACAAGCAAATAAACAAACTGCCAACAAACATATTCACACACACACACACACACACACTCAACCCTAGGCATGTGTGTGTTGATACACGACACGTGCTGACTTCATTCAGCGATGCGGCTACGGAACTGGTTCATTTTGAAATCGATTATTCAGGTAAAGGGATTTGGTCAAAAATTATAATAAATAAAACTAATTTAATGAGATTGCCCAAGACTTTTTGTGGAACTAGTTCTTTTCAGTAGTATGATAATGGAACTAGTTCATTTGGAAATCTATTATTCAGGTAATGGAATTATTCAAAAAGTATACTAAATAAAACTAATTTAATGAGATTGCGCAAGTCTTTTTGTGGAACTAGTTCATTTCAGTATAATGATAATGGAACTAGTTCATTTTGAAATCGACTATTCAGGTAATGGGATTTGGTCAAAAATTAGAATAAATAAAACTAATTTAATGAGATTGACCAAGGCTTTTTGTGGAACTAGTTCTTTTAGATAATGGAACTAGTTCATTTTTATAGCTTAGATAATAAGAACTAAAACTAATTTTAAAAGACTTACAAGTGTTCCTTTGGAACTAGTTCCTTGAAGTAATGGTACAGCGGAACTAGTTCATTTTCAAGTTGACAGCTTAGGTATTGAAATCTTCTCCATAAATCTAAATCTTAACAACTAAAACTTGTTTGCTAAGATTTGCAAGAGTTTCTTTATAACCAGTTCTGTTCAGTGTGCGAACTGCGGAACTAGTTACTTTTGAAGTTGATTGCTCAGGCATGGGTACTCTCTAATTAATTATAAATCAAAATAATTAAAAATACTTCTACAGTACTATTTCACTAACTAGTTTCTTTAGAACTAGTTCTTTTCAGTGTTCGTACTACTTTCTATGGAACTAGTTCCTTTACTTGCTACTACTTTAATCAAAACGTACTTCAACTTCAATTGCACTTAGAATTGTCATTTTATTTTCATTTAATATATATATTCAGTTGCGCCATTGGAACTAGTTCCCCTCCCCCCCTTAATTGAACAACAAAATTAAGCCTAATTGCAGTCGAGCCAAAGCGAAAGCCGTTCCGAACGTAACGTAACGTAACGTAACTCAAATTAAGGCTAAACAGCTTAAGCAAGCATCAATAAAAAAGAGAAAATAAATCCGACTGGCGATTGAGTTGGTTCGTTCACGTAAACGGAACCATAATGACCAGCACTCGCATTACGTATACGTGTAGTGGGTCAACAAGTTGCGCCCAGTCAGCAGAAATTTGCTTTCGCTGCTGATTTTGGTTTTCTGCTTACACAAATACTTACCTGTCATAAAAGCGAAGTACTTCAATGCCTTTGCACCGGCTTCGACTTTGACCACGACCAAAAGAAGACCCTCAGCAAAAGTATAGCTGCGGCACCCGTCGCAGCGCCCTCTGGCAGTCTTTGGTGGCGTATTTGCGGTAAGCTGAACAAATTTCATTTTAATTAGCGCTGCGTTGCACTATGCAAGCGATCCGAAATTCGCACAACTGTTGCCAGCAATAAAAGCCCCAAAGTCTATTAAGCATGGAGCGAAGCCAAAAAGGCAGCGGAGGGCAAGGAGTCGCTCCGCAGCTCCAGTGCCAATAAACGGCGTGTGGCCCACAGACAGATAGCAGCGATAGTCAGCCATGCACAGAGACGGCCTCAGCTAACTCGAGCTTCGACACTCGACAATGGAGACCAGAAGTAATCACTGAACGTTGTTGTTGTTGTTGTTGCTGCTGTTGCGGGTGCATCTGAAGTCCGAAACCTAATGCCAATGCACATGATGTGTTTAATGGTTAAATTGTTGCTAATTCCATTAGCCCCCGCTGCTGGCTGCACTTCTGTGGCCAGAGTGTTGCAATGCCCGCCAGCAGCCAACAGCCAAACACCCCAAACACAGCCAACAGCCAACAGCCAGCAACCAGCAACCAACAGCAACAACATCAGCAACAGCTCTTCGATTCTATCGCAATCGGAACCGCTGGCAAATGGAACGTGCGCAAATTAATGTAACGTTGACGCAATGTTAGGCACGAACCAATTTCACCTAAAACCTACAGCCTACAAACCACTTCTCCCTCCCTAACCCCCTCTCCCTCCTCTTCTACAAACTTCTCATCTGACCTGTCATAGACGTCCCCTCTATACCTCTCTGCTCATGCATGCTCCTCTTTCATGCTCCTCCTCCTGCTCCACAAATTGGCACCTTGTTTGCCCTATCAACTGGCTTCTCACACTGATCCTTGGCTGCTCGTGCCTGCCTTTGATATTTGCATCTGATTAAATGGTTTATGGAAAAGCTTAAAGCAAATTTCTTAAAGAACTGTTAGGCAAACGCCATAAAATAATAATAACTGATTCAATAAATATTTAATTAAAATATAAAATTAAATGATTAAATGGTTTATGGAAAAGCTTAAAGCAAATTTCTTAAAGAACTGTTAGGCAAACGCCATAAAATAATAATAACTGATTCAATAAATATTTAATTAAAATATGAACATATAAACAAAATCTTAGACAATTTATTTTTTAATTTAATTTATTTAAAATTATATATCAAGCTTAAAAATATTTGAATAAAATATCCGAATAATTTCTGGCTTATAAAATTTTATGAATTCGTAGACCTACTACTTAATTTAAATATATTCTTAATTAAAAATATTCTATTATTCATTTCGTATTCGTCAAAGTTCTGCCATCAAATTAATTCTACATTTAAAATTCTAATGACATTTTGAGAAATATATTTTGGAATTAAAATTTCGAATTTAAAAAAAATTTTATTTTATATACTGAAATTTTTTTGAGAGCACGAAGTATATAAAAAATAAATAAAAATAATAATTTAAAAAATATTTTTCAAAATAAATAAAAATAAAAATTTTAAATTTATATAAAAAATAAATAAAAATAATAACTCTTTTAAAAAGGAAAAAATCCAAACTTTGAGTTTTCAAATTTTTTTTTATTTTTTTTATTTTAACTTTCGACCTTGCAACCAAATGTAAATTAAAAATTTGAAATAATTTAAATTAATTTATTTATAAAAATTATTTTTAATTATTATTTTTATTTATTTTTTTTTTATATAATGTAAATTAAAAATTTGAAATAATTTAAATTAATTTATTTATTAAAATTATTTTTAAATATTATTTTTATTTATTTTTTATATATTTCGTGCTCTCATTAAAAACTTTTAGTATATAAAATATACATTTTTTAGATACCACTCATACCAATATATATAAAAATTCAAATATCTATTTTTTTAAATAAAAAAATAAATGATCTATTTTAGTCACACCCAAAAATAACTCTAAATCTAAAATTTTATCAAATCAAACTAATCAATTTAAAAGCTGCATTAATTCTAATAATTCGCGTTGATTTAAGCTGGTTTTTGTAAACGGGATATTAAATGGGGAATTCTAATGGGCGCTCATCTCGAATTTATCGGCACGAATTTCCTTCCTTCTCCCCGCAGTGACCGTGCAGGCAAACAAATGTCGAGCGGCATGCAGAACGCATTAAATTTGCTTAGTAAATGTACTAAATATACGCGACGGCATACAGATGAGCATAAACTCCTGCAGCTGAGTGTGCTGGCTGCTGGCTGCTGTGTGCTGGGTGCTGGGCGGGTAACAGCGTGGCTCATTCAGTTAACGCGCCGTCGCGTCGTAGTTGCCACTTTTCTATTTATTTGGCCATTAACGCTCATTTGTGGTTATCAGGTAAATTGGATAAAAGCCAACGTAGCATGAAGCCAGGCACAAACAGCGAACAGAGGTGACAGGACCTCTGGCTGTGCCGCACACACACACACACAGAGGGAGACAGAGGCAGAGGCTGTGTCTGGCTGTTGCTGCTGCTTATCTTCAAGTGTTGCAGCAACATGAAAATGAAGGCTTTGGCTGTAAAGACGCCAGCTACATTTTTTGTACGTGGCGCTAAATGCGCCAGTCATTAACTTTTTATGCTCCTCTCTCGCCCGCTCTCCTTTCCTCTCTCTCTCTCTCTCTCTCTCGCTCTCTCTGGTTTTGCATTCAAATCGAATTCAAATATTTGCGGTTATTTTTACAGGCAGCCTTTGTTTCTGGCCACAATTTGTTTTTAGACTAATAAATAAAAACAGCGACGATGGCGTCATAAAATTTAATTTTCATACACACGCACACACGTACACTGAGCGAAATATGCACAGGGCAGCAAAAAAATAAAACAAATAGAAATAAAAAAGGATATTTAAATGCGCCATATTGCAAGCTCAAATGAAATTTTATGGCTTGTTGCAAAACAAGGCCAAACGCAACAAAAAAAAAACGAAAAACATGAAAAAGGAACACAAAGTGCAACATAAATAAGAGTAAATTGCAGCTGTAAATGATGTGGCATAAATATACCCTGTAAATGAGAATAAATATATATTTAATATTATATTTTACTCTCATTTGAATGAAAATAAAATATATATTAATATATAATAAATAAATATAAATACATGTAAACAAATTTAGATAAATTTGAAAAAAAATTATGAATGAACAAATATTAATAGATCTATATACAAATAAATATAAATAAATATAAAAAAAATACATATAAATTATAAATATATGTAGGAAAGTATAAAAACTATTTTAAAAATACAAATGATTATAAATATTATTATATACAACCATTTATCCACTCTGCCGATTAGATTTAGGTCACATCAGCTTTCAACAATTTTTTGCGGCTGCCTAAAAGTATGCAATGAAAATTTTCTAGGCAGAAAATGTAGTTAGCTTGGCATAAGACATTACCTCAATCAGCAATTTAACTTAAGATATGCTGATATTTAATAGTTTTAAGTTAGTGTGAAGAGATTGTGATCCTTCTCATAGTCATACCCATTCGCTTACTAAGTTGCCTGTCGTAGATATGCTTCAATAGCTCTGCAATTTGTCTTGTATATGTATATACATGCCTTATATAGTGCGCAAACAGCACGTCAATCATAGTATCAATCAATAACAAATTTCAACTTAAGTTATCATCAATTAAAATCTCTTATCTAATATGCCCGTCACAAAATTCTAGTTAGTGGATATGCTGTTAGAGGCAGCGTCTGCAACAGAATACTAAAGCACACACACTCGCACACACTCGCACACACACACATACACTCGCACACACTGTTGTATTTGAGTGCACAGTTGCATTGGCGACGCGTCCACTGCACGCGGTCGCTCAATATGAAAATTCTTGTACATGGCATAAAGTCCAGCAGGGTTTGCCGCAGTTCAGTTCAGGTTCGCGGCGACACTAGGGGAGGGGCTGCTGGGGCGGCGGCGCCGCCTTGGTGTCAGTTGGTCTGCGGTTGGTTTGCGCTAAATTAAATTTTCGCTACCCTGCGACCCCGACACACACAGAGAGAGAGAGAGGGAGAACGGGACACATTTCATAATACGCCGAGTGTCGCCAAAAAGGTTGACTGCATACAATGGATACGTTGGAATTCGAATTTTTATTTGGAAAGTTTTATGCGCGTATATCTCAAATCAACATTCCCATTCAAGTACATTCCCAGGCCGGAGTCGGAGCTGAGGGACAATTTTTTAGTCTGCTCGACTTTGTATTCAGATAAAATGCGCAGCAAAGCCATTTTCACACTCAGTAAACCAACTCGTATGCCTGAAATATACAAATTGAGATATATTGAATTAGAAATTGTTAAAAAAAAATGTATAAAATATAAAAAATGGGTAAACTGCTGTCTGTGTGTAGGATCTAACTCTGACAAAAGCTATTCAATAAGCTGTAAAAACATTTTAAGCAAAAATAAATAAAATATGAATCATAATTTATAACAGGAATTGCTTTAAAAATAATAATGCCTAAAGTAAAACTCTCTGCAAATCATATTTCGCTTTAAAAATGCTTTAAAAGTTATAAAAATAATTGGGGAAAATTTTAATTGGAAGTGCCTGACTCGTAGATACCCGAACACCTCGACATAAACACCGATTTACTAAACAGATTTTCATAAAATTTGCAGCATATAATCTAAATATTCTATTGAATACTTGTCTATATACGACTACAATCTCTTTGAATACTCACCCAAACAGATGCGTGGTCCGTCTCCGAAAGCCAGCAGGCAGCCGCGCTTGGTAAACTCGCTGGCGGCTCCATTATCAAAGCGTTCAGGGCGAAACTCGTCCGGTTGAGGGAAATAGGTTTCGTCGTGGTGCAAGTGATAGCTGGGTATGGCCACAGTGATGCCTGGCTCGACATTTAACACTTTGTCATTGCCCAAGTCAATCGTTGTCGGCCGCGTGCAGATCTTGATGAAGAAGCCAATCACGCTGGTCATGCGCATCGATTCTGAGGATATGAATGAAAGTGTGAATAATAAGTTAAGCAAATTCGAATTCGAATTAATATTCACACTTATATTCATAGTCATATAATAATAAATTATAATATTCATATTCATATTCATATGCACTCACACTCACATTTATATTCATACTCATATTCATATTCACATATTCATATGCACACTCACATTTATATTGATATTCATTCACATATTCACATTCACATTCATATTTCATTCACAATCACATTTATATTCATACTCATATTCATATTCACACATTCATATGCACACTCACATTTATATTGATATTCATTCACATATTCTCATTCACATTCATATTTCATTCACAATCACATTTATATTCATACTCATATTCATATTCACACATTCATATGCACACTCACATTTATATTGATATTCATTCACATATTCTCATTCACATTCATATTTCGTTCACAATCACATTAATATTCATATTCATAGTCATATTCATATTGATATTAATATTCTCATTTACATATTCACTTTGACATTCATACACATATTGGCATCTTCATTCACATTCATATTAACATTCACACTCATTTTCACATTCATATTCCTGTTCATACTCACATTCACATTCACATTTATATTTATATTGACATTCACACTCATATTCACTTTGACATTCATATTCATACACATATTGACAACTCTATTCACATTAGTATTCATTTGCATAATCATATTCACATTCAATCACACTCATATTCATATTCGATTTCATATTCACTTTCCCTCATTCATTCCCATACATATTTATACCCTGATCGACATTCGTATTCTCATTCATACCCATATTCCAACTACTAATCATATTTACTACATATAATTCACATATCAAACACGCAGACGCCTCCATCAATGATTCATCAATGATTCATCAATGATTCAGAGAAAAGGTTCCAGAAGCATAAACAATATTATTGGGCTCTCCCCACCCCTTACCGTGCATGCACTGATCGAGATAAGGTAGAGCATTCAACTGGTCGTAGCTTATATTCTTATCGTCGGCCAAGGCATTCAAGATTTCGGAACGCAGCTTTTCCTGCTGCTCGGGATAGGCGCCCAGCTAATGAGGTCAAAAATAACAAATAATTGTGAAATACTCGAAGATTGCGAGAATTTTCGACTTGCCGTGTAGAGCATATGGTAGAGCACAGCGGCCGAGGTCTCGAAGCCGTCCATCAGCACGGTCAGGGCATGACCCACCATGTCGTCCAGGCTGGCGCCCTTCTCCTGCTGCAGGTGCAGCAGATGGGCCAAGTAATCGGAGCGTTCTCGCCCGCCCTGCCTCAGCTTGGCTGCATCCCGGGTGAGCTGCAGGTAGAACTCGTTCGATTTCTGGGTGAAGAAACGCATGCGAAACAGTTTGCGCACGATGGGCGCGATCGCGGTGCGATTGAAGCGCGGCATGTTCAGGAAAGCCGAGGAGACCCACTCCGTAGAGAAGCGCTGGAAGGAGCTCGTCTCGTTGACGCTGCCGCTCAAGGAGCCAGCGTCAATGCCCCAGATGAAGTCGCCCATGGCCTGAGCTGTATAGCGATAGCAGAGCTATCAGATAAAGAGAATTACATATATACATATAGATAGATTTATATAGATATGCTGATTCTTAGACTCACATCTCTGGTTTCGATGATGTTGCTATTGCGCTCCTCAATGGATCTGTGGATGAAGTCGACGAGCTTCTCGCCCGTCTGCTCCCAAATGGCGTAGGCCTGCTTCAGTCTATTGGGCGTGAGGCCTGCGCCGCCATCGGTGCGTCGCTTCTTCCACTCATCGCCGGCACTGAAGAAGGGATTGCGCGCCGCATACTTGTCGTAGTCGTCCTTGGAGTGGGTGACATAGCTGCTCGTCACAGTATCACGATAGTCGCTGAAGTTCGTGACCAGCACCTCGTGCGCCAGCTGCGGATCGAGCACCAAGATCTGTGGCTTCCGCGTCAAAAATGTGCCCACAGCTCGCGCCTTGCCCTTGTATTTGCTTTAGATAATATATATATATATATATATCATATATTATCGACATATTTTACTATATAGTTATATTCACTTGTAAATCTTGCCCATGTCCTCGATGAAGCTGCTGCCGCCGCCAAACAAACCCGGGTAGCTGCCGAGCAGAGTCAGCGGCTCGGCTGTCAGCAGTCCGCGTTTCGTCCAATAGCCATGGTACCAGGTGAGATACAGGTAGACCGCAGCGAAGGCAACATGCACAAAAGCTAGAAGCAATCCAATCAGCGTCCACATTACGGCAGCTCGTTCGTTTTCCAACTGTTTGCTTAGCGCTTCGAGTGGAAATCCATTTGAGCAACGATCGCCGATAATGCCTATAAGATTACATATATACATATATATACTATACTATATACTATACTATATACTATACTACGAGACTGCAAGTAGTAGACTCTCATTATCTGTAGGCACGCTCACTGCTGTGGCGAGATCTGGCCCGCATTGCAGCTCTGTTTAGTCTAGCGTTTTTATACCCTGAACCCATTGAAAATGGGAAATCAGGGTATAATGTTTTTGTTGAAATGTATGTAACAGGCAGAAGGAGGCGTGGCAGACCCCATAAAGTATATATATTCTTGATCAGGATGACAAGCCGAGTTGATATAGCCATGTCCGTCTGTCCGTCTGTCCGTCCGTCCGTCTGTCCGTCTGTCCGTATGTATGAACGCGTCGTTCTCAGAACCTACAAGAGCTAGAGACTTGAAATTTTTTATGTAGGTTCCTGTATAGCACGAAAAGATCGAGTTTGTTAAAAAAAATCGATAACTGTCTTAATATTAATGTTATCGATTAAAAACGAAATCGATGCTCAGTTATATAAATCTATATAATTCATCTTTATAGCTAGAGTCTCCAAATTTTGCACTTAGTGTTATGTGAGCCTTATACAATTTCGGTTTTTGTTAAATTTTGGATGCCACGCCCCCTTTGCCTCAAATTTGTAAGTCCCGTATTTCAAATACTAGAGACTTGTGCTTTGGCACAATATGGATGACATGATCACGCCCAACAAGTTTGATCAAATTCGTTCGTCTAGAAAAAAAGTTATTAAGCATTTAATATCTCATATTTTCGGCTCTTGCAGCAGCAGCAGCGAAGCTGATGAGTCATAATGCACAGTTAGCAGATTTTGTGCTTGTGCGTGCGTCTGTGTGTGTTCTTGTTCGTGCGGCTGTGTGTGTGTGTGTATGTATTGCTTGTTACATGTGTACATATAAAAGTAACGGAGAATGTTAGCGGTTCTTAGCAATCGCAGTTCTTCGCAGGGTTCAGGGGATCTCTTTGTCGAGCGGTCTCGACTAGAGCACTCTTACTTGTTTTACTTTAATTAACAATAATTAAGTTAAATTGTCATTATTATTGTTTATTAAACCATTCAATAAAATTTTAAAATTATTTTTAAATAAACAAAAATTCAAAAATTATATATATATTATAAAAATACATATTATAAAAATATTTTTCATAAAAGAAATATTTTTTTGTTTGTTTATATTTTAGTATATTTTTTTTATATATTTTTAAATGTATTTTTTATATATTTTTAACTAAATTTTTTAATATATTTGTAAATATATTACATTTGTAAAAATATTTTTTATTGTTTAATATTTTTCAATTTTTTTTTTTAATAAAAAAATTATAATTTTAATAATACTGAAAAATCTATTTTCCACTTTATGTCGTAGAAATTTTTGATAGAACTCGTGTCGTATAAGATAATACTACTATTAAATTTAAAATTTTCTTATTTTGCTTGCTTTAACTGTACGCAATTCATCAGTCATGCAGGCCGATCAATCAATCAATCAGCTATATTATACAGTGCAGCTTATCGTAGAATATTATTGTAGAATATTGTAAAATATTCCACACCTTATCAGCTCATCAGCCAGCACAGCAAGCACACTCGCTTGCCCAGCTCTCACGACTCTTGCGATACGTTGGTCATCAATCATTGAATCATTGCTTGACTGACTGAAGAAAATTGAGCCCTATTCCATCATCAGTCATCAATCAGTTAGTCAGTCAGGCAATCGAGCTTTTCTCTGTCCCTCAACCATTCAATCAGGCATTTCATATGCCCAAGTCAACCAATCAATCAGTCAATCAACCGCCTCATATGCCCTTCAACCAGTCAATCAATCATATTATATACCCTTCCCACTCTATATATATAAACGCGAATCCCTAGCTGCTCGATTTCATCACAGTCATCAATCATTTAATCAGCTCATATGGACGTTATCTATGGAATTTCATCAGAGCCTAGGTTGGCGAACTTACAAGCTCTCGTTCCTATTAAGATAGTACTGAGCAATGATTGATGACCAAGTCAAGCGCTGTCTTAATCACTAAGTGAACTAGTTCGAATCGGCTCGGAACTGGTTTGCCAATCAAGTCTATCTTTCAGCTTGAACTGCGAACCAGTTTGAAACAGAACTCAAATCATAACCTGGGACAATTTATTCAAATCAATATACCCGGCTGAAACTTACACAAATTTTGATGGCACAATGTCAATCGAGTTGAGACACTTCCAACCAGTTAATTATATCTAATCACTCATGCGATATCATCATATAGTAATGCTAGTCTATTGAACGAAGCGGCGATATTCCAAATTGATATCACCTTGCAGCACGACTCCGAAGCCCGAATCTCCGTCCGTGACTATCTTCTGCTTACTGCGCACAATTTGATAGTTGCTGACGATGTGAAACAGTGCCGACTTGAGTGTCAGCAGCGCCAGACGCATGCCTAAATTGTGGTTCACTATATAGTATATAGATCTATCCATACCCGAAGTTCGACTCACCCATGCATATGCGCGGACCATCGCTAAAGGGCAAGAGAATGCCTTCTTGTATCAGCTTGATGTGCTCCCCATTGTCGAAGCGTTCGGGTTTGAATGCCTCCGGTTCGGGAAAGTACTTGGCATCGTGATGGAACTGATAATTGGGTATCATAATGGTCATGCCCTGCTCCACCTCGACGCGCTTACTCTCGCTCAGCTGTATGTGAGTGGCTTCGGTGCAGACTTTCGTGTACTGCGGTATCAAACTGCTCAGCCGCAAGGATTCTGCATGAGAAATAATATATATATTAATACTATATATATCTGATATATTCACATATCAAATCCTGTACCGTAGACAACCTGCTCCAAATAGGGCAATTGGCTTAGCTTGTCGTAGTCCATGGACTTCTCATTCTCCGCATTCGTGCGCAGCTCCGTGCGCAGCTTTTGCTGAGCAGCTGGAAACTCCGATAGCTGGAGGAATTAAATATTAGTTTAGATATACATACTATATAATATCTGCCCACATAGTAGAGCGCATGCAGCAGCGCTGCTCCGGTGGTATCGTAGCCATCCAGCATCACGGTCAGAGCGTGGCCCACTAGATCGTCGTGCGAGGCATTCTTCTCGTCGCGCAGCTTCAGCAGGTGCGACAGATAATCCACGCGTTGCACCTCGTAGCCTGTCTTCATGCGCAGGTCAATCGATTTCTTGGTCAGATTCGAGAAGAATTCGTCCGTGTCCTTGGGATAGAAGCGCAAACGCAGGAGCAGTCGACTGAATGGGGCCATCATCGATGCCATAAATATGGAGATCATGTAGAAGGCGTAGCTGGTCCACCTGCTGGCCATCTGCTGCACCTTGTTGGGCTCCGTTGAGTGGTCTGTCAAGGTGCCCGCATCGATGCCCCAGATGAAGTCGCACATCACATCGGCGGTATACCGAAAGCAGAGCTGCAAGTGGAGTGGATGATGGTTAGTGATTGATAAGGTGAGACGAGCAGGGAGGAAAGAGGGGACAGAGGAGAGAACTGGGAGGAGAGACGGGGAAGAAGAGAGTGAAGAGAGGGGGAAGATAGAGGGAAGAGAGGGGGAAGAGAGAGGGAAGAGAGAGTAAAGGAAGAATGAAAAGAGAGAGAGTGAAAAAGTAAGGAGAGTGAAGAGAGTGAAAAGAGTGAAGAGAAAGAAGAGAGAAGAGAAAGATGAAAGAATAGAAGGAAGAGAGAGTAAAGAGAAAAGAGGAAGGGAGGGAGAGAAGACAGTAGGAATAGCAGATGTGAAGACAGAAGAACAGAGTGAGATACAGGAGAAGAAAGAGAGGAGCATAAAAAGCGAAGGGAGAGAGGTAGAAGTAAAAGAAAGAAGGAGACGAAAGAGAGAGAAGCAAAAGAAGAGGCACAAAAGGCAGAGAGAGAGACAGAGAGACAGAGCCAGAGAGAGAGAGAGAAAGACAGAGAGAGAGAGACGAAGAAGAGAGAACAAAGAAGAGAGACAATCAACATGGATATTTCTAAAAATTTCCCAAATTTCCCAAATTTCCCCAATTTCCCATACTCACATCTCTGGTCTCCAGCATATTGTTGGTCAAGTGCTTGGTCATGTAGTCGGTCAGCTTCCGTCCGCTCTGCTCCCAAATGCTGTAGCCGCGCTTGAGACGATTCGCCGAGAGGCCCGCCTGAGCCTCGGAGCGCAGACGTCGCCAGGTGTCGCCGGATGCCCAGAAGGGATTGCGCCTGGCGTACTTATCCCACTTGGCGTGCTGCATGTAGGAGCTGGTCAGCGAGTCCTTGAAGCAGCGGAAATTGCTCACGAGAATCTCATGGGCCAGCTGTGGATCGAGCACCAGGATCTGAGGTTGTCTCGTCACAAAAACGCCCACAGCGCGATGCTTGGCCTTGTACTTGCTGAAGGAGGAGGAGGAGGAGGAGTGCACCTATAGGGTATCTGATAGCCTGATATATTGGTACGTACTTGTAGATATTCTGCACCTCCACCACCAGGTTGCTCTTGCGCGTGAGCAGGCCCGGATAGGTGCCCAGCAAGGTCAAGGGCTTCGCGGTGATCAGGCCCCGCTTGCTCCAGTACCTGTGGTGCCAGGTGAGGTAGACGTAGAGGGGCAGCAGCAGGATGTGCAGCAGGATGAGTACTAAGGTGACCATTATATAGATGTTGCCACGCCTCGTATTACGACAGCCCCAGCCTCCAGTCTTCAACTGAGCCGGCATCGCGACTGCAGTCGCTTTTGAAGACACCTCGTTGCTTGCAGGCAACATCTTCGCTCATCTTCGCTCAAGCTGCGCTCGATCCAAAGCGAAGTATGTATGTATTTATGTATGTGTGTGTGTGTGTGTGTGTGTAGACCATGTGAAATTGAGATTATTAGACAATGTACTTGTGTGCGTGTTGTGTATTTGTTGTGTAGAGAGTGTATTTGCACTGACATCAAATTCATAAACAAACAAATATTTTTAGACTCAACTTCGAGTCGACGAATGAATTCGATTTGCCATAAGCGAAGCGATAAGCGAGCGCATCCCAGAGTTCCCTGAGAGATTTACTTGCGACTGATAGCACTAACCCAACATTGCCCAGCGGAAAGCTAAGGCAAATAATTATTATGTAATTTTATAAAAATAATTATTTTAATATATTTATATTTTTATTATTAATGCAAAAAAAATTGTTGTATTTAAATAGAATTTTTAGAAAAAGTTCATATCAAGTTCATATTTATTGTCAAACAATTTAATATAGGATTCGTCTTTTTTATGAAGATATATAATATTTATTTATTTCACATTTTTTTAGTGATATTTGCCATAGATAAAAAAAAAGCTTATAGATTTTCATAATATTTTTTATTTATATATATATATATATATATATATATATATATATATATATATATATATATATATATATATATATATATATATATATATATATATATATATATTTATATATATTTTTTTTTTGTTTGTTATAAAATATGTATTTTTTATATTATTTTTTATATTTATTTTTTAAATGCAAACATATATTTTATTTTGATATTTTATATTTTCCATGATATTTTATTTTAAACATTATCTTAACTAATTGATTTTTTCCGTCTGACGAATTACCTTATTATCTTATCAGTTCTATATATAAGACTCAGCGAATGAGTTTCTTTTTTTTTTTGTCGTTAATCATATAAAAATGTCATAACACACAAATTTCATTTTGCAAGTAGCAAGCAGATAGAAGAAGAGAATAAACAATTTATAAAAGAAAACAGAGATAGGGAATAGAAAAAAAATATATAAATAAAATAATTTTAAGAAAAGCTTGATAAATTAAAGTAATATAAAACAATACACAAATCGATAAGGAATAAAATACTATAAAGAAAAATATTAAAATTAATAAAAATAATAAATAAAATATCAGAAAATATAAAAAATATATTTTTTATAAAAAATTAGCATACAAAAAAATAAACTACAATTTTTAATTTATAATAAAATATAATATAAAATATTGAAATAAAAATTTGTATTTTTCTGAAATAAACTAAATAAAATAAACTAAAATTGAAACTTACTAAATAAATTAATAATGTAATAAAAAACAAAATTTTAATTTTGAAAAATAAAAATTAATATAAAGAAATTTTAAAAAAAAAAATAAATAAATAAATGAAGAAAAATATTAATAAGAAGAAATTTTAAATAAAATAAATGAATAATTTAAAAAATAAGTTAAATATTATATTATATCTGATCTAAACTGAAACTCTTGCTTAAGCTTTAGGCCAAAGTCTGCTTTGGGCCGCATCATCTCGATAAGCTTTATCAGTGACACAATTATCGGTACGAAAAAAAAAACGTTATCATTATCATTACACGAGAATACAAGAGAGTAAAATGAGCAGACGAGACTGACATTTAATATGCTAATTACAATCGTTTTAATGGGATTCGTATAAGCATTTTATCACGTTCCATATAAACAATTAGCAGCTAGAGTATACCACAAAAGTTGTTCGCTTCGTGTCTTATCGACGTGGGGCTTTAATCCGCCACCAGTCGGCGGTGCTCGCCTTATCAGTTGGCTAATTTATAACCATATGACCGATAAAAAACTTAATGGGAGCTGCGGAGCTTGATAAACAAAAGGCATTGTTATTTATACTTTTCATAATTAAAAAGAAAAACAAAATTATGAGTGTGTGTGTGTGTAAAATCGTTTTAGAACTGAGGTTTATAGTAATTGACATTCAAGACCCTAGGGCAAATGAGCTAGGCTGACTTTTAAAACGGAGCTGTACACTAAATAATTAAATTAAATTGTTAAAAATATTTTTAAAATATTAAAAATTAATTAATTTTTTTTTTTTAATTTTTTTAAATATTTTAAATATGCCACAAATCATAAAATTAAATATTTATATATAGAAAATACTTTTAACAAATTAAATATTTATAAAATAAAAAGTGCTTTAAAAATATATGACTATAATTTTAATTTCTATAATTTTTTAAAAATATAAATAATTTAAAATATTGAAAACAAAAAAGAAATGCAATAATTTAATAAAATATTTTTTTTTTTTTTTGTATAATTCAAAACAAATATTATTTAAGTAGTACAAAGAAAGTCAAATAATAAATTTAGTTGACATAATTTTTACAAAATTTGCTTCAAATAATTTTAACACAATTTAATTGATATAATTTTGGAAAAATTATATATACAATTTGAAGTTTTGCCAGAACTGAAATAATAAAAACAATAAAAATCACTTAATAATTTACAAAATTAGTTTTTTAATTTTTAAGTATTTAAACAAAGCCAAAAATGAAATCGCAGTTAAAATTAGATAATTAAAAGCTAAGAAAAGATTTGACATCTAAGCACAAAGGAAATCTTCAAGGTTTACAGCTCTGTTATATTGAGTGTCCTTTGCACTAGGTAAGCAGCATGTCCTTGGTCTAGTTGACACACTCCCTCTCTCTCTCTCTCTCTCTTTCTCTGTCTCTCTCTAAGCAGTCTTTAAGCACACGACAATCGATTTGAATCTCATAGTTTTCCCAGCTCTTCGCTCGCTTCTTCCTCTTTCCTCTTCCTCTTTCCTCTTTCTCTTTCCTCTTCCTTTTGGACTTGCGGTTTAAGCAATAACAATATTTGTGTAAATAAAAAGAAAACAATGCAGAGTATAACAGTAGGCGATGATCCTCGGGCCGAGCACTAGCTGTGCTCGTACTTGCAGATGACCGCGAACATCTTGTCGCCGCCGAGGTACTTGGCCAGCCAGCGGTTCTTGACGACGGCCAGCTTGAGGGTCTCGCAGGCGAACTGGGCATTCAAATTGGTGTGGAGGGCCCGGCCCATGCCCTCGATGACGAGCAGATCAGTCTCATTGGCGGCTATCGCGTCGCACAGCTCCCGGGGCAGCGTGCGCATGTCCAGGCAGGGTCCGCTCTGCCCGTTGGCGTACACCAGCAGACGGCCCGAGCGCCAGGCGCTGTCCAAGACCTCGCACTGGCAGGCACAATCGTCCAGCAGTTCGCTCAGCTCCCGGCTGGTGACGTCGTTCAGCGCCGGCTCGCTGTTGGCGCAGAGCAGGACCTTGGTGCCGCGGCGCAGCAGCTCGCGCACGAAGGGCAGCACGCCGAGGACGACGTCGACGCCGCTGTTGTCCACGAAGATGACGGCGCACTTGTGGGCCGGACTGAGGTGGAGGCGCTGCAGCCAGGCATCGAGGTTGTCCAGCAGCCAGGGCCGCTGCTCGATGCGCTCGAGCGCCGCGTGCAGCCCGAAGTTGCTGTCCTGCTCCAGGATGCTGGCTATGGCCTGGGCGCCCCAGTCGAACATGTTGCCGGCGAGCACGCCGCGCACCAGCTCCGTCCAGCGCGCGTCCTCGTTGGCAATGCTGTCGATCTCCTGCAGGCGCTGCTTCAGCCTCGCCTTGGCCGAGGCGTTCTCCTGCTGCTTCTGCCGCAGCCAGGGATCCGTGAACCCATAGCGCCGCAGCATCGTCTCGTTCAGCCTGAGCAGCTCGCTGGTGCCGAGCACCACCTTGCCCCGGTTGTTGGCTATGTTGCTCTGGTGCTCCTCCAGCTGGCGCAGATACGCCGCCTGGAACTGCGCCGCCCGCTGCTCGGCCGTCGCGTCGTCCAGCTGACTGCTGGCCGCCTGCTTGGCGAACTTGCTGATCAGCTCGCGGAAACAGGGGAACCAATAGGCCGCCGCCTTGGCGTCTGTGTTGAGATCCAGCGTGTCGGGCTGGTAGTTAGCCACATCCTGCAGGAGCGTACAGCTGTGCATGTTTCTCTTAAAGAGCGAGCGCTTGTAACGTAACAAAATGTTGACGGCCGTTTTGTTGCTGTTCCTATTACTGCTTCTGTTGCTTTTCAAGTGCGCACTAGTATTATAATGCCTATCGAATGTAAATTCGTTTCGTTTCGTTTTCTATCTCCTCTTTTTTTTTTTGTTTTTTTTTATCACAACCGTCGCACATTGGACAGCACTGGCAGGGTAACAACAAACGCATTTTGCAGCAAACAGCTGACGAAAAAACAATTGCGTTAACACGTGAATGGCAAATGCCAAATAATATCTCTGTTTAACAGCCAAAATAATACATATTTCATCAACATAAAACGCATTTGACACATTGTAAAATTTTTATATTATTTTCTGATTTATTTTAACTATATCTTTATTATATATATCACTTATTTCTTTGCATTTTTTAAATTCAGCCAACTTTGCCGCCTCGGCACATCTCACAGCAATCAGCTTTCGTCTAGCAGCGCCTAGCTAGCGCAGCCTACTTCACGCCATGGCGCTGACAGGCCGTCTCTTTCCTGTTGAATTTTTTGACAAATCAACAACTTAAAAATGGTACGAATGAATAAAAATCATTAAAAATACAAGCAATCGCTGTTTTTTGTTAACTCAAATGACTGTCGAGTGATTAAACAAACGTTGTGGCATTAGTTAACAATGTAATTTGTATGCTAAAGTGCTTGGATTTATTGTTTATCTTCAATTTAAACTAAAGCTGTGTTATCTTGTTCCCCAATTAGGCCAAGCGCACCAAGAAGGTTGGAATCGTTGGTAAATATGGTACCCGTTATGGTGCCTCGCTGCGTAAGATGGTCAAGAAGATGGAAATCACGCAGCACAGCAAATATACCTGCTCTTTCTGCGGCAAGGTAAGCGTGCCTCAAATTCGAATTCGAGTTCGAGTTTCGATATTGAAATTCCCTCTCTCTCTCTCTCACACACTAGGATTCCATGAAGCGCTCTGTCGTTGGCATCTGGTCGTGCAAGCGTTGCAAGCGCACCGTTGCCGGCGGTGCCTGGGTCTACTCCACGACCGCTGCCGCCTCCGTGCGCTCCGCCGTGCGTCGTCTGCGTGAGACGAAGGAACAGTAAAAACACAAAACCTAATGCTCCGTTACGTTTAACACAGTTCCCGTAGTTTTATAGACAACACACAATTTTCTTGTGGTTTGCGCCGCGCCGGTCGAAAGAAAAGTTCTTGCTTTTACCCCGTAAAAGCATAAAGTGAAGAAGAAAAAAATACAAATAAAAAATCGTTTTTACTTTCGCACAGTAAAGCAACCAAAAGTGTTTTTATTATATACCCTGCACTCGAAATAGTGAAAGTGGTTGACTAGAGGAATGTATCCAGCTCGATTCTATTTATAACCATTGCCAAATTTGGTAAGTCTGGTTGCTATATCAAATGGGATATTGTATGATGTGGACTAGCACATTCAAGTCATTTATATAGCTGTATCTAACAGAAACTTCTTAAAATGGCACATGACCTGCACTGCAAACCTGGGCATAGGGTATCTTCCAGTCGAGCACATGGTTTTATTTATGCTCTTTCAACATATTTTTGACTTATAAGAAGCGCAGATTTATTAACTCAATTGGAAATTTCTAAATTCTAGGGTATATTCTAGTCGAACATTGCGTATTTCCAGCAGCTCTTACAAAAGCCTTTGAACGTAACTGTAATTCGCATCTGCTCAATCCTGATTGGCGCTCGTTGCTTATGCGTTTTGCTAGAGATGCTCAACATGGCGATGTTTTATGCGATATATTTATGGTTGACTTATGTGACAGACTTATGTAGGTAAGATAAAAAAAAAAATAGGTTTTCATTATATAAAATCGAATTTTCAAGTTTTCCTGAATACTATAGTCTAGCATATATATATGCTACTAGTAGCTTATCTACATTAAATATACTACTTAACTCGTATATAGTATCCATATAAGATGTAGTATCTATATAAGATATACCATATATATAAGTTATATATTCACTATTAGATATAGTATCTATATAAGATATAGTATATGCATATATAAGTTATAGTATCTACATAGAAAACTCTATCCACACTTCAGCGCTCGTCTGCCTCAAGCAAATTCATTTTCAGTGTTGGCTAACCCCAGCTGATTATATCTTATTCCTCATAGCAGCACACACTTTCCAGTGTTAGCTAACGCCTGACCAAAACTTAATTCAGCTGAAACTTGATTACCAAAGTATTTTCACACTTTATTTTATTGTATTTTTCATTTTCTTGTCATTTTTTATTTATAAAATTTAAAAAGTTTCTAATTAAACAAAAAGATTACACATCTTAAAACTTGTTGGTGGCTTGCTATATAGTATATAACTTGTTGTTGTTTCCTTATTTGTTGTTGGGAGATTTCACAATTGATAAACAAATTACAAATAATATATATATAGTTTATATATATATTTAGCTAAACTAAATAGGAGATTGTGGAGGATGCTGGCCAGCCTGATTGAATCTTGTTTATGCTAAAATTAAAATTGCACCGTCACCAGTTAAACGCATATATATATAACTGTATATATATATACTCTATTTTGTTTCTTGTTTAAAAATTAATTTAGCTAAAAAGTTTTACTTGGCTTTTATAGATTTGTATA
Organism: Drosophila repleta; assembly: GCA_018903745.1. Lineage (NCBI taxonomy): Eukaryota > Metazoa > Arthropoda > Insecta > Diptera > Drosophilidae > Drosophila > Drosophila repleta. The sequence continues at coordinate 12,414,594 of JAEIGN010000396.1, forward strand.
TATATACATATATATATAGATGTGTGTGTGTGTGGGTGGATAAATTTGAATTTATTTTTTATGATAATTTTTTAATCAGGTTGATAGGTTTGGAATACTTGATTAAATATTTACACAACAGCGAAAATAGCATAAAATTTGAGCACAATTTATTGTTAAATTTGTTATCTTTCTGTTTTTTAAGAGCTGTTGGTGTTTTCTTTGCTAAGTCTAAAAAAACTCTAAATTCGAACTTAGAGAAATATTTGTTTATAGTACAATTTGTATTATTTTTGCTTTACACACACAAATTTATATATATATATATAAATAATTTCTTTAAATGTATATTTTTTATAGCTACTCTGTACATTAGTTCATATATATATATATATATGTATATTCGTATTTATAAATATATCTGGTATATATATATATATAGCTTAATTAAATACTTTTTTACACTGTTTGTTTATGATATGCGTGCATTTAATTTATTTTTATTTTTTTCTTTTTTAGATTTTTATGATTATGATTTGAGAAGCTTTTTTTTTATATAAATTTTGTTTATTTTTGATATGCAGCGCAATTGTTTTTTGTTGTGATTTTTAACAAAGTTTTTCATTTGGTACAAAGCGAAAGAAAATCTCAAAATAAAACAAGAAAACTTTAACTTAAATTTTAAATATATAAATATAGTATATATATATATTTATATTTATATTTATAATTTATATATATATTTATAAAACACAACGCTTGATAGTTTTTTTTTTGTTATTAGCTAGGGGAATGTGTGAGCTGCTTCAGATTGCATATGCTATATATGCATATAGCTTAACTTGATTTCGGTTTGCTGCTATGACACATAATTTATATTTTGAATACTCGTTAACGAGTATATTGGCTTTGTGCAAAGTGAGTCTCGAAATACTATATCGAGCAGAAGGGAAATACTATTCTGTAAGTGGATAGACACATAGCAAAGATCTATAATAGTACATAGTACATATATCTACGCTCAATCGGAAAAAGCTATATCTTATATATTTTAACAGCTAGAACTTAGAAAACTTGACATTTCAGTTAGTAGAGACTTACTCTTGCCTCTTCAGATTTGATCAACATTAATTTAGCTTATTTTTTTTGCAACGTGAACGAGTATTAAGCAGTCGGTAATGCCCGACAGCTGCTTGCTTAATTGTTTTAGATTATTACGATAATTATTTTCATATATTTTTTTCTGTGAAGCACAATGTCATTTAAATGCCAATTTATTGGTACTTGGTCGGGGCTAGTTAAATACATATATATATAGAAATACATACATATATATATATATACTACAGATCTATATATATTTATATACACACACGCACGCACGCATACACATTGATTGGGAAGACATTCGGCACACACACACACACAACAGAAATACAGAAAAACTTAATTCAAATAAAACACACACAGAGAGAAAATGCTGGAAGTCCTTGCTCCTTCCGCTCCTTCAGCATATCTGCTCCGCCTACTCTACTGGCAACTTAGTTAACATATTTTTCAACACAAATTGGAAGTTCTTCAGTTATTAGTTTTTTTCTTTTAGTTGTAGTTTGTAGTTGTCCCCTTAGCTATTAGCTAGTGCGCCTGCCACTTGAACTTGGACTCCATCAGCCACTGCTGTCCCTTGGCGTAGGTGCAGGGCCGCAGCAGCGGCGTGCTGGCATCATCTCGCGTGGCGCGCTGCAAGCACTGGCCCGTGTTCGTATGCCTTATCCACTTCTCCTGGAATGTAGATTCTCATTTAATATCCTCTTATATATATCATTCCGATACTTACCTCTGCATCGTATACCCACTCCTGATTGCCGCCCATGTTGTGGCAGCGCACCATGTTGACTGGCCCATTGGAGCTGGCCGCATCGAGGCACAGATCGTCGGACATTATCTGCTGCCGCTTCGTATAGGCGAACACCTGATTGCCGCCGAGGCCGTGGCAGTAGCTGCTGCCCACCTTCTCGTTGTACTTGCGACCCATGGTGTCCAGGCAGGTCTCAGTCTCTGCATTGCGTATCTATGTGGGCATATGCATAACAAATTAGGGCTATTCCTTCTCCTTGTAGCCAATCGAGTCTTACCTCGCCCAGATAGTAGTAGTCCAGTGGCATTAAGCTTTCCGGATAAACGTTCTCCAGATACCAGCGGAAGCTTTTGCATTGCAAGCGATCGCGCAGCGACTTACGATCGCTAACGTCTCCAGCTGAAGCTTTGCGAGCGCCTTTAATGGGTGAAGGAGAAAGCGAGAGAGAGCGAGAGAGAAGAATGATAAGCTTTATGATATAACTGTAAGAGATCTATGTTAGTGTGCGTGTGGGTGTTTCCTTTCCATTTGTGGGTTAAGAGCTATATACAGAGTAAGTGCGATTAAACGAAGGCAGGCAAAGGAGAGTGCGCAAAGCTTTCTACTCAAAAGCTCAAGGCAAAAGCCAAAGCTGTGCAAATACAGAAATTATATAGGATTAATACAGATATATATATATATTATATACAAAGCATGCAACAATAATTTATAAATATGTGTCTATTTACAGTAAAAAAATATATGGAGCTTAAAGCTTACAACATAGGGGGTATTCAGGTGCAACGAATATTCACGGAATACCCTCAATCAAATAGAAAATACGAGCTAAAATGCGTGGGACGGGACAAAAACAGGCGTCGTGTGGGTGTGGCATTTTCATTTCGAGTTTCTTTTTTTGCTTTTGGACAAAACAATATACAAACGAAAAGTTAGAAAACTATATAGACATAACGGAACCGTCGGGAGTGAGCGAGATACATGGGTACAAAAAGTAGACGTAAAGCAGAAAAGTCGAGAAAAACAATGGACTTGTACAGAAAACAGGTAAGAGAATGTGGCAGTCGGGCGTGACCGACTGCATGATACTTATTCACGGACTAAAAAGGGGTATATGAGAAGTTACAGCTATAGATCTATGGTGAGTATCCTGCAATATGATTTTAACTTCAAAAACTTTGGATCCAGAGGATACCAATGGGTATATATTCCAAATTTCAAGATTCTGCTATAAATTTTGCTTATGTAGACGGACGGATGCACATTACTTTTGAACTAATATACCCTTCTCACGTCCTGAATAAGTATACAAAGAGGAAAAAATTAATTAAACAAATATACAGGGTGATCTTTTAGGTGGGTTTGTGGTTGGGTGTTGGGTGGGTTTTTTGTTTAATACTTGGCCATGCCATAGATCATATACATATATATAGAATATATATATATATATAATATGAATAATAGAATATAAGTAAATATATATTATATATGTGTGTGTAGTATGTAAGACAGACAATTGCATAATGCAGAGCGTGCTGCTTGCTCGATAAAGATATATATATATATAGATGTATATACGAAACATATTAAACTATATATATATATTATAGAGACAGAGAGAGAGAGAGAGAGAGAGAGAGAGAGAGGCAGAAAAGCTTGTGAGAGAGACAGACAGATAAGGTGAAGTTGCATTCAGCGAGAGTTTGAGTTTTGTTGTTGTTCGTTAACCTGGATAAAAACTGTAGTAGAACTCTTTCCAGTCGTCCAGCCAAACCTCAACCAGACGCGCATTGTTATGATTAACAATCTCCGTCGTACCGCCCGGGAAGGTGTATGGGGTTGATTTACGAAAGACGTGACCGACACGGGAACAGGGCGCTATCTCAAGCAAGCCGCCGCACATCCACACCTGGACACAGGGCAGCAAGAATCAGTCACGAGTTCGGTTAGTCGGGCAGAGTTAACATCAAAATTGGGTTAAGGAAGAGAGAAAGAGATAGAGAGAGAGAGAGAGAGAGAGAGAAAGAGTGAGATAGAGTTTAACACATATATATTCATAGAGTTGGGCGGATCGATGTTAAGTCTGCATTGAGCCAAGCGCAAATATCGACCTCAGAGCCGGAGCTGTACCTAGGAGCTGCAAGGGGGTTGAGCAATATGAGCGAGGGATGGGTAAGCAGTGGGCCATGAAGGTTACTTAAGAACTAGCTTAGGGTTGTTGACGGGTTGAGGTACTCGCTAAAGTGAAGAGTCATAAGTAACGAGTAGCTGAGTGCTCGTTGTGATAACGAGTAAACTAGTTACTCGTTACTCGCTGAAGAAATCATTGCTAAAAGTAACGAGTAGTAGACAGAAGCAACGAGTACATATAGTGAGTAATTTTAGTCAACGAATGGGACTCAGAACGTATAGATGTGTGAGATAAGTAACGAGTAGCTGCAATGAGCTAGTAACGAGTACTTAAAGCTATGAGAGAAACGGCTTCACAGCTAGTAAGTCTTATCATCAACGAGTAGATGCAAAACAACGAGAGCCTAGCAAAGCAGGCAAAGGTCTATGAGCCAATTTCAAGAGCCGAGTCCTAGCCCACAACGAGAGAGAGGAAGAGAGACGCCTACATAAATGTAACGAATAAATATATAAAAAATATTTTAAAAAAAATGAAAAATACTAAAAAACTTAGCAATAAAAACTAAGCACTAAAAATAAGATTAAATACCAATTCGTGTAAAAAATACTTAAGTTTAGTATTAGCTTAAGTTAAAGGAAAGTAATACTCAGTATTAGATGAGAGTTATCGAGTACTGTATTTGTATTATCCAAAACGTTCAGTTTCGTTCACTTTTTTGGTTAGTTTTTAGTTAATAACTAAATGCTCGCGCTTGGCTGTTGCCCTTGGCAAAAAGTTACGAAACATTTAGAAGAGAAAAGAAAACTTTTGTCAAATTTATATTTAAAACACTAATTATGAGTATTAAAAAAAATCAAAAAATACATATGCCAGATTTTTTGGTATTTTTATGTTTTGGTTAAGCGACGACAGAGGCATTAGCTTTACTGTTCTTTTTTTTTAGTATTACATTATATCTTGTGTGTGTGTGTTACGATACATTACATAATATGCATGTACTATATATATTTGGTTAGCTAGTTATATATTATATATATGAATATATATATAGTTCGATATGTTGTTATTATGCTCAAAGAAATGTTCATGGTTTGTTGGTATTTGTTTTTGGTATTGTATTGCTGTTGTTGTTTGTGTTTTAGTATTTTTTTAGTATATTGCAGCGCTTCTGTATGTTTTGTTTGGAAAACTATTTTGAAAATACTCTTGCAGATATGGATAGTGATTTCTTATGAGAATTTTAATAACAGTTGGTATTTTTTCAGTATTTTTGTAGTATTTTTTAAGTATTTAATATTCTTATAGTATTTTTGCAAAGCTTCTTTAATTTATAAAGAAATAAAAAGATATATATTTTTAAATCAATTTTTGTACAAACAACTTTTTATGCAAAAATTGATTCGAAAAAAATTTTTAAAAATTTATTTTAGTATTTATTTTAAAAATTTACAAATATATAAAAATATATAAAAATATCTAAAATATGTCAAATTTGCTACTCTTGACAAGCGAACACAATCTGTTAATGATAGAACCGGAAATTGCTTTTTATAACTCTGCAGACTAGCTGGCTTTTTTAGGCATTAGTCAGAAACTAGAAATACAAGCACAGAGTCAGGCCTATATATATCTAAATTGATATCTATTTGTTTGCCTGCAAGAGTATTTTTGTGCTGCGGCAAGCCGAGCTTAACTTTTTAGCTCTAGGGTTAATTTAGTTTTTAGTCTTTTTTTTGGTATTTTTGTTGTTGTTTAGTAACAAGTGAAGGCCAATTAGAATATTGATATAAAAATGCAAGTGTTAGATGCGCATTAATATATATATATATATATATATAGTTATGTAAGAGTTAGGTTTTGTTGTTGTTTGTTTGTTGTCAATGGTATTTTTATCTTTGGTATTTTTTTGGTATTTTGTTGTTGTTAGCGAACCTGTGCTCATTGCATAATAGAAATCACGCCACTCGTCCAGCCATACCTCGGCCACCCGCGCCGCATTATGCAGCACAATTTTGGCCACGCCTCCCGGGAACGTGTACGGCGATTTGTCACGGAACACGTGACCCACATGCGAGCAGGGTATTATTTCTAAAATGCCACCGCATTGCCATATCTAAGGAGTTGTCATTTTTTTTAATTCGAGTGTTTCGTTGTTTGTTTTTGTTTGTGATTTGCGATTTTTCAATTTTCAAAATAATATTAAAAAAATAAATAAATAAAAATAAATTAAAAATGAAAATCTGACTCAAATCAGGCGCAGAGTAAATGAAAAATGAAAAATGATAAACAATAATAATAAATATAATTATTATTATTATTATTATTATAATTATAAGATGAGAAATGTAGGCAAATGGGCAACACTTTATTTTATTTTTTTGTTTTTTGCGGCTTGGCTTGGTAGCTGTAAGAACGAATAGAAAAAGGATAGAAGGAAAATATTTGACTGTGGTTGGGGCTTACTCGAAACGACATTTCCAAATTTTCACCACCCCAGATGTCCATGCCCTCGTCGTAGGAGCCAATCTCATAGAAGTAATCCTTGTCGATCGAGAACAATCCCCCAGCCATGGTGGGCGTACGCAATGGAGCCGTCCGATCATTGTTCCGTCTCGCCATCTCACGCTGCGGCACGCGATACCTGAGACAGAAGAGAGAATTATATTAGAAGAGAGCCACGCATGTTGCTCAAAGTGAAGCTTTAAGGCTGGATTGGATACATCAGTTGAACTTATAATAAAGTTGCCTAAACTGAAGTGCGACACTCGATTAGTATCACAGCTCGACTACTACTGCCACGCACCATCTGAAGTTGAGCTTCCAGTTGAAGCCGCCCCACGTGGAGTCTGATGCGGTTATGTACTCAAACGTATCGTCCGAGATGACGTCGATGATGGGACAGACGACAGTGCGACGATTCTGCACGATGCGAGCGAGCAGCGGCTCCAGCCAGCCCTCGGTGCACTCGCAGTGGGCGTCCAGGAAGGTGATCACCTCGCCCGTCACGTGCTCAGCGCCAAGCAGACGAGCGCGTATCAAGCCCGAACGCTTCTCCGTGCGCAGCACAAATGTGCGTACGGGCAATTTGGCCACATAGTCCTCCAGCTGTTTGCCCAGGAAGTCTGCGAGGGTAAACAGAGAAGTTTCATGAATAATAGAAATTAAAAAGAAAACTTTAGTGGCTCACCTCGCTCGCTGGCATCGTCCACCAGTATGATCTCCTTGAGCAGCGAGCGCGGCGAGCGATTGATCACGCTCCAAACGGTGCGCAGCAGCGTGGTCCACGCCTCATTATGGAAGACAATAACAATCGAAGTGGTGGGCAGCTTTGAGGGATAGTGTTTGTGGCGGCAGCTGGAAAAGGGATAAGGATAAGGATAATGATAATAATAATAATGGAGTTTCACTATCTCCTCTTTCTCCACTCACTTCTCGTGCCGCACATCGGTCAGGGAGCGATTCAATGAGATCATATCACTGGCCAGTAGATTGAACTGATTCTCCTTGAACTTCTCCTTCATGAGATCCTTCATGTCCGCCGGAATCTTGACGGGTTTGCCCATTTCGCCGGGCTTACCCCGCGCCTCCTGCACCGTGGGCGCCTGGAACCACTTCCTTAGGGCCACACTGCGATAGGTCATCGAAATGCCGCCCGAGACAAAGCCCTGGCCCATTATGGGCGCAGGACCTCCAGCATTATCCTCGCCATCCAGCGACTTTTCCGTATTTATCTCATTATCATTAACAAGCTGATTGTCGTCCCCCAAACGCTCAGCGTTGGGCAGCTAGAAAGAGAGAGATAGAGAGATATATATAACAGTTATTTCTCTATATATGATGACACTCACCTCAACATCGTATTCGCCGGCTCGCCTGCAACGCCAGCCATCCTTGCCAATGCAGTCCGAGTAACGGGCAATGAGCACAAAGTCAAATATGACCCAAACCAACGAGGTGAGCAGGACAATGCGACAGGTGTTCGAGCGCATGCGTCCGCGCATTTTCCGCGTGAATGTTTGCAGCGTCATCTCAACTGTATATGTATATGTATATATGTGTGTGTGTATATGGGGGTATATTCTACACTTGTCAAACTGTTCAAGTCTGAGCTTTATTAACTGTTAACTTTGTATATTGCCAGAGACAAATTTGATTTAATTGCTGTCAGTCGTTCGGATTGGTTGCGCAGCAATCAGCTTTTGTCTGTCTGGGTAGAGCGTAGCTCAGCTCAGTGCTCGCTCATGTTAACTGTTGTGGCAGCAATCTGCTTTTGTCTGTCTCAATGCTCACTCACTGTTAAGCTGAGTGTTTAGGATATTTAGGATATGTGAATGTTGTCTTGTTGTTGCTGGTGCGTAAATGTTAACAGTATAGAACTTTTCTTATCAGACTTTTTGGTTCAGCATGAGCTGCTCTGCTTCTGAATTGCTTTTAATTTGTTGCTGTTGTTGTTGTTGTTTTGTTGTAGTTTTGGCACATTTGTGTAGCAGTCGCTCTCTCTCTCTCGCTCTCGCTCTTTCTCTGCCTGTCCCTCTGTCTCCTTCTCATGCTACGCAGAGTCAAGCGGCGACTGCTGTGGTTGTTGCTGTTGCTTAACTAGTTGCCCCCCATGTAGCATCCTCTCCCGACTCCCGCTTCCAGCTCATAGCCCCGCGCAGAAAACCAGTTTACAGCTCGCCTCTTCCTCTTCCTTTCATAAGTCTCTCAAAGACCTTGAGAAACAACTCAACTGTAAAGAAAGCAAAGAAAAAAATCCAACATTAACAAAAATACCACAAAATTATAATTTACGTATGTAAATATATGTCTGAAGCAAAATCGAAAGTTATATTCGGGTTATTTTGGCCAAACAATAAACTTTTAACTCTTTGTTCAACCCGAAAAATGACTTGCAAATATTTTCGAATCAGAGACAAACGTCAATTGAACAATTTTTATTGTTTCATATCCAATACTGTTTCCTTTCCTATCCAGATACGTAACCAATTCCAATAAGACTGCTTTCAATTAACCGCAGCTAACAATGCAGACTGTTAAGTTGTTTCCTCTTTACACAGCTGTTATCCAGCACTGTGTGCTTATCTCATAAGACCAGCTAACCGTACAATGCAAAACCAATAAGAACTTTTCCGCCCTCGGCTTATCTAACAATTTCCTACGACGATTTCCTGGAATTTTAGCAAAACTGTAAATTGTTTGTCAATAAATTGAGAATACAAAGAGACAAAGAAGTAACATTCAAATGACATTTTCTCCGGACCGCAAAGTCCTCAGCAGCATTTTGCGAAAAAAGAATAGGAAAAGTCACAAATTGGTGCCCAAATTCCATTGACAAAGGTCAGAGTCGCAGCGCTCCTAAAAATGCCACACTACAACAACAACAACCACAGCAACAAATTGTTAAAACAGACTAACGGAAACCGGCACCAAAAACGAGATGTCAGAGGCGACTGGAATCATGTGAAAATTGTACAGCGTTAACTTATCGACTTGAAATATACCCTATAACCAGCAGGCTTAAGTAGGTTAAGTTAACTAAAGCCTGCGGTTAAAGCTAGAGTTTACATTCTATAGCACTGTTAAGGCAATTACATTAACCATCGCTGTTAACAGCACACAACTCTAAGACAGAGAAGAACTAAGATATTATATCTTATAAGATAGCCATACCCTTCAATTCACTGAGCGAGGGTATAACGAAAAAGCGCAACAACTCTTAACGGTATTTTTTTCGTCTGCTTTTTGCGCACATAACATGCATTTGAATCATTCATAAGGCATGCGACGACGAGTGCCAAAGCTGCGCCTAGATACCATGATACGGCAGCGCAAGTGAGAGAGATTGACGAATAGAGCGAGCAGTGGAAGAGAGTGGGTAAGCGTAAGCGCATACCAAACCAGTTTCCCATAGCACGATGCACGCACACGTCAGGCGCTTGTTGAGAGAGAAAGGGAGACAGAGCGCAGTTAGTTGAAAGGGCAAAGCTGTTAAAATATGCAGTTGCATGTGCACAGCAGCAGCGAATGATGAGAATAGCGACGGCGTGGGCAGGGGCAGGGCAGGGCGAGGCACAATAACGAAGTGGCAAATGACAGGCAGAGAGGCAGAGCTCGCAGCGTTGCCAGAGTGTCCTTCAGTGTGCGCCACAGGACAAGCTGTCAATAATGCACTCAATAACAAAGATACAAAACGAGTTTCGAGCTCTGCACTGAGAAAAAAAATGGAATATTAAATAAAAAATGAAAAATAATTAAATACAAAAATAATTAAGTAAATAAAGAATATAATATATCATAATATACATTTTTTTATATTTAAAAAAATGAAAACTTGTTAAGCACAATTTTGTACAGTGTGCTTATGCATGCCTGAACATTTCAATAATTTTTGCAAAAGCTTTTTGTGTAATGCTGCTGTCACAGTTCGTTTAATATATTATTTACGAAATCCTTTCAAAAAAATGTCATTTCACATTATTTATTAAAATATTAAAAAAAAAAAAAAAAAAAACAATTAATTGCATAATTTATGCAACAATTTTACGCACTTTTGAATACAAACAAAATAAATTATTCATGCGCTGGATATTTGCATGACCAACGGTAAATGACATATGAAAACATAATTTGAATTCAAATTCAAATTTAAATTCAAATTAATTGAACTGTCATAAATTTGCGAATTCTTTTTTACGCTAAGCACACAATTAGCGCACCCACTGTGTGAGGCGGCGCATGAAAGTAAAAGGTCTGTTAATTGGACTGTTAATCAAGAGCTAATCACTGTTAACAGGGGATATATGTACATATGTATGTATGTTAGACAGTCAGCTAGAGATTTAATGTTCTGCGGTAATCATTGGATTTTCATGCTATTAACGTTAACAATATTAATAAAGACACATTTATCACCTAATTATAATTCAATTCAAATCAATTGAGTCCCGGCACAGCGCAGCACAAAACACGACAAATCAGCAAATGCTGCGAGAACAACAATATTAACAGCCTCAATGTAAACAGCCGCAGTGTAACAGAGAGTGAGGGACAGAGAGAACGAGCGTGCAGTAATAACAATTGACGAGCTATGTGAGTGTGTGTGAGTTTGCTGTATATTTATGTTTGTGTGCATGTGGGCGCCGCTGCTGCTGCTTTGATTTGTGTTTATCGCGTTTTCTCCTTTTCACTTTGATTTCGCATTGGTGTGAGTGTGTGTGTGATAAGCTTTTGTTGTTCAGCCTTCAAAGTTTTGCTAACTGCGCTGCACAGGGCGCGTAAATTAAATTTTGTATTTTAATTAAAACTCGCACAGCGCGTCGCATAGTGTTTCGGAAAGCTGTCAAACTGTAATAAATTGAAACGACGCGACGTAGCACACGCACACTAATGCAAGCAAACTCACCCATAGACGCACTCTCACTGCCTGCCTGCCCTCGTCTCTCTCACACTCTCATACACTTTGTAACGGCACTCCGGACACAGTGAGCGCGGCGGAAGCAAAGTTTTTTTAAGAGAGCGCGACTGTTGCTAGAGCTGTTTATGGCTACTGATAAGCGTCTGCTGTCTGCTGTAGGCGTGGCACACTGTGCACGTGTCTGTGTGTGAGTGTGCGTGTGTGCGTGGCACTTGTAGCACACTTTGACATGTTTGTGCTTGTCGAGTGTGCTCTGGCGCGCTCACTTTAAACGCCCCACAGACAATTAATTTGATGAAAATCTGTGTCAATTTCACATGAAAAGCTTCGACGCCAAAGATAACAGCACATAAAAACGAAATACAGGTGTTTTTATTGAAAAGGAAATAATTAAAAGTAGAATTCGCATGCCTGAAATTTATATTACTTTAAGAAGTAGCTAAAAAAATGGCTAGGACTAGCTATAAAAGAATTGATATAAAAGAGTAGCCAAAGGTAGCTAAAACACACTAAGAAAATAGCCACATAAGCCATTTATAGCTAAAAGTAGCTAAAAATAATAGTCACATTAGCTATTTTATGATGTTAGCCACATGCCAGCCACATGGGCAGCACTGACACACTGCTGTGACGTGTGACAGTTGAGCAGCCAATAACGGTTTATGAAAAAAGCTGTTTTGAAGCTGTTTGAGCAATTTATTAATGAATTGGCGAGTTGGCAAGTTGGCAAAGGTCGCGTCAAGTGGCCGCCGGCTTGTTTTACAACTACAACAACAACAAGAGCAATTACAAATGAAATTGTAACAGAAAATGCAATTAAGCAACGGGAAAACAAAAAGCACAGTGAAACACAGCCATTCGCAAATGTCAGCAATTAAGCTCAATTAATGAAAATTGTCAAATTGTGTAATTAAAAAAAAATCCAGTTGCAGCGACTAGCGATCCCTGAACGACGATTATGATGATGGCCAACTGGTTCCCAGGGCACAAATAAAGCTAAACGCAGGTTTAATCTAGATTAAAACGTCAAAAAAAAAAGACAAAAAATTCTAGAAAAAGAAATTCTCTCTGCGCATGAAAAGTAAATTTCCTAAGTTATGCACTGCTCAGTTACAGTCCGCATTCAAAAGTCCCATTTCAAATTGATAAGTAAATTTCCCTATGTGTAATGATCTCGCAATCCACATGCCTGCAACACAATCCACATTCACAAAAGTCCCATTCCTCATTGATAAATATCCTGCCGTAATTTAGCATATTCATCTAAACGAAATTTCCCACATCACCGCTATAAATTCCTTTACCACAATTTATTATTGCAACAACAAATGCAACACATTTATTTGCACACTCACACACACACACGTGTGCACTTCACATGCCAAACGCACTCACACACAAATAAATTCATCATTCGAATGCCGACGCCGCCGCCAACGCCGCCAGCGAGCTACCAAAATAAATCACTGGGCTGTTAAGCCGAGCGCAAAACACATTTTGTATAATTAAGCACGCGCTGAGCAGCACACAAACACACAACAAAAGGAGAACAGAAAAATCCCACATAAAAAAATACCGCTGCTTATTTGGGCGAGAGCAAAAATACATCAAAAGCCGCACCCGCATGCATTCTGCATTCCCTACTTCAGGCAGAGCGAGAGAGAGAGAGAGAGAGAGAGGGAGCGGGTGCATTGGCTGGCCCTGCACTTGGTTCGCTTTAATGATCCGTGATGGCCAAACGCCAGATGAGCGCGAACAGATCCGCTTAGTGTAGGGGAGCAGAAGAGAGGAGCTGAGCGAAGCGGGTGCAAAAGCCACGCACACACATCAAATTTATTTCAGTTACATGCCGGCAATACACAGTGTTACAAATTAGGTCTATAAATACGCACACAGAGACTCGCAAACACACACACACGCACACACACAGACATGAGCTCAGACACGTTCCACTTTAAGCGACGCATCGTCGTCTTTGGCGCACACAATACAAAAACAAATGCGCAACGGGTTAATGAACTGCGCTTTGATAATAAAAATAATAAAATGTTAATTCGCCAACCGGCTCTTATCGAATTTTGATTAACTCTGCATCTAAATGCTTTGCGAGTGACTGAATGGGCAATCCAGGCGATCAGCTGTGCGATTAAAATTTAATGTGGGTTAGAGCGGGAGGGAGAGAAAAGCAAATTTTAAAGGGATTTTTTTCATAACAATGAGCATTTGATTGTAAACTAAAGAAAGTAAACAGGGTGTTTTTTTCTGAGATGTTAGTTAAATTAAGTAATGATTGTAATAATCTAAATATTATTAATTTAATGAAAAAATAAAATTATTAAAAAAAATAATGATATGATATATTAGATAATTATATGAATTTACTAATGGAAAATAACTGTTTCTACTCTCTAAGCTAAGTTTGTTCTGTATCTAAATACATTTTTTAGAAATTCCTACGTTTATTCACCTCGTTTAGCTGTTAGTCTCAGTTTGAATACCACTCAATATGGCAATAACAAGAAAACAGTTGTACCGTAAACTTTCAAGTGAAATAAAGCCGTTGGGAACAAACCCAAGCACAAATAAAAACACGTTCAAAATACTCAAAAAGCTGTACAAATTATTTACAAAGTAAAACAAATATCTGAAAAAGCTGTTTAAATCGATTGCCATTTATATTTTTATATAGCGCAAATGGCCCAATTTGTATCAATAAACACATTAATATATATCTCAGCCTAAGCTCAAAAAATACATTTATAAGAATCGCCTAATCTATATAACAGGTAAACACACAGCAGAGAAAAGCTCTTAGAGCCAGAAACTGTCACGAAATAAGGCTAAAAATCTGTTTTTCCCCGCCAAACTTAGCTGTGCGTTTATCAAGAACAACTTAATCATCGCCGTCATCATCATTATCGTTATCATTATGATGCTCTGGTCATCAGTTATTCAACGCATTTGCCTTGCGTTCTCTCTCAGCAGCCCATAAACCCAATCTTTGACACAAAACCCCAAAAAAAAAAAAAAACAGCCAGAAAAAAAGAAAGAAGAAAACATTCATGACACGCATTTTAATTAAAAGCAAATAGGTTCTGCAACAGAAGCTGCCAGGGGGGGAGGGGGTTCTGGGGGCTGGCAGCGGGTGCGATTGGCGCGCATACAAAAGCTTGCGCTAATTCCAACAATTTGTATGGTAAGTTGCACGAGTTTTTCAACGAAAGCAATGCAGAAAGCAAAAAAAAAATACTCTGCTGACTGATATGACACGCAGAAAATACCCTATAAGACCAAAAATCTATTATAAAATAGAGAAAACTCTTGAAATACAAGAGTTTTGATTTTATTTGTATTATATTTTAATATAACAATATAATTATATTTTAATACTATAATAATATTTTTTTAATATTTTATTTTAATATAGTAATATAGTTATATTTTATTATAATATATTTTAATACAGTAATAATAATTTTTAATATTTTATTTTAATTATATTTTTTTAAAACTAACATAAATCACCAATATACCCCTTGCCTCAGCTAACTGCCATAATTAAAACACCCTCTACAATTTCCTCTAAAATATCCCCACTCTCTTGCTCTTGCTCTCGCTCTCTCCCTCCCTCCCGCTTTTCAAAATGTATAACAAAGCCGCATACAACTACCCAATGCCCAGTGATGGGATTTTGGTATTTGGTTTTGAATATTCCCTCCGCTGTTAAATGTACCAGATAAGTGGGCGTGGGCAGTGGCTGCGCGGTTAGAAAGCAGCAAATATGCCAAGCTAAGCGTCCAAACCGTTTGCATAGCAATGAGCAATTGCCAGCGAGCGCAAATCTACACACACACAAAAAAAAGTCCCATTGCAAATTGTTTTGTTCTTTTCTTAAATATAACAGTGTTCTTATTTCCCCTTTGTTTTGTGGCAACCCAATGCGAAAACTTTGTGGCTGATCTAAGCGTGGGGTAGCTGTGACTATTGAGATACTCTGTAAATTGTAAGGGTACTTTAAATATAGTGCGTAAATAAATATGAATATATAATAAATAAAGAAATATAATATATTAAAATAAATTTTTTAGTTCATTTTATTTTAATATTTCTCTCTCCCACTTTATATTTCTATTTCATTGTTAAACTGCTTTTAATTGTGCCCTTCTCAAATTCTTTTCAAGCCTTACAAAACGGAACAAGTCCGCAAGCTCGAGAAAAGTTTTTCACATTTTTATTCTCTTTTCATTTCTTTTCTATTTATTTTTCTTTTTTTGTGATTTGACATTTGGTCCATGGCCGTCAACGGACAGCGACGTCGGCTTGACCCGCATCATTAACTTTTTTTTTTACCAAGCGCTCATTACAGCATTAGAAAAAGTTTTTATTCGTCGTTTATGCGCTGCAGCTAAACGCGATCAACATTAAGTGAGGAGAAGAGAAAGTGCTCAATAATGAAACCATGATGAGCAGGCCATAAAAAAGCTATATATAATCTATATATGTATAATACGTAAGCTAACTATACAGTTAAGTTATAGTCATGATTTCTCATTAAACAAATTCTATATATATAAGTCTTTTATTTATTTCATTTCATAATTTATATACTCTTCAAGAACGTTTAACTTCTGCATTTGCATTCTAAGCTGTCTTCGAAGCACCTGGCATAAATCACGTTTAAGCTTGTTCGCAATAATGTGCGCGCATAAACCTCAACAGCTGTTGACATCATTCGCTTGTCTTGCGGTTTTCCTAGCAACCCTCACGCACGCACACGCACACACACACACATTCCGAAATACTTGTCATCTCTCTTCCCTCTCCTCTTCCTCTTCTTTTCTTCTGCTCTTTGTGGTGCCATTAAAATGTTATTTCCTTATTATTATTGCCCTCAGCAGCGCTTAATCGTCCTGCGCCCATCGGCGCGCACTCAACATGTGAGTGAATGGCTCCCATAAGCGATTGACTCACTGACAGATTGACTGCAGCAACAATACATATACATACATATATACATACATATACATACATACATACATATATTATATGTCCAGTGCGTGCCGGCGACAATGGCAGCACATTTCTATGGCATAAATTTGCGTGAGACGTGGCCACGTAATCCTCAGCTTTTGTCTGTGTGTGGCGCCACAAACACACACACATACGCCCTCTCTCTCTCTCTCTCACTCACTCCAGTGCTAACTTTGCTATAACAAAACTGCAAGCGTAACAAGTATGGGTGCTCTACTTGACAAAGAGAAAGTGGAGAGATGATTGACTAGGAGATACCCTGCAAACACTTGAAAGAGCTGGATAAAGACCAGACAAAGATGATTCATAAGAAAAAGAGATAAAGATAGAATTTGAAAAGAGTTTTAGAGCTAGAAAGAGGCGGAGGTAAAGATAGAGATCGAGGAAAGGGTAAAGGGACATATAGACATATAGTACTTATTGACATTGAGACATAATTTAATATTAGTATGATATGGCAAAACTTGAGAGTCGCATAGAGAGGCTATGTTAAATAAGGAGTGTTCCATAAATCACGCAAGAAGTAATTTTGATAGAAAAACACAGGTTTATAGATAAAAATTGTATTTTTTTTTTATAGATTTATATAGCATAAGCAGATCTTATATGTAGCGTTCCATTTTTAACAGCCCTGAGCTTCTTGCGCGAGTTATGGTTAGTCAAAGTTGGGAAATAAGTCTTATGCTATGGTTAAATTAAATATAGGTATCTAAATGCCAATTCCCATCAAGCGCATTACAGGGTATTACAAAGGACTTTTCCATGGCTACGTCACGTGCATTATGATTACAATAAAGTCAGAGCCAGAGCCCGTAATGCGTATGCAAATGCCAGGCCCAGGCCCAGGCCCAGGCCAGATCGGTTGAGTAACTAAAAAATCGATAAGGGCTTTTAATGCGATTATACTCGTCAGTTCGTCAATATGTATGTGGGGGGAGGGGCTAGATTCTACGAAAAACATTTGAACTAATTAAAAAGTTGCGTAACTTTTCGATTACCCCTTGCCGATGGGTGGGTGGGTGGTGCGACCACGGCCCTGGGCTAGTAGCCCGCTTAGCAATTAGCCAAAGTGCAGTCGTGCGTTGCTTGGCCTCCTCTGCTGCTGCTACTGCTGCTGCTTCTTCTTCAGCTTCTTGCGGCTCTTATCAAAGGCGAGACGAGACGTTCGCCCAATCAATTTAAGATACGAACACCATGAACCAGTCACACGAACCAGCTCGTACCGCTGAGTGCAAAGCAATGTTTGTCAGATTCCTCCCCAATACACGATATTTCGAAATGCTGTCAAAGCTCCAAGATCTTTCAGATACATATATCTTTGCTACTCTTGCTTGTCTCTTAAGTAATTGGAAATTGAGAGAATTTTTAGAAGGCTTTTCTATGGGTTTAGACATATAAAATTCTCGAATATTATTAACAGGAAATATATATGATATATAATATAAACATTCCATAATTCAACTGCATATATATACTAGTTCTTTTGAATGAACTAGTTCCGCGACACCTATTAACTCTAATATTATGGAATTGGAATTCTCGAATACTAATCTAGTTTTAACTATATATAACAGCACTATTCAACAGCATATATATATACTAGTTCTTTTTAATGAACTAGTTCCGCGACATCTATTAATTAACTCTAATATTAGGGAATTTTTGGATGTTAAATAGAAATTCTCGAATATTAAGATTATAATATACAGTAAAGCCTCGATATAACGAATCTGAAGGGAACCAGAAAATTTTTTGTTATATCTATTGATTCGCTATAGGTCCTTATTGGTAAAACCTTGGGGTAGAGTCAAGGGACAAATTCGTTATATCGAAGTTTCACTGTGTATATCATTTTAGCTATATATAATAACACTATTCAGCAGCATTTATACACTAGTTCTTTTTGAATGAACTAGTTCCCTGACAATTCGTTAAAAACCTCTAATATTAAGGAATTTAAATTCTCGAATATCAATATTATATATTATGTTATATTATATTTAACTATATATAACATTCTTTTGAATGAACTAGTTCCCTGGCAGCTACAATTTATTAATTAGCTCTAGCATTCGCCTATGCCCAATTCCTGTCGCTTCGCGCTAAGTGAACAATTGCAACATTGTTTTTTTTTTTGCTTTCTTCATATAAACAAACATTGTCACATTGTTAGCTCTTATAGCACAGCTGACACACATATTTTAGCATATTAAGTGAAGCTAATTACTTAATGAGCACCCCTCGTGCTAGCTCTGTCTCTCTCTCTCTCTCTCTCTGTTGCCACTATCTGCAAAGATTTTTTCCGCTTGTTAGTTGCGTGGCAGCGTTTCATGCGCTAATAGTTAACAGCAGCAGCAGCAGCAGCAACAGACATAAAACAAACAACAGTTGATCAACATTTATGGGTTCGCTACTGCTCTCTCTCTCTCCCTCTCTTCCTCTGGCCGTTGTCATTGCTGCAACTCTGACGCCGCCAACCTTGGCAAAAATGCTGCGCTGGCTGCTGCGTTGGCGTTGACTACGCGCTGCTGCTGACGCCGCCGCCGCCGCCGCTGTTGCTGTTGTTGCTGCCATAACTCCAGGGCTTTGTCAAGTACAGCTACGCTTGGCCCTGGGGCCGTCGCTGCTTGCGTAGTGGGCGTCAAGCAACGCATGGCTCATAAATTTCTTGCTGCTTTGCAATATGAAATATTTGCAGCATAATTGAATTAGCTCTCTCTCCCTCTCTCTCTCTCTCTCTTCCTCTCGCTCTGTGTGCGCTGCGCTGTAAATTTTTAATTTATGCTCATAAATAATCAAGCTTTATTCATTAGACTACGTTTGAGAGACATCAAACAGACGGAAAAAGTTCGAGCAAAGAAAAGCAAAACAGAATTTTCGCTACGTACGCATTCCTAATGTTAATGTGACTCTGGCTCTGTTAAGCAACTATTTTGCATATCTAAGAGCATATTAACATACATAATGAGGTCAGTCATGTGAGATGTGCATGGAGACTCGAAGTTTTGGCTAAATCAAGAACTCTGAGCATATTTGCAAGTTTATGTAACAAGAAATGTAAAATAATGTCAAAGAAATAACAGCTGTTATTGCATGTAACTGTTAACATAGAATATTAAAAGTCTATAAACTATATTTGCAGGTTTATGTAACAAGAAATGTAAAATAATGTCAAAAATGTTAACGAACTAACAGCTATTAAAGACATTTTTACATAACTATTAACATAGAATGTTTATGTTAAGTAACATGTGCAGTAAATTAAACACTGTTATCGCTTATGTTAACTTACCATGTTAACAGTCTATAAATTAAACTCTAAATTATGTTTACAGCATATAAGCATTGATATGTTAGCTTACATGTTAAGCAGACTAAGCACTGTTAACTTAGCATGCCCTAAGAATTCCCTTAGCAATTGCAAATACTTCAAGCACGTGTCATAGCAGTTAGCTTTAGCTACTCACAGCTACAGCAACAACAACAACAATGCCGACGTCGACGTCGGCAACGTGTTGTGTGAAAGAAGTAAATTATGTGGCAATAAAACAAAAATGGTCTTGTCTTTTGTGTGCACTCCACATTAACTACGTTTATACATTTCAATTTAATTCTTTTTTTTTCTGTACGTTTGTGAAACTGTTTTTTCGTATGCTAAAAATAGAAACTAAAAGAGCGCTTTAAAAACTTCAGCTTTGGTGATCAGTGTGTGAGAGAGAGAGAGGGGGGGCAGTGAAGTTCTCAAGTAACAAAGTGGCTGAAAATGCTGCGTAATCATTTTTCGGAAGCAAATGGACAGAGCAAGAGAACAAAGATTCAGCGAAGGTGCGGGGAGAGGGAGGGATGCACAGAAAGTAAGTCGAGTAAAAGCTGTGCAAATAAACGAAGGCGGCAACGTCAGCGGTAGATAAAAGCCGTTGCACGAGTGTGCGTGTGTGTATGTGTGTGTGCGAGTGGCAGACATTGCAAACAGTAAGAGCAACAACAACAGAAACGAGAATAGCTTAAAAGAAATAAGGCCAATGATGCTTGTAATTGTAGCCAAAGCAAAGCAGACGTCAACTTGAAAACGTATTTGTTGCTGTTGTTGTTGCTGTTGCGGGCGTGCAGCTCTAAGGCCAAGCAAAACTCCCAAGGCAATATCACATTATGAGTATGAGGGAGTGAGAGCGAGAGGGAGAGAGACGTATGCAAAGGCAAAAACAAGACACAAAAAATGTGCAATGTGCGAGCTTTGAAAGTGATTAACGTTTTCTGTGAGAGCCGCTGGCAGTTTTGTTGCTGATTATAATGATGATGATGATGCTGGCACAGCTCAACGAGAAGTCAATCAAGCAGCAACAACTAGACAAGGCGCACAGCGAAGTAAAACAAAAACATAAAAAGAATGAAGAGAGCCGACTGCTGCAACGGTAAAGTGCAAACAGTGCTGGCGCAGCAGCCAAAGCAGCGCCAGTTGCAGGCTAACTTAGCAACTTTAAAGCCAAAAAAAGCTAGTTTACATACACACACACACATTACTTAACTATAAATTAAAACTAGTAACCACTGTAAAATATGTGATATTTATATATATTATTAAAGTCATAGACTTGCTAGAAAAACAGCTAAATTTGCCACTCAACAGCTGGTTTTAGCGTGTATCTCAGCATATCGCTCAGCTCTGACTGCAAATTCTACTCCCTCTCCTGCGCATAGCTGCGAGCTTTTGAATGTTAACACATATTGTTTTCTCGCCTTTCAATTCTTTTTCTTTTTTGCTTTTTGCTTTTAAATAACACGCCAAAAGCAATCAATAAATTAATAATTTCTGATTTGCCATGCACCATTTGGCCAATACCCTAACTAAATGAAAATTCAAAATTAGTAAAGTTTTCAAATTTCATTTTTCTTTTTATGTGAATGACATTTTCCATTTTCTAACAGCAGCCACAGTTGGACGTGGCTCACATCATCTCTGTGTAGCAGTTAACTGTTATTGCAGGTGCCATGTACTAGTCTCACTCTCTCTCCTCTCTCTCTCTCTGTGTAAATTTAGTGCCTGACTCTGGGGGGAATATTCGCGCTTTTGATAGCTTTCTCTTGTACAACTTTGGACATTGCAACAGCGGCGATCGGGGCACATTAAATGTGGCTAGTTATCTGCTTGTGGTCAGTGTGCGCCATGGCCCACTTTATAGCTTCATTTGGTCAGAAAACAGCATTAGCCAAGCTCGCAGCAACTGGAGAAACAGGCAAGCTGCTGGCAAGCTGGCAACCTGGCCAGCCGGGCAATTAAGTACTTCGGACTAACTGCTCGCTGTGGACACAAAATTTCCATACACTAGACAAAATTCCTGTCGAGGGAATTTTTTATGTTAATGCTGATTGGAGCAGAAGCAGTGAAAGGGGGTTCTTATGGGAAATTGATGTTTGTAGTATAACAGTACCATAATAAAGGGATATTTATCAGTGTGAGGATATTTGGGAACATTTATTGGAAGAAAAAGTGAAGTATTTTTAATCTGAATTTATAAAAATATAAAAAATTATAAAATATATAAAATTTTCGATTTAGAAAATTTGATTATTTAATTTATTTATTACATTTATTTATTTATTTTTACTATTTATTATTATTTCTAGATTTATTTATTTTTTAACTTTTTTTTTTTTTTTCTATTTTTAACTTTATTTTTAAAATATTTTTAAATATGATTATTATTTTTTATTATTATATCTACATTTAAAACTTATTTTATATTATTATTATTTTTTAATATTTATTAGTATTTATACATTTATTTACATTTTTTAATTTTTTTTATTCTTTAGTATTTTTTATAAATTTTTTTCTATTTTTTATTTTTCTTCTTTATTCTATTCTTTAACATATTTTTTAAATATTGCTTAATATTATTTATTTTTTATTATTATTTGTTAAATTATTATATTTATTTTAATTTATTTTTTATATATTTCCATCTAATCCAATCTCTACTTACAATTAAAATTTTATAGGGGTATTATAGGGGGTTTTATAGCTGGGAAACTATTTAAATATATATTTCCCAATATATAATTCCCCATATTATTAAAGGTTTATCCTACAAGTTATTCTATTCTACATATATAAGATGCTTTTCATCTGCAGCTATTTCTCTCAGTGTAGCTGCAATAATTCGCAATGCAATCAGCACTTTCAGAACTGGCAAAGGCTCCCACAATGCACAGTCCACCCTACCCCACCCCCAACCCCCTCGCAGGTGGGCAAGCGATGAGGGATGAGCACTTAACATTAATTACAGCGCAAAAAGCGGCCTTAATGCATTTTGGTGCCACTGTGCGCCGGCCAGTTGCTCGCTCCAGTTGATAAAAGGCAAAGTGGAGAAGAAGAAGAAGCAAAAAAAAGAAAAGAACAGAAAAAAGCAAAACAAACACATTTGCAATGTCGCCCAAACGGCGATAAAAGCGACTGCAAATGGGTGCAGAGCAGATAAAAGAAAAACCTGCGTCAAGTAAGACCCACACACAAACACTCACACACACACTCATACACACACGCACACAGAGGCAAAAAGCGGAATTGCAAGCGCCTGAATTAGAGATGTGCATTTGGCTGCAGAGCGAACCGGTTTAATTGAGCGACCTCCAATCAGAATCAAGTTCAAGACAACAAAAACTACAACAACAAGAGAAAAAATGCCAATATAAACGCACTCGAAAAGAGATTAGCAATAAAAATTAAAGCGGAGTAGAAAAACTTTGCTTTGTTTTCTTCTTACCTCAAACGTTGCACAGTCGGCGTCGCCGTCGCCGTTGGCGTCTCTGGCAGGGGAAATTCCTGTGAAACACACGAAAAAGTTAGAACTTGAAACACAGCAGCTGAGGCAGAGGCGGCACACGATTTGCCCGGTTTATTTACGCGCTGCAATTGGATGCTGCCCGACGCACTTTTTTACAACTACAACTACAGCTGTACACACATGTGTGTGTGTGTGTGTGTGTGCGTGTGTGTAGTATTTTCTTTTTAGGTATCAAGTGCCTGCGCACTTATACACACACACACACATAGGCACACAATAATAGCGGTGTTTATACATGCATATGTGTATGTGTGTGTGTTTGTCTATTTTCTTTAATTATTTGTCAAATATTCACAAATCCAAAATTTAATCAAATTTCCAAAAATCTTTATTCAACTCACTTTGCAACACTTTCAATATTGATAATTTATAATTTTTATTTTCATATTTTTTAATTTTTGGATAAACAAACGCGTTGCTGTCGTTGCGCCGGCACGACTGCTGCCCGAGGTGTGCGTATGTTGTATTTAAATTACTTTCGGGTTTTATTTCTTATTTGTGTACACGTCGTACGCGTCGTATTGCAACAAAAACGTTCAATTTATTTCTTTATTTATTAAATACATACAAAACGGACCACGCCACGCGTCCGCACAGTTCGTTGAATCAGAAAAGAATGAGTGAAAAAACCCAAAGCACGTATCGATATATCGATAGAGCATTTCGGCTTGGCAACATGTTGACGGCGATGCAGCCCTGTTGGTGGGCAACATGTTGCCAGAGCGAACAAGTGCAAAAGACAAATAATGTTGCTAAGCACTTAGAGATGGTGCTACCAATACGATATTTATATATTATTATTTATACTTATGCTGCCAACACTTTGATGAGTATTTAAAATAGGTAACAAATTAAAATGCATTGTTCCTCGTATAGCCTCTCAGCTGTTGCCGATACTTGACTTGACAGAGCTCGAAACAGCGCCTGTTGACGCAAAAAAGAGCACAGCCAGCTGTTACAAAATATCGATAGTATATCGCCATGTTAATGTGGCGCGCTTTTCAAAACATTGCCCTGAAACTTTCATTCATTTTAATTCTAAGTTTTTAAAATAAAAAAGCAAATAGTTTATAGTTTTAACTAATATAGCATTTATTTATTCATAAAAATTCACTGAAACACACACGATCAAAACTATATATGACTCTCTCTGCTTATTTCGCCCGATTTCAACTGGCAAATCGGGCCTACATTTACAGTTGCTCTTTTGTTTCGTTAAAATATTATTTTTAAAATATTTTTAAAATATTATTTTTATAATGCACTGAGCATT
This sequence comes from Drosophila repleta, assembly GCA_018903745.1. Classification (NCBI taxonomy): domain Eukaryota; kingdom Metazoa; phylum Arthropoda; class Insecta; order Diptera; family Drosophilidae; genus Drosophila; species Drosophila repleta. The sequence goes on from JAEIGN010000396.1 coordinate 12,439,122, forward strand.
TAGCTATAGGACGTACTCGCATCATCAAAAATATAAATAAAAAGCGCTTAGGAAAATTTTGCTTCGTTTTTTCTCTCATTTTTTTTGTACAGTAATTTTTCGTTGTTAACGGTACGTCTTTAATTTATCAAAATTATTTTACATGACAAAATAAGATTGTAAACAAATGCGCGAACTGAACAAGACACAAAACAATGAATTTAGCTGCACTAAAAAAATAACACATTATTTTGCGAATTCTACAAAAAAATAGGAATAAAATTAACAAAAAATGTAAATTTAATAAAATTCATATCAATATCTAGGATAACTAGATAAGACCACTTTACTTTGGCGATCGCGCTTGACTTATCTTCGACTTCTCCTCCTCGGTGAACTCCAAAATGCTCTCGATTGCCTGCAGATGGCCCTGCGAGTTCTCCTTGTCCGTCAGAAAGTAGAAAATGGCGCTCTTCAGGAATTGCAGCGTTACCTCCGGATCGACGTGGGTGCGATTCTTTTGCGCCTCCAACAGACGTCGATAGATCGTCTGCATAGAGTATTGAGTTAGTCGGTGCGAGAGAGCGAGAGAGAGAGCGAAAGAGAGTGCATAATAAACGTTTTGGATTAGTAAACATATAAAAGCTTAAGCTGGATATAACAAATGTGAGGTTAGGTTTGAAAAACTTAAAATACAATTGTTTTTAATATTTACATTTAGTTGCTGATCATTGGTGCTATAGAAATAGATATGTATATATGGTATATATGATATATGAACATTTAACATTGAAGGGGCAGCTGGGAAATGTTATATAGAGGAGTTTCTCTATGGGAATTACAGTTTATATGAGAAATACATGCTAAATATGTTTAATAATGAATATAGATCTGTGTTTTTTTTTTTTAATTTGATAGCTATACTTCTGTAAATATTCGGCAATGGTCGCTCAAGGGCAACGAAACAGCCAACAAAACTAGCTTTTTACTATTTTAAAGTCTATATATAAACGAGGGTAGTCTGTCAAGTTATGCTAGAAATACCAAAAATAGTTTTATCTGATACATCACATATTTGGTTTCACTTATTTTACATTTTTTTTTAATATAAAAACTATTTTTGTAGACATGACTGTATAACAAAAAATTAATATGAAAAATTTATCTCATTATTTTCATATTTAATTTTAATTTTAATTTAATAAAATTTAATTTACAATTTTATTTTGGGTAAAAATTATAATATAATATTAAAAATTATAAATATAATAAATAAATAAATATAAAATTTAACAAATTAAAAAAAATTGTTTATTTTTTATTTTTTTTTTAATTTAATTTTTTTTATATTTGATTTACAATTTAATTTAACACTTAAAAAATGAATTAGTTTTTTTTTAAACATTTAAAATTTTTTTAAAATAATTAAAAATTTTTGTTCATCTATATTTTTTTTTTATTTTTTATTTTTAACATATATTATTTATTTTTTTAATTTAATATATATTTTAAGTATTTTTAATTTTTGTAAATATATAACTAAATGTTTTGGACTACCCTCGCATATATGTATATATAAATATTATAGATTATATATGTATGTACAATGTGAAGAGAACATACCTCTAGTTACCACTTAGAATGAAAACAAACCAAAGTTCTGTGAACGAATTGCAGAACTCCACAGATCCAGTGGAAAGAGGAAACAGTGAAATTCGTAATTTTAGTGGAAACAAGCTGAATTGGGCCTTAACAGTATAAGAAAAACAAACTGAATTCAACTGTTCCTAAATAGAAGACATTCTAAAAGCTAAGCTGCTACACTCTCAGCAGAAACGAGCTGCTGGCTTGCCTGTTTCATTCCACGCGTTCCACCCTTTACCTTTTACCACACACATGATGAAATGGCGCAAATGTGAATGAGGTTAGGTTTAACATGAATTGCCAAAATATGTTCCGTTAGCCAATGATCAGAAAATGAAGATGAAAATGAAAACCAAAAATAAAAAATTTTTTGTTTTTTTTTTTAAATTTTGCAAATAAATTAAAATAAACTAAATTGGGGTGTTTTTTAGGTACAATTTGTTAGGGGATAGGGAAATTATTGTTGTTGTTTTAGGAATATTACAAACCTTACGCGCGCCAAGTACCCACAATGAAATGGCCTCCTTTGCCGTAAGGAGAGCATGATTACTGCCGCATTCCCTCATTCTACACTCTGAGGCCTACAAAAATAGTTTCGATTTTTGTTTTTTTTTTTTCGATTTCGATTTCGATTTTTGTTTTTCGATTATACGACAATATATATAGATATAGATAAATATAGAAAATTAAGTTAAACATTATGTTTCATTATATAAAGAGAGAGAGAGAGAGAGAAGATATATAACTGTAAAACATGCAAAAGTAAAAAGAAAACTAAAAGAGCTTTTGCGGCAACTGTACTTCATGCACTCATCCTCTACGCTGTGACTGTACTCAATCGCTCTACTTGAACACGCAACGGAACGGAATGGAATTAGATGAAACAAGCGCAACGAATCAAAGAAACACAAAAACGTCGGTGTGATTGAAACAAAAAAACAAATGTTGCTCATTTAATGTTTCGACTTGAATATTTTTTTTTTTTTTTTTTTTTGAAAAAAGAGATGTAATGCCATTAATTATGTAATTATGTTACTTAAGCTTAGAATAGTTCTTGTAATTAAACTAAATTAAATTCAATGTGGAGTCGGCGCGCATCTCAATTAAAGGCAGCTTTTCCAGCCAGGCAAAGCGCCAAATTGAAATCGAACACGCCCTGAAATGTGTCTTTGTTGACTGTGTGTTGTTGTTGTTGTTGTATGTTGTAAGTTGAATGTGGATTATGTTGTATGAGTCGCTCAGTTCACGATGCAACAAAATGCAACACACAAAACAAAACCGAAAATAATATGAGAAATATATTGAAGAATCTTACGCGTATATTCTCCAGCTCATCCTGCGTGCTCTGCAGCTGGTGCAGCAGCTCGTTGATCGACACCTTGCTGTCGGGCTGACGCTGTGCCAGTTCCATAGCCTGCGGAACAGTGGAATGGAACATTAGCATATTGTCATACAAATCAAAATAGACTAGCATTCATAAAACAAGATTTCATTGAAATTTCAAAATTTCCCCATATTTCAATAATAATTAAATTTCCCTATATACTTAAAAAAAAAACACTATTTATGATCATTTCTCATACATTCCTCCCCACACTCTACATATTTATAAAAATTTAATTTCCCAATATTCTAATAATTGAAATTTCACAATTTCCCTGTATTTAGGGACATTTACAAAACTCTGTTGTGGCCAGTTAATGTCAGCAAACAATTCTTAAAATTTCCCCTTATTCCCTTGAGCTTCATTCCAGTATTTCCCCCTATTAACTGTACCTGATCGGCGCGCGATATGCGCTCCGCCTCCTGCCCCTGCTGATACATATGCAAGTACATTTTGTTCTGCTTCTCCTCGTGCTCGATCAGCTTGCGCTGCAGATCCTCGAGCTGCTTCTCCAACTCGCGGATGCGCTGCTTGGCGTGCTCGTAGTCGGGAACAATGTCCGAGTATCGAGTGTTGCACTCGGCGAGCTTCTGGAGCAGCGCCTCGACCTTGTCGTTGTGTGAGCGCTTCAGGTCGCTCGTGGCGCTGTCCTGGGTGCGTATCAGCTCCTCGATGCGGTGCTCGTACATCCTTATCAGCTCCTGCCGCTGCAGCTCGTAGTTCTCCAGGTGTCTGGCCGCTGCCTCCGCCTCCGCCTCCGCCTCGGCCGCCGTCTCATCGGGCGTCTCGCATTGCGTCTGCGAGTCCTTCGAGTGCACCGACGACATGGTCAGATCCTCGAAGTGCCCCGAGTCGGCATACGAGCTCTGCATCTCCGCCGACATTTGCATCGCTTGCAGCTGCTGATGCTGGCGCGCCAGATGCCGTGGACTGCACTTGGCCTCGTCCACCATGTCCACGATGGGCGAGACGTCCTGGGAGGTCTTCAGCTCGGCCTCGCGCACTGTTACCGCATCCGAGGAGGCGGAACGCTCCTCGGGCGAACTGAGCGACGCCTTGAACAGACGCAACTCGACGACTTCGCGCGTCAAGCGCAGGATCTCCGTATCCTTCGCCTCCAGATCCTGACGCGCTATGCTCAACAGCTCCTTGAGCCGGCGTATCTGACGCTGCGCTCGCTGCGTGGGCGTCAGATAGTCGGCGCCCACTTGGCCCGCGTAGTTCGAGCAGTGCACCACGTACTTCATTTTGCGGCCACTGAAGGTGGTGCCATTTCTGCAAAGTGAAAGGGAATTTCCCTTTTAATAAATGTAAACTGGAAAATAATATATACAACATACAGGAAAATTGATTTTTTCAAATTGGCAAATAGTATAGCAATTCATATTTTTAAGAATTATTTTTGATAAGTAAATTACCCAATATACAGGGATTTTTTTAAATTAATTTCCCATTATTAATAAAAAAAAGCTTAGTTTCTAATGTGAAATATATTTAAATGCATTTTTTATGATTAAGTAAATAAAAGGATTTTTTTAATTTCCCAATATTTTTGAAAATTTTAATAAAATAAATTGGGAAATAATATAACAAATTAAATTTAAAGAAATTCTTTTTGACAAGTAAATTACCCAATATTCAGGACAATTTTTAATTTCCCAATTTGGGTTATTGGAATTATTTTATGTTAAAGTAAACAAAGGGAATTTTTTATAATTTCCCATTATTTTTGATAAGGTTTGATCTGTTTCATTTGTAATCTATCTCTTCTGTCATAGCTCACCTGGCCACATAGGGATGCTCGCAGGACATGGTCGAACGACCCGATGTGGTGGTCGCAAACGAATACATCGAGTCTAGATCATCATCCAGATAGGTGCTGGGCGAATCCGGTGTCACTGGCGGCGTCTTTGGCGAGATCTTGGTCTCGTGAACTGTTGAGAGCTTCCCAGCTGATGCTGATACAACCGATGCTGATGCCGATGCCGATGCTGATCCAGATGCTGGCAATGTGTCGTATTTTCTGTTGAGGGCCTTGGCCGAGCGGCTGCAATGGATGTGATTGGATGGGGCTCCGTTGAGCGGCGTTTGCGGCGTCTTTGGCGTGGATGTGGACGTGGACGTGGACGTGCCCGTTGCTGGCTCAGCACTGCCGCCGTTCAGCTTTAGAGACTGCAAATGGAAATAGTTGTTGAAGAGACTGCAAACTGCTTAATTTGGCTTTCGCTGATTTTGCTTTGCTTTTGCCTTTGCTAATCGCTCGCTGCGGTTGTTCCAAGCCAAATCTCTCAATTGAATGCTCAGTCGTGCATAGTTCGCGAAAAAGCGCGTAAAAAGATCGCGTGAAACTAGCCGCTGAAGGGTAGGGGGCGAACTCTTACAACCATAGAGCCGAAGCTACAGCTAGAGCTGGAGCTGGAGCTGGAGCTAGAGTTACCGTAACGCCCCAAAACCAATTTGTTGTTATACATTATACAAAACATTTTAAACACCCGTCGGTTTTTCTTCTTCTTTCATTTACTCTTTTTTTTTTTTTTGCTTACTTTCATTGTGGCATTCCTTCCATTCCAAAACAACAACAAATTAAAGAGAGACATCAAGCGCTACCCTGCAACATTTTTGTGGTCAATTAGCTGTCTAGTCGCTCGTCTTGACTCGATCACATAGACTCTATATACATATATATGCATGAGCTTAATGCTGAATGACCACAAATTCCCACTGTTCCACTTCCTTTTTCTAAGCTTGGCTTTGGAGAAATGGACCAAAATGGACTTTGGTACAAGTTATATATAAGCCCTACTAAGATCTGGCAGTGCATATGAATACTATATACTCGTAAAGGCAAACAAATTACCTAATACACAAGTGTACCTTAAAAGGTACACATAAAATGGCTTAGGTACCTTTGAGCTGACTTGGGTACATTAAAAATAGCTTAGGTACATTTAAAAGGAGTTAGCATTCGCAACAGCTGATTACCACTTATAAAGATGTACCAAAAAGAGTACTTTTGTCTATGGTACATTTTGTGCTGCTCCTAATTATAATGTACCTGACAGAGCAATGTACCAAAAATAGATACAACTAAACATTTTGGTACATTTTAATACATTTATGTTAGTTTTCATCTGTTTACATAGGATATACTTAAATTTTAATTCAGCGTAATGTACCTAAAAGGTACATTTTAAATAATTTATATATCTGTTTATATATCGCATGCAAATACGATTTGAATTTGATCTGCCTTGCTATCCCCATGTACCTACAATACGTAGGTACATTGGAAATGCGTTAGGTACATGTGATTTATAGCAAAGCTGCTTTCAAGCATAAGTCAGCTTAAATTAAGTACATTACGTGCAGCCAGACGGCGATGATATAATGCGGGAAGTAAAGACTTTTTCCCTATTTCCAGAGAAAGAGAAAGAGAGAGAGAGAGAGAGAGAGAGAGGTGGAGAGAGGGAGAGAAACGCTTCAGTTGGCAGTTTGTGAGTGGCCCAAATAGAGTGAATTGAAATGTGATTTAGAAACGAGTGTCGCCTTCGCCAGCTGGCGGGACAGTCATTGGGCCAACTTGTCATTGGGCTCTGGCAGCGATTGTCGGCGATAAAAGCCAAGTGCGAAATGGAATTACAGTCGCAACTGCAACAGAAAGTGGCTTGCAAATCGGGTTAGTAGCAGAGAGCCCACAGCACGTACCTACCGTACCTGGCGTAGCTCATGCATATTTCATAATCATCATTAATGAGTTTCTTGCCCTATTTTAATTGTTCGGCTACTGGGAAATACTGGCACTTCCACAAAAGATTCTCGCAATGAGTTTTACGCACGAGCTAACAGCACACAGCTGCTTTAAAAGAAACCCATAAAAAAGAGACAAGATACTAAAAAACAAGACCAAGCTCAGAGGTGTGAGAGCACAGCGAGAAAAAAGTGCTGATTGTGGATCTATGGAGAATGCCAATGAAAATAAGAACTGATGGAAGTGAAGGCCAGCTTAGTTGGAGATAAAGGCGAATAGAACGTAGATAATGATATAGATAAAGTATAGAGCGAGTGACGGATGAAGGTACAGTCGGATATATAGAGAGAGAGAGAGAGCGAAAAGGGTACAGATGGAGATGCTCATAAAGAGATTGCTATAGAAATATATAGATAAAGATATGGATAAAGTATCTTTAGAGTAACGTATGTAGATACAACCAGAGATAAAAAGGTACAGATAGAAATACAGATACAGAGAGAGAGAGAGATTGATACAGAAATATATAGACGAAGTTATAAAGATACGCTATGGAGTCACTGCTGTAGCTACAGTCGAAGATACAGATAGCGAGAAAAAGGTACGGATAGAAATGCAGCATAGAGATACTGATAGATAGAATTTGGGACAGAGACTCTTGATAGATAGAGATTGATACGAAGATGCTGATATATAAGTATATATAGATAGAGATTGATACAGGGCAGGATACAGATAAAGATGGAAGTACAGATACAGATAAAGGGATTGATATAAGAATATATAGATACAGATACAAAAAAAATCTAAAGATATAGTTATAAATGCCGAGGTAAAGATGACGATTTGAATATGTAATTTATCGATATATGTATATAATATTGTATATAATATATATATAATATTTTCTTAAATAATTGCTCAAAAGATCTATTTAGTATTATATACTACCTCAATTTTTAAGCTCAACTTAACATATTCTACAAATATGTCAAAGTAAGCATTCCTTTCTCTCAGTGTACCAGCCCAGTACGCTAACTGGGCTAATGTTGTTATGTTATAAGAACAAGAGAAAAGAGTCCCAACTGTTACGCTTCGTACGCACTTCATAAGCGATATTTCCCCCTCTTCCCACTCGGCTAACTCTCTGACTATTCAATTAAAGGTACACTACAGTCACGTCCCAGTCTTCTAGGGGGTCCGCATATCATTTCTCTGCCTCTTCTTCTGCAAAAAAAAAATCGATGCTTTTGATTTGAGTGCTCTGCTCGGCAGGTGTGCGAAATATGTTTGCATTTGTGTCGCGGCAATTGCCACAATGGTCAGAGTAACCCACTTGGCTAAGAGCCAAGACAACTTTGGAACCATATATATGGACGTATATATATATATCTAAATCAATATATGCATTTGGGTATATCATTTCAATTTTGCGGCACTTTTATGGATGGCTTCATTATTTTTTTTTTTTTTTTGGCAAAGCTTTCAGGGTCGTCGAAGAAAGTGTGAAAGTATTCCGAGGAAAAGTATTATATAAGCAGGTAGAAACCCAAGGGCATTAAATTTGATATATATTAAAATATTATAATGCGAATAGGAATTTGATATATGTAAATAAAGAATTGGGTATACAAAATATTAAAAAAAAAATTAATTTAGAAATTGAAAATTGTTTTAAAATTATGTATTAAATATTTTATAAAAAATATCTTTTAAAAATGAAAAATTTATGATTTTGATAAAGAAATCTTTTAAAAGTAATTATAAAAAAATAATTATTTAGGTTTACCAAAAATATATGGAATTTAAGGTTTAGAAAAAAAGTTGTCTCTTCAAATAAAATAAAAATATATATATATATGTATATTACTATTCTAAACCCATTCAAAATTAAAGGATTTGAATGACTTCACAAGAAAATATTTTAAAATGAAACTAAGAAAAGTCGTATTCGAACTGGCAAAAATTACATATTTAATTTTTAAGCCAGGACTCTGTAAAATTTTTAATATAAAAATTTTAAAATTTGCATAGAAGTATTTAATATACAGTGAAACCTTGATATAACGAACTTCGTTATAACGAAAAACTAAACATAAGGAATTTTTCTTTAAGTTCCTTGAAAATAGTTAGATTCCAGAATACATTTTCTTTACATTTTTCATATTTTCTTAATATTTTTATTATTTTATATTAAATTTTATAAAAAAAAAGAAAACATTTTCTTTAAATTATGCATAATTTCCCAATATTTTTTGTAATTTTTTATATATATTTTTTTAATTTTTTTATTTATTTTTTGTAATTTTTAATATTTTTTATATTTTTTATATTTTTTTTATATTTTTTTAATTTTATTTATTTATTTATTTTTTTTTTAATTTTTTTATATATTCTTTTATTTTTATATTTTTTATATTGATAAAAAAACCTGCCAACAAACATGTCCTGCCACTCGTACCCTGTATTAACACTCTGCACTTTTTCTTCAGACAGCAATATATTTCCCAGTATTAATGCAAAAACACAAATCGAATGTAATTTTTGATGTTTGCTCTTTCAAATGCCTTTCAGATTTTATACACACACACACAGAGTCAAATATCAATACTGATCATTTATGCAAAAGGGCCAACGAACTGCAATTATGGGCCAAATGCGCCCCTTTCATTTATTATTAACGTTTTCGAGGCACAACTGTAAGCTAAATTACAACTACAGGAATGGCCACTGGCCAGCGACGCCACACACAAACCAATATAAACATAAACATAACGGTAAGCACGGGCACAACATACTTAAAAGACAGAGACATTCACACGGAAAGTCCGAAACAGTTTGCCATTTGGACAATAACAAAGCGAAAAGCGCGAAATGGAAATGGAAAGGGAAGAAAGAGCGAACAGCTTTTGCCTTTGCACGCGTTCGCGTCGAGCATAAAAAATCAACTGAAACGCAAATTGCATGCATGGGTCAGACCGAAATGAAGAAGATGCCAAAAAAAAGAAACCCACACACACACACACACACAAATGGAAGAAAACGGTTGAAGCCGAGAACAGCAGCAGAGCAGCAGCAACAACAAACGAAAACAAAACGAAGCGGGCAGCTGAGATTTGGACTAGAGACGAAGCGAAGCGAGAGTCAGAGCGAGAGAGGGAGAGAGAGCGTGGTGGTTGGAAAGAGAAGCATATGCTTATGCCAGCTCGTCTGCATGTGCTGTGTGTGTGTGTGTGTGTGTGTTTGTGTTCCTGTCAATATTTGCCAAAGCTGCGCGACGCGCACTTGCATTTCCTTATGGGACGCCCTCAGCTCAGCTGTTTCTTTTTTCGGCTCTGAAACTGAGCGGAAATGGAATCGAAACAGCTGCTTAGCGGCCTTTTCCTTTTCGTTTCACATTGTTTATGCAAACGGGAACTAAACGAAACACACAAAAACAAATACAAAGCAAGCGAGACTGCCAAACTACCACAATGCAATGGCTCTTAAACTGTCCGTTTACGTACAGTTGCAATGAGATTGCTCGATAACTAAATGTGTGTGTGTGTGTAAGGCAAGTTGATTATTAATTTAAACAGTTTATAAATGTACTATAATTAACTGGCCACAAAGCAATTGTAATTGCATCAATAATACGATAATTCAATTATTATATCTAGGCTGCGTTACGAATGCAATTTGTATATAGTAAATGGGTTCGAAGACCTAGATCAAGGAATTAAAAACATTTTTTTAAAGGTGAAATATGTTCTTGAATAAAAATATATTGAAATACATAAATATCTATAGATAAACTATAGAATATATTGAAATATATATATATCTATAGTTTACCTATAGATATTTATCTATATATACATATCTATAGTTTATCTCTAGATATTTATATATTTCAATATATTTTTATTTCTTTTTAGCTAGGCAAACGTCGTATTCCTCAGATCTCTTCCCCTATAACTTTTTCTTGTTGCCGAAACTGAAGGGAGAAGAGAGAAAGGACTAAACTACGCTAAGATTGATAAGATTAAGACGGCATATCCTTACGTTATAAAAACTTATTAAAAAGTTAAAGCACAGCAAAGCTATTTCGATATCATCAAGGAACTGACATATGTTTTTAAGGCTAGAAACTATATCTAGATATATTTGATATGAAATGGATTATATATCCCAGGTCTTAACTATCTATATTTCACTTTATTTATCATTTTAATTTTTTTATCTTCAGACTATATATAAAATGTATTAAAAATTCAAAGACAGGCTGGAGTCTCTATATATATACATATATATAGAGTGGGAGGAGTCTATATATATATATATACATATATATTTATATACATAGATCCCAGTCCCACTTTTCAGCCCAGTCTTTAAGTTTGTAATATCCCAACAGTGCCCATCGACCCGCTTTTAAGCATTTAATATGCAAATGCAGAGCTGTTAGGCATGCCACACACACCCCCACCCTCCATATACACCCCCACCCCGCACATAGACAGGGTTGTCCTCACGTTTCGTAATGAAGAAGAAGCAACGCGTATGAAAGGCGTTTGACGTACGGCGCTGCTTACGTACGCGATTGTTGGGGGCGGATTTTTGTTTTTCATTTTCTTTTCCCTGTCTTTAATTTTTCCCTTAACTCGTGTCCAGGTTTTCGGCGTTACATAGGTCAAGCAGCGGGCAATGCAGGTGGGGCGAGAATAATCGATAGCGCAGAAATGTGTGACGCCCACACACACCCACAACGAGCAGAAATCGGAAATAGGGGGACTGGAGTACTTACCATATTACGCGACTTGGCCTCCATGTTGGCCAGGAACTGCAGCTCAGTTGGCCGCTCGCTTAGGGCCAGGCATAGTGCGTGAAAATCTGTCCCATCCGAAGGTGTTGCCGTTGCCGTTGCCGCTTTGCCCAGTTGCCGTTCGCCCAAACTGCTGCAGCTGCGATAATGCGCGAATTTAGCAATTCTTTCGCCGGATAACGGTTTGCCGCCGTTTGTTGTGCTGCCTTCGAGATGAGCGCGCGTACTGCGGCTTACGCCGGCAGAGCCACTGGCCGAGGCAGCGCTGCCTGTGCCTTTTGTGCCGCGCAAGCGCATGGAAGCGGAACGACGAAATGGAACGGTAGCCGCAGCAGCAGCAGTGCTGCTTGCTAGCGGTATGCGTGTGGGTGCCGTTATTGTAGCCGATGTTGTTGTTGTTGTAACTGCATGTGCTGCTGCCTTGCGTGTTGCTGTTGTTGTTCTTGGCGTAACTACAATTGTTGTTGTTGCTGCTGCTGCTGCTGAAGCTTCTTCTTCAGCAGAGGTTGCTGCTGCTGCTGCAGTTGTTGTTGCTGCAACTATTGTCCCAGTTGTTGTAACCAAAACTTTTGATGCTGCTGTTGTTGCTGCTGCTTCGGTTGCCGTTGTTGTTGCTGTAGCTAAAGCTTCTGTTGCTGTTGTCGCTGAAGCTTCTGCTATTGCCGCAGCAATTGTCCCTGTTGTTGTTGTTGCAGCTGCCGCAGCTCCTGCAACTGTTGTTGCTGTAGCAAAAGCTCCTGTTGCTGCCGGTGTAATTTCTACTCCTGCTGCTGTTGCCGTAGCATTTGTCCCTGGCGTTGTTGTGGCTGCAACTGCTGTTGTTGTTGTAGTTAAACCTTTTGTTGCTCTTGCTGTTGTCGCTGAAGCTTCTGCTGCTATTGTTACTATTGTCTCTGTTGTTGTTGCTTCTTCCCCTGCTGTTGTTACAGCTGCTACTGCAGCTGTTGTTGTTGCTGCAGCTAAAGCTTCCATTGCCGTTGTTGTTGTAGATCCTGATGTAGTTGTTGCTGCTGGTGTTGTTCCTGCTGCTGTTATTGCTGCTGGCGTTATCCCCGTTGCTGCTGTTGTTGTAGCTGCAACTGTTGTTGTTGCTGTAGCCGAAGCTTCCATTGCTGTTGTTGTTGGTATCATGGTTTCTGATGCTGCTGCTGCTGTTGTCGCTAAAGCTCCAGATGTTGCTGTTGTTGTTGCTGCAGCTTCTGTTGGCGTTACTTCTGTTGCTGCTGTTGCTGCACCTGCTTCTACCGTCGCTGTTGTCGTCATTGTTGTCACTGTTGCAGCTGCAACTGCTGCAGCTGCTGCTGCCCCTGTTGGCTCCTTTGGTGACGTGTGTGGAGGCAGCAACGACGTCATCTCTGGACGCTGCTTCCGTGTGGGCTGCAAATAGAAAACAAAAAAGTGAAATTATTCATAATAATGCAAATTAGTGCAATTGTTGCTGCTGCTGCTGCTGTGCCTCATGTTGCTCATGTTGCACTTTCAAAAAAAAAAAAAACTTGAGCAACCATTTTAAATGCTTCATTATCTTAAACACTCGCGCGTAATTAAAAACTTTCTATGACTGGAAAAAAAAACAAATTAATGAGCAAATGTGGCCAATTGGCAACCCTCTAAGGCCCCTCCCCCCCACTCTCTCTCTCTCTCTCTCTCGGCCATGCTTCCCCCTCTATAGAAAGTGAAATTGGAGATGCGCTTGCATGTTGCACTTATGAAATTCCCGTTATTTTTGCTGTTGTCTAAGCTAAGCTAGACACAGACATACAGATATATGTACCAATCTGTATATATCTGATATATATCTATATCTACATATCTTTGTTCTAGTTACGTCAAGGCTTGACTTGGCTTTTGCTAAACGCACAACAGCTGTGCACACACATTTGTAGACACTGTAGGAATACCCCACCCCCGGGCCGTAGGGCCTACTGAATTGGAAAAGCTACTTAATTACTTTTCTTTGGAATCAAACAAAATAAATATATATAATTTATACTTAATGTTTTATGTGGATGTTTTGAAAACTGATTTCTTCTACTCATTTTTCGTCAACTCAACTTCAATTTTGATCGAAAACTCAAAGCTAATTCGGAAAAACTGTTCTAATTTCCATCACACTTTTGGAGTTTCTGCCTCGTACATGATATATCACCCCGAAATGCGATCTGTGTGGGAAGCGCTTAAAGAAGCTTTGAAATCGCTCAAGATTTATTTCAACATTCTGTGGGAACTTGCAGACATTTGATACAAGACTTTTTGAGAGTCGAAAGAAGAAGACAAAAGTCAAAGCTTATGAACAGATTTTCACTCTGTGGAATGGAAATTTGAAATCAAAAGTAAAGCTCTGAATGTTGTTCTATATCCAATATCACTTGTTTTGTATAATTGAAGTCAACTTCTAGGGTTCAAGTCCTATGTATAGAAACTATTATCACGGATAATAGATATTGGATAGAGATGAATAACATGGATAACAGAAGATAGATAGAGATATAACATATAATGGAAAATGGATCATGGCTAACAGATTATACATAATAGACAGCAGAGAGTGGATAATAGATCATGGATAATAGCTTATATATAATATATAGTGTGGATAATTGATAATGGATATTAGAGAGATTATTGATCATGGATAATAGATAATTCATAATGGAAAATAGATCATGGATCATGGATAATGGATAGTGAATAGTAGAAAATAGATAGCGAGAAGATAAATAGATTATATATACTATGGATAATGGAAGACAGATATGGATAACATGTGGATAACAGATATTGGATAATGGATAGTAGACGATAGGAATGCTGTATATATAATAGAAATTGGATCATGGATAACAGATTATATACAATAGAAAGTGGATAATGGATAATAGATCATGGATAATATGTAATGAATAAAAGAAGATAGAAATAGCGTTAACATATAATGGATAATTATATACAATAGAAAGTGGATAATGGATAATAGATCATGGATAATATGTAATGAATAAAAGAAGATAGAAATAGCGTTAACATATAATGGATAATGTGTAGGTAATAAAAAATGGACATTAGAAGATAGATAGAGATATAAATAATGAAAATTTGATCATTGATAATAGACTATATGCATTAAATAGAGAGTGGATAATGGAGAATAGATCATGGATAATACATTATAGATATGGATAATAGAAGATTATCTATCTATAGGATAAAATACTGGATAATAGTGTTCGCCTCAGTCTAGCCGACCTTCTAGCTTCCAGACAGACACAGATTAAACATAGTCTAAAAACCGATATACTCTCTTCACTCAAGAAGTATAATTACGATCAATTAATTACGAGAAAGAAATGGAAAACAAAGCCAAACAAAGCGAAAATGTTCCATTTGAGAACGCTTTAAGAACTCTTAAATATCTTGATCTAAAAAGCCAATACGCTTAAGGCTAATTGCTGCAGTTAGAGCATTTAAATCTCAATTAAGTGGATTTGGTCAGAGAGTGTTAGATCTATTAGCCGTTGCTCCAGTTTGGCGCAAAGCATTTCTCCACCGATTATATTTAAGTATTTCCGCTCATATCTTTCGCCGACTGACAACAACAGCAACAACAGCAACAAGGGCCATAAAAGGTCAATTTCACAGCTGAACAAACGTGTTTTTAGCTTTGTTTTGTATGCGCGCTCGCCAGGTGAAGAGAGTATATTGGTTTTGGATAGTGTTTATGTGAGTCTGCTTGAAGTTAAAGCTAGAGAAATGGTAGGAGGGAATCTCTAAACATATATTATGAAATAGTTGAGACTATATATAGTTTAAATTTGAGGGTATATGCATCGAAATATACCCTGGAAATTGTTTAAGCTGCGCTTATCAAGTTGTCTGGGTAGAGTTAGAATGGGAGTTTAATTTTCGACAGTTTCAGAGCTCGGTTTATCAAGTTTTCTATAAGTTTCAAAAAGAAATCGAGTTGAACGCGTATGGAGCAGTCAGTTACGCCCGCTTGCAACGTTTTCACTTGTTTTTTGTTTTCGACAGACAAATTGTTCAGTTTTTAAATTTTAGTTAGCGTTTTCAATTGGTATGCTGTCGTGTTTTTGCTCCTACAGTAGAGACTGCCTAAGACGAACCCTCATTAATCCAAATTTAACAAGATTTTACTTTATCTAGTCGATCATTACTATTTTATTTTAGAGTTTAAAAATCTATTAAAATTGTATATCAAGTCTGTCCCACCTAGCGAGTCTCCACTGTAGTTGTATTATCTTTTAACCAGCTTCAATGTCGATAGCATTTGATTGGTTTGCAACGCATTTCTTTGAACTCGACGACAAGGTCGTTGATAGATATCGAGTGCAACGCGTTGGCATCCCGATCGAATCTTTGATAGATAGCGGGTTTTTCGTATTTTCATCATCTTCTGCTTACTTTAATTAATTTCGAAAAGTCAGGTTTCAGTTCGGGATATGCGAACTGAAGCGTCAGCTTTGAGAGAAAAACACTCGAGCTCAGCGCTAATTGGGGGAAAAACGCCCACAAAAAAAATAAATATATAAAAAAAAATGAAAATCAAATTTAATAAATGAAGATAAAAAGAAAACTAAGCGAAAAGTATTGGGTAAAGAAAAGAAGTGGAGAAGAAAAATACATAGAAAAAGTCAAGAAAATAAAAGTGAAACTGATGGGAATTAATTCACAATAATATATCAAGTATATTACAAAAAATAAAATTTAAATATGAAAAAAATATATATAAAATATAAAAAAATTGAATATAAAATAAATTAAAATTATAAACAATATTAATTTAAAAATTTAAATATGAAAAATGTATAACAAAAAAAAATATATATATATATATAAAATAAATTTAAAATATGAAAAAAAATAAATAAAAAAATTTAACTCTAAAAAAAAAATAAAAAAATGGTAAAAATTAAATAAATTCAAAATATAAACAAAATAAATAAAAAATATAACTATGAAAAAAAAAAATATAAATTATATATAAAAAAAAACTATTTTTAAAATATAAAATAAATTAAAAATATAAACAAGATTAATTTAAAACAAGTAAGAAAACTCTAGTCGAGGCCGCTCGACTAGGGTATACCCTGAACCCTGCATTCTTCGTTTCTTTTATATACACATGCACTTGTACGTTCATTACAAGCAAAACATACACACACACATACACAGGCGCACGCATACACAAGCGCAAGTCGTTGCGTCAGCTGTTCTTTGGCTGCTTGGCATGGAAATGCTATGGGAAATTAAATGTTTAATAACTTTTTTTCTAGCGCAACGATTTTGATCAAACTTGTTGGGCGTCATCATGTCATCATGTATGTGCCAAAGCACAAGTCTCTAGTATTTGAAATACGGGACTTACAAATTTGAGGCGAAGGGGGCGTGGCATCCAAAATTTAACAAAAACCGAAATTGTATAAGGCTCACATAACACTAAGTGCAAAATTTGGAGACTCTAGCTATAAAGATGAATTATATAGATTTATATAACAGAGCATCGATTTCGTTTTTAATCGATAACATTAAAATTAAGACAGTTATCGATTTTTTTTAACAAACTCGATCTTTTCGTGCTATACAGGAACCTACATAAAAAATTTCAAGTCTCTAGCTCTTATAGGTTCTGAGAACGACGCGTTCATACATACGGACAGACGGACAGACGGACGGACAGACGGACAGACGGACATGGCTATATCAACTCGGCTTGTCATCCTGATCAAGAATATATATACTTTATGGGGTCTGCCACGCCTCCTTCTGCCTGTTACATACATTTCAACAAAAACATTATACCCTGATTTCCCATTTTTAATGGGTTCAGGGTATAAAAAAATAAAGCTATGAAAAATATATAGAACTTATAAAAAATATATATAAAAAAAATTAAATTATTTATATTTTAATTTAATTTTAATTAAAAATATATAAAAACAAGTAAGAAAACTCTAGTCGAGACCGCTCGACTAGGGTGTACCCTGAACCCTGCGAAGAACCGCTATTCCAAGCATTCTTAATTTATTTTATATACACATGCATATGTACGTTCATTACAAGCAAAACATATACACACACATACACAGGCGCACGCATACACAAGCGCAAGTCGTTGCGTCAGCTGTTCTTTGGCTGCTTTGCATGGCAATGCTATGGGAAATTAAATGTTTAATAACTTTTTTCTAGAGCAACGATTTAGATCAAACTTGTTGGGCGTAATCATGTCATCCATATGTATGTATGTGCCAAAGCACAAGTCTATAGTATTTGATATACGGGAGTTACAAATTTGAGGCGAAGGGGGCGTGGCACCCAAAATTTAACAAAAACCGAAATTGCGTAAGGCTCACATAACACTAAATGCTAAATTTGAAGACTCTAGCTAGAAAGATGAATTAGATAGAATTTTATAGCTGAATTTAGATTTTCGTTTTTAATCGATAACAATAAAACGATAACAGTTATCGAATTTCTGAAACAAACTCGATCTTTTCGTGCTATACAGGAACCTACATAAAAAATTTCAAGTCTCTAGCTCTTGTAGGTTCTGAGAACGACGCGTTCATACATACGGACAGACGGACAGACGGACGGACAGACGGACAGACGGACATGGCTATATCAACTCGGCTTGTCATCCTGATCAAGAATATATATACTTTATGGGGTCTGCCACGCCTCCTTCTGCCTGTTACATACATTTCAACAAAAACATTATACCCTGATTTCCCATTTTCAATGGGTTCAGGGTATAAAAATTTAAATATAAACAAAGTAAATAAATGCACAAAAAATATTAAGGTAAATATTAAATATTTATGCATATACAAATTAAATTAAATTATTATTTGTTAAGAAAAAATAAAATACACAAAAAAAATATTTTAACACAAAATTAAAAAAAAGAATTGGAAGAAGTCGAAAATATTAATAAATAACCTAGCAAAGAAGAATAAAATAAATAAATAAAAGGCAAAACTTAGCTAAACTCACTGCTCCCTCCCGCTCGTAGTACACGCTCTCTCTTTCTCTCTCTCACTCTTTCACTCTACCGTTCGGCTTTATCAAAAAATAACAGATTTTGTTGTTGCTTCTGATAAGAGGCAATCGAGCAAATTGGCAGCCTCAGCGAAAGAGTGTAAATAATTTCAACATGCAGGCATAGTATATGTCAATTTATATATACATATATTATTTACCTGTTTTAGCGCTGATTTGGCAATATTACACGAACGATTTTCCAGGCAACGAGCGTGGCTAATTCAGCTAATTGTTAATGCAGAAACAATAACAATAAAAAAAGAAGAAGAAGAAAACTGAGTAAACTTTGAGCGGAGAGCAGCGCGTGTTGCGAACGACAAAGTGCAACTGAAAATGTGGAAAATGCTTTTGTTGAAGTTGTTGGAAAAACAGTTTAAAGCTGGCGTTGCCGCTGCTGCCACAGTTAGAGCGAGACAGAAAATGGAGTAGCAAATGGTACAAATGTTGCAATCGTGCGACGAGCCCAACGGATGGCATTTTCAAATGTTAAACTAGGTGAAAGGCAATTGCTAATTAATTGACCCAAAGTACAATTGTTTTTTTTTCACTTACCCTATTAAGGCGTTTCACATGGCATTTACAGTTGTTTTATGGGCTGGCCAAAGAAGTTGGCGCCATAACTAGCGCTCGGCCAAGCGGAACGCAATGCAACTATCTTAAGCAGCTCATGGAGTGGCTGCTTCGAAAAATGCAATCAGCTAAACCATAATGGAATGTACCCTTATTTATTTATTTATTACACTGCATTTGATTTGTATTTCACTTATTTAAAATGCACTCAAATTTATGAACATTTCAGTTAACTATCGCTATCACATTCGATAAGTGCGGCTGGTCACACAACTCAGTCACAGCTGTTTGAGCAGCGTTGCTCTTCGGAGTGTTATCGATAAGTCGAGTATTACTTGCACTTTGCCGACGCTGACTGTCAAAAAAAGGAAAAGCAAAATCAAGAGCTGCTTTGTGTTTGTTGTTACTGCCAGCAAAATTCTACTTTAAAAACACAAACACACGTTGTTAAAATACCCACAAGGTGAGTGAGACTACTGATTCACCTGCTCACAGCTAACGATTTTATTTTCCAGTCGAATCATGGATCGTTTACTACGTTTAGGCGGCGCTATGCCACAGGCTGCTCCCCCAACAGATGCGCCCGTCGTGGACACCGCCGAGCAGGTGTACATATCATCTCTGGCGCTCTTGAAGATGCTCAAGCACGGTCGCGCTGGTGTCCCCATGGAGGTGATGGGTCTGATGCTCGGCGAGTTCGTCGATGATTACACGGTGCAGGTGATCGATGTGTTCGCCATGCCACAGACGGGCACGGGAGTCAGTGTGGAGGCAGTGGATCCCGTCTTTCAGGCAAAGATGTTGGACATGCTGAAGCAGACGGGTCGACCCGAAATGGTCGTCGGCTGGTACCATTCCCATCCGGGCTTTGGCTGCTGGTTATCCGGCGTGGATATCAATACGCAGCAATCCTTCGAGGCGCTGTCCGAGCGCGCCGTTGCCGTTGTCGTCGATCCCATACAGTCGGTCAAGGGCAAAGTGGTCATCGATGCCTTCCGCCTGATCAATCCCAATATGTTGGTGCTCGGCCAGGAGCCCAGGCAAACCACATCGAATTTGGGCCATCTGCAGAAGCCATCGGTGCAGGCACTGATCCACGGCCTGAATCGTCACTACTATTCCATCAGCATTAACTATCGCAAGAACGAGCTCGAGCAGAAAATGCTCCTCAACTTGCACAAAAAGTCCTGGAAGGATGGCCTCACGCTGGCCGACTACAACGAGCACTGCTCCATCAATGAGGATACAGTCGCCGAAATGCTCGACTTGGCCAAGAACTATAATAAGGTGAGCTTAGCTGTATATTTACACATGATTTGAATTTTCCGCATAACGCACTTTGCATACTCTTTCCACGTTTTGCTGGCAACTTTGCACATTTGTTTTATTTTTGCCAGGTGGCAACGCTGGCAACAATAACAAATTGTTCATTGCAGCCCTTTGAAAGTTCTGAAAGTTGTTCCTTTGAACTAGTGTTTTGAGAACCAGTTGATTGTTGCTTTTGTTGGGTTTGACTTGCATGCTATCTCGCTCTAACAAATGCATTTTCTTCTATATTGTAATCAAAGCTGGAAAATTTGATTGTACTTGGCCTAAATTATGAGTAATACATTTTTAGGTTAACTTTAGATCATTTTGGGCTAATGAACTAAGAATTATGGTAATGCCATATAATATTACTATATATATATTTTTTTACTTATCATATCTTATATCTATATAATGTGAAAATAGAAATAATACTTATGCAAATTTATGATATTAAAAAAAAAAAAATTAAAAATTTGCATAAATATTGTATCTATTATCATGCCCAGCATAGTATACTTATGCCTCCTCATCTATATCAAATAGTTTTTCTCACGTTTTCTGGAATTTTCCCTCCCTCTTTGCAGTCGCTCGAGGACGAGGAGAAGATGACGCCCGAGCAGCTGGCGATCAAGAACGTGGGCAAACAGGACCCGAAACGGCATCTGGAGGAGAAGGTGGATAAGGTCATGCAGAACAATATTGTACAGTGCTTAGGAGCCATGCTGGACACCATTGTCTTTAAATAAAATTGCATTTGCTGTTGTCAAGCATCAAGAAAAAAACCCTCAAATATACATACATATATATCTAATATCGAGTAAAATAAATTAAATGAAAAATTTTCTTTTTTTTTCGTTTTACACAGAAAACAAATAAATGTATTTTTTATTGGAGCGACAAATTTTGCATTAAATTTTTGCGACGAAATGACGAGTTATGAATTACTTATATTTTAAGTATAATAAATCTTATGAAACTTAAGGCTAAGCAGACGCAGCAGCAGCTGCGACGCCGACGTCGGCGCATTTGTTGTTTGTAAACAGCCGCAGCAGCTGCGCTCGACAGCGACGTCGACGTCTTCTTCTTCTTCTTTGTTGTTGTTGTTGCTGCTGTCAGTAGTGACAGCAACTGCGCCGCTTTTCTAATTAAAGATGGCGGACATGGCATTTAAGCGCGCTCGCCACGGATGCGTCTGGCCAGCTGAATGTCCTTGGGCATGATGGTAACACGCTTGGCATGGATAGCGCACAAATTAGTGTCCTCGAAAAGGCCGACCAAATAGGCTTCGCTGGCTTCCTGCAATGCCAAATGTGTTAGAAATTCTCATTACATGATGACACGAAATAGGCAACCTCATACCCCCCCACTCCTCTACCCATTTTAGCAGACATAAAATTTTGGTTCGTCTTCCCGCCAAATTACCTGTAATGCGCCGATGGCGGCCGACTGGAAACGCAAATCGGTCTTGAAGTCTTGGGCAATCTCACGCACCAAGCGCTGGAAGGGGAGTTTGCGGATGAGCAGCTCCGTCGACTTTTGGTAGCGACGAATTTCTCTCAGTGCCACGGTACCAGGGCGATAGCGATGAGGCTTCTTCACTCCGCCAGTGGATGGCGCCGATTTGCGCGCGGCCTTGGTGGCCAATTGTTTACGGGGCGCCTTGCCTCCCGTCGATTTGCGAGCTGTTTGCTTAGTACGGGCCATTATTCAGAGTGGAAAATTCCTTTTTTTTCTCTCACTAGTTTGATCAATTAGAGCAGTTTTTTCTCACGGGTAAAGCGACGTCCGAACTGTACGATAACTTTTCAATGAATGAAAGGTGAAGGGGTCGGGCGGAGCCGATACTGCTGGATTATTTTCGTTTATTCGAGGAGTATCGATAGCGATGGAATATTGCCATAGAAAACTATCGTTCGAAATTATTATCTAATCGGTAATCTGCTGCTGGCTATGCAAATAATTAACAATAAATACCTGCATAAAATAAATAGTTATTTATTTATAATATTACATTTATTTATAATGCATATCGGCAATTTATTTTAAAAATCATAGCCTTTGCCAATGCTGTTCAAATATTAGAGCTTGAAAGTTTTCAACTTTTAATAATTCGAATATATTAGTAACAAAACATTCCATTGTTTAGAGCAGCAAAGCTTGTTTGACAACAGCGGTCATTTCAATCTTAGGTGTAATGTTTATTATATTTATCCGTTTGTGGTGTACGTGACTCATCGCTGATGACGTCATTAATGCATCGCAATTTGTACTGGCTGTACCTGGACTTAGCATTTAGGCAATCGTGATTTACGCAATTGTAGCTCATCCCTACTATCGATATCACAATGGCCAATCGCTTTACTGCTATTACGCCTAAATTCAATTGCGATCTCTAGCTGCGAAGTAGCGGTACTTTCAATTTTTGGTAAATTCTTGTGAGCTTTATGAAAAATTGCACTTAATAGAAAATTTTACCTCATTCAGACTTCGCAATGGATGATTGGGAGTATGGAATTTGTCCATATAATAAATCGCATCGCATAATACTATTCAGAATGCCCGGGCACATAGTAAAGTGCATGCGCCATTACAGGGGTCCCCCATTGGAGATCTGCAAATACAACGCGACGCATCGGATGCCAGCGGAGCAAATGGACCAGCATCTGGAAGAGTGCGCAGACTACAAAAAGTTCTATGCGTACGAAAACTTGCAAAAAGCGCTGCGGGCACGTAGATCGCCGCCACGTGACTAAGAGCAGAAAGCGAAATCTTTAAATGTAAAACAAAAGAAAGAAAAAGGAAATATAATCATAATTGAGTTGAAATGTTTATCAGTTGACATTGGTTTTCTTTTCTCTCCAATTATATTTAAGTGATAGTAATGTCTAGAAAGGAAATGCTATATACAAGACACAGATTGCACGTTCCTCGTACTCGACCCTCCGGGAAACAAGACACAAATACTTATATACACTTTCTAAGCTTTAAATTACTTGATGCTAACTATAACTATAACTAGACGATGTTATCCATTTCCAGGTCAGTGTCGCCCTGCTCGTCCAGCAGCTTGCGTCTGTCTTCTTTCTCTTTACTCTTCGACTGAGAGGTCGCATCGCTTAGGGTCTCCAAGGGACGCACCTTGCCGAGATTGACAACCGGACTTTGAGTATACAGGTAGATGGCGTACGAGACGACGGCGATGGCCAGCGCCGTGTTCATGTAGATGGGAATGGCGAACAGGAAGTAGCAGAGCACCGCCGTGAACAGCAGCTCCAGGGCGCTGGCGAAGGTCTTCAGTATGGAGTTCATGTACTTCAGGAAGAAGCTCGTCACAATCCCGATGGCGGCGTTGTTCACGATGATAATTATGACGCCAAAGCGTGCGATGCTGCTCAGGTTCTTCGCACTGAAGGCGTCCATCAGCTCGCCGCGGAAGAGCAGGATGAGGGCATTGCAGACAATCGAGTCCATGTACATGAAGACGTTCTGCACGAAGATATTCACATTGGCGCCCTTGTCCTTCAGGAGGTACTCGTTGTAGACGCCCGCCAAGCAGGAGCAGATCGTTTGGGCCAGGATGAAGACGGCGCTTATGCTGAAGTCAAAGCCTGCCATATTCTTGCCACTCGCCTTGGAGTTCGTTTGCGTGGCATTTAGAGCGCCCACCACCTGCAGGGCGGCCGCCTCGCTATCGTCATTGGCGTCGCTGTAGAAGCTGTTCAGATCCACCTGCTTCAGCATGCAGCCGAGCGTCAGCAGGATCAAGGATATCCATTGACGCTGCGAGAGATACTTCTTGAATATGATTTGGAAGAGAATGCCTGTGACCACGACGCGCAGCTGGAGCAGCAGGTAATACGTGGTCGGGTCAAATGTCGCGAGATTCACAAAGGCCAAATTGTTGTACAGACAGTAGAGGAACGCCGGCACCATGTACAGCGCCAGAACATTGCGATCCTTGTGCACGTCGCGGACGAGTGAGCGTAGATTGTTGCTGTGGCAGCATAAAAGTCTCAATTAGCTATCTACCCGGAAGAACTATCCACACTTACTCTTTGCAGTAGAGGCAGGTCGAGACGAGAAGCTTAAAGACTTCGGTTAAGAGCACCACAGTAACGGTATTGTAGCTATAAGAATTATTCGAATCCTGCGATGCGGTCACAAAAATGCCTACGAAATGGTATTATAATGAGTATAGCTATAAATACAACTTCGATAGTTTAATATATGTGTTCACCTTGACCAATAAATAATGACATATACAGCAGAAATATGGTAAAGGTCAGTTTTGTGGGAAACAATTCACGCCAGTTCGTCGTCATTTTGTGAGCTGCTGCTGAAGACTGTTTCTGCTGCTCGCTCAGCTCATGCAATCAGTTTTGTGCTTGTTTCCGTTGAAGTTCTGACGCGCCAAGCAATTTAATTTTCTTTTACTTTTTGAGATAAACAAATTTGTTGTGTTTTTTTTTTCTCTCAACTATTTGTGTTGCTATCGCAGTCGGCGAATCAGCTGATTAGTGACAGTGTTGCAAAATTGCTCGAACTAGACGGGTATTGTACAACTTTGTTTTTTTTTTCTTCTCTCTCCCTGTGTGTGTGTGCGGCCAACTTCAAGCCTTTTCTTCTTCGTCGTCGTCAAAATGGCAAACCGCGGTGGTCGTCATGCTCGCAATGAGGATTCTGAAAATACCATCAATTATGTGCAATGCGATGGTCTGGTAAGTTAAATATAGAGTAAATTGAAGGTGGAAAGTTTGAAGTTTAAGATTAGTGCAATAGCAAAGACTTAACAAGTCTTGGCAATGCCACGCGCTGCGCCTGTTGTTTGTTTGTGTGTGTGAATGTATGTGGGAGACAGAGAGAGAGAGAGAGAGCGAGAGAGGGAGTGCAATGACAAAGACTAAGAGAGCGAACGCAGCCGCCTTAATTGCCATTGTTTAAGAGAAGCCGATGAAGATATTAACAAAATTGTTTTTTAGGCCGTTATGAAAATGGTGAAGCATTGCCATGAGGAGTCGAGCAACATGGATTTGGCTCAGGGCGCCCTGCTCGGCCTGGTGGTGGACAAGTGCCTGGAGATCACGAACTGCTTTCCCTTCCCCAAGAGCGGCGACGAGACCATGGACGAGGAGATGTACCAGCTGACCGTGATGCGTCGCCTGCGTCGCGTCAATGTCGACCACTTGCACGTGGGCTGGTACCAGAGCTCCGATGTGGGCAACAGCCTGTCTCTGGCTCTGCTCGAGTCGCAGTATCACTACCAGACCAGCATCGAGGAGTCCGTCGTAGTCGTCTACGATACACAGAAGTCCTCGCGTGGCTTCCTCTGCCTGAAGGCCTATCGCCTGACTCCGCAGGCCATACAGATGTACAAGGACGGCGACTTCACACCTGAAGCATTCCGCACCCTCAAGGTGGGCTACGAGAGTCTCTTCGCCGAGATTCCAATTGTCATTAAGAACTCGCCGCTGACCAACATCATGATGAGCGAGCTGAACGAGCTGCTGCCGGAGGACAAGGGCCACAACTTCCTGGACCTGGGCACCGCCTCGGTCCTCGAGAATCACATGCGCAGCCTGATCGAGCGCGTGGACGAGCTCTACCAGGAGGCTGTGCGCTACAACAAGTACCAGCAGGTGGTCTTCAAACAGGATACGGTAAGGACTTTCGTTTCCCATTTGTTTAGCTTCTATTAAGCTTTCCTTCTCCAGGAAAAACATCGCGCCTTGGCCAAGCTGGCTGCTGAGAATGCTGTGCGCACCTCGAAGGGTGAGCCCACGGTGCCCGAGGAGGAGGTCATCAAACAGTTCCGACCCATGCCCGTGCCGGCCCGGTTAACGGCCACGATTACATCCGGCCAAATCAATACGCATGCCCAGCACATTGCACAATTCTGCTCTCAGTCGCTGGCTAAACTTTTCATCACCGAATCGCTGCAGAACGCCAAGGAAACCAAGGAGATCAAATAGTTTAGTTTATGTTACAAATCGAGTCTTTGTCCATATAGAGACGACACACAATAAAGCCCCAAACAATTTTTAAGCTGTGCGTGAATGCAACAGCGCACAGATGAGCGAACTCTGAATGCTCTCTTTATTTACCGCTCTCTCTCTCTCTCTCTTTGCTGCCATTGGCTGTTGAGCGTTGCGCGTTGGAGTTGGCAGTGCAGATGCTGAAAAAGAGCTAGATTCAAATTGACTCTAGTATGACTAGAGATAAACCGGGTAAATTTATGGCAAGCAACTATCGATATTCATCGTATACATCAGATTTTACTTCTAGTGTCGTTAAAGTTAAAAAGGCTATATAGCTACAGTTTCATCTAGCCGTAGCTTCACATTTATAGCTAAATTAACAGCCGTGCGTGAATGCAACTGCAGAAAGTCTCATCTCTAATCGTATTGCGATCTCTTTTTGTTTGGCTCGGTCTTTGCTCTGATTGGTTGCTGCTAAATGCATCAATGCATATCTAAGCCAGCTCCGTTATACTCTCTTTGTTTTTAGCTCTCTCTTGCTCTTTCGATTGGGGGGTGGTAGTTTTTCTGCTTTTATTTGGTCAGCTCTGTGGGCTGCCTCGCCGTTTCTTTTCAGTCTCCTTTCGTGTGCTTATCCGTGCAGTGTTTCCACCACATTCGATTTTATTTGTATTCGCCACTTGCAGCCGCTTCGATTGGTTTTTGTTTGCTTTTGCTCCCGTTAAATGATAAGATGCTTTCCTACGATCTCAACGAGCGTCTGCTGAGCGCCGTCCACAGCGGCGACTTTGGCCAGGCTCTGGACTGCATACTGGAAGGCGCCCAGGCCACCTACGTCTCGGCCACATGTGGCCGCACAGCTGTGGGCACCGCCGCTTTGCTGGGCGACGCCGAGCTTCTCGAGCTCCTGGTCCAATCCTGCGAGGAGCCGCAGCTCAATCTCTATCATCAAAGTAAGTCCTGGACAGCTGCAGACACAAAGCACCCGTCGCCGTTCGTTCAGGGGCAACAGCTGGTCGCAGAAAATCAATTTAGGGGTAGTTCGCCAGCCAACTATCTTTCCCTTTTAGCCAAATTTTCTATGGCTAATGTAATTTATTATATATATTTTTATTATATATATAATTTTTTATTATTATATATTTTTATTATATATATTATTATTATATATATTTTATTTTATAGAACATTTTTTACTAATTAATTATTTTTTTTTATAATTTTTAAATTATAAATTAAAATTTTTATTTATTTTTTTTGTTATTATTTTTTAATTATAAATTATATACATAAATAAATTTAAAAATAATAAAAATAATATATTTTTTTAAATTTTTTTTATTAATATTTTCTTAATTATCCTTAACAAACAATCAATTATTTCCAACATTTAATCTTTTAAGTATTTTTTTTTATTTTCTAAATTTTCATAGTTAAAAAAAAAATGTTTTATACATATAAAAAAAGTAGTTGAAGTATCCTAATCATGTGGGCTACTCAAAATTGATAAGAATAGTTGCTGATACGACTGCCTGCATTATTTTGACTTTATAGCATACACTGAGAGAAAAAGGTAGAAATCGTGCATTAAAAAAAATAGAAATTTTTTGTATAAAATAAAAAAAAAATATTTCAATATTTAAAAAATTTAATACTTAACTAAAAATTGAATTTAAAAATTATAAAAAATAAAAAATTGAATTATCACGCGTAGTTTTCTCGCAATGCAGCCCATGTCAGTGACCCAAATGCATTTTGGAAACAGACAGAAAAAGAGAAGCATAAGTAGAAAAGAAGAACAACAACAAAAATAGAATAAAAGCAGAGGGAGGGGGCGGGGGCGGGGAGACGGTCTCTTTGAGGCCAGAGTGAACCGGTTGAAGGTGTAGCTCGGCTCGCTGCAGCGAAGTCAATGGAAAACGTAAAGAAAAATGCACTTGTGCAGTTATCTCGATTTTCTTTTGACTGAGTTGGCTTAGCAGCAACTCAGGTAGTCGAGCGTCAGCTGTCAAAGGTGAGGCTACGCAGGTGAGAAATTTGTAATTGAGAAAAAAGAAGTGAATGAATGAAAATAAAATAAAAGTGTTTTAAAATCGTTAATTATAAATAAATAAATTTAAAAAATTTGTTACTATTGAAAATTGTTAGTCTAAAATTAAATACTTTTAGTATTTAAATTTATTAAATAATTAAAGTATTTTACCAAATAATAAATAATCAATAAATTGATTAGATTTTTAAAATAATAATTAAAATATTTAAATCAATTATTAATACATATTAATTAATATTCATTAAATATTTATATATGTATGTATAAATTTATTTATTTATTAATAATTATATTTAATAAAAAATAGAATTTATTTTTCAAAGTAATTAATTAATCACAAGCTAATAAATAATTTATTAAATTAAAGAAAATTCAAATTAATTCAAATTAAATAAACAATTGTTTTTTAAAATACTTAAAATTTTTAAAAAATTTATTTTTTTCAAAATTAAAATATTTTAAATTTTTGTACTATTTTAATTGCAAAATTTTTAATAATTTTAATATTCTATAAATATTAATTAAACATAATCTAAAATTAATAAAAATATGTAATAATTTCCTTTTTTGCGCTTGCAGCTCATGCCGATCCGCTGGACCTAGACATTACGCCGGAGGGCATGGAGAAGCTTGAGTGGGTGGACGAGTTTGAGGGCGAGAGCTGGAGCTCGGAGAATACGGAGGGCGGCGGGGGCGTTGGCGATGGGGGCGGAGGCGTGGCTGGCGAGGAATCGCAGCTATATCACTACTATGCGAAGACCTTTGAGAACACTGGCGAGTTCCTGACCCAATGCTGCGCCAGCTGCCGCGAGCAGGATCCACATATCTACGACTCGGAGCTGGTGACGCCGCTGCACTACGCCGCCGCCTGGGGGCACGTGGAGTGCGTCGCCGTGCTGCTGAAGCACCAGGCGCCCATCAACGTGGTCAACAGCGAGGGCTACACGCCGTTGCACGTGGGCGCCGGCAACGTGGAGGTCACCCGCCAGCTGATCCAGCACGGCGCCCTGGTCAACTCGAAGACGCTGAGCGACGGGAAGACCGCGCTGCACCTGGCCATCGAGAATCGATGCAGTGAAGCGGCCCGGCTGCTGCTCCAGACGAACGTCAACTTCAACGAGACCGACGACGAGGGCGAGACGCCCCTGATGCTGGCCATCGCCTGCAATCTGGTCGAGCTCGCCCAGGAGCTGATCGAGCGCGGAGCCCGCGTCAACTTGCAGGACAAGGAGGGATACACGGCGCTGTACTTCGCCGCCATCGGCAGGCATCGGCAGCTGGCGAAGCTTCTGCTGGAGCGCGGAGCACGCCGCCTGCCAGCTCATCACCTGGTGCACCACTGCCTCGGACCGGATGCCGAGGATCGCGCCATGGTGGAGCTGCTGCTGCAGCACGGCGAGAGCCTGAGTGTCCGGGACAGCGACAACCTGACTCCCGTCATGCGCGCCATACACCAGCAGCTGCCGGAGATGCTCGAGTATCTGCTGGAGCAGGCGGATCACCAGCGCCGTCTCGGCCTCTACACGGATGCCCAGGACGTGGGCTTGCTCCTCTTCGCCGTGCAGCAGATTGAGCAGCTGATTCCGTTCCGGCAGATACTGCGAGTGCTGCTCGCCAAGCTGCCCAGCGCCCGCCGGGATCTGTACAGCCTTCAGGCGCCGACGGTCGTCTGCGGCTTCGTCTACAGCGAAACGCCCCTGGCGCGGGCCATCAGCCTGCAGCGCCTGGACGTAGCGCAGCTCCTGCTGCGCGAGGGCTGCAATCTCTCGCAGATCTCATGCGAGCACGTGCTCAGCGAGCTCAGGGCCAACTGCAGCCAGCAGAGCTCGGCATTTGCTGAGCTTTTAGGTATGCTCCAGTTCCACACGTTCCAACTCCATATGTTCCTAATTTTAAGATGTTCCGTTTTAGTTTTATTTATGTTTTTCCAAGGATTTTATGGATGTTTCATATTGCCATTTGTTCTACTTTTCCATTCGTTCCACTTTCCCATTCGTTCCACTCCATATGTTCCTAATTTTAAGATGTTCCGTTTGAGTTCTATTTATGTTTTTCCTAGGATTTTATGGATGTTTCATATTGTCATTTGTTCCATTTTTCCATTCGTTCCACTTTCCCATTCGTTCCACATTTCATATTGACATTTAAGATGCTTCCGACTTCCAACTTGTTCCACTTAACAATTCATTCCACTTCTCAAATTGACCATCTGAGCTGTTCCCAGTACGAAACTCACTCATTTCCAAGACTGTTCTCATTTTTGATATCCATTCTCTTTCAAAATCTCAACTTTTTTAGTTCCATATCTGCTTACATTGCAACTGTTCCCACTCCAATCCGTTCCCACTTTCTTCTCTCATATTTAAACTGTTCCCACTATTAACTCTCACCTTCTTCCGCTTCCCAGGACACGTTGGTTTCAAGTTCTCCCCGCCCACCGAATCGAGCGATGCCTCCCTGCCAGCCACGCCCACACGCTTAGCCTTCGACCAGAACCTGCGTCAGCTGAGCACCCAGCCCCGGTCGCTGCAGTCGCTCGCCCGCCAGGTGATCCGGCAACAGCTGCTCCAGGCGCTGCAGGCCAACGCCCAGCTGCACGCGCAGTATCCGCCAACGAACGAGTTCTCCACGCTGGCGCGCATCGTGGACGAGGAGCTGTGCATGCCGCAGACGCTGAAGCGATATCTGAGCGAGTTCGCCGATGTGCCGAGCATGCGAGGCACCCATTTCACTAGTCAAACAATACGATCAGCCGAATCCTGGGATTAACATCGAGAATCTTGTGCAATTTGCAGTATTTATTTAAGTTATTTATATTTATAAATATATATATTTATATATATAGAATATGTTTTAGCATAGGTATGTAAAGTTTGTATATTGCCCGTTAGTGTAGTGTATGCAAAAACGTAGGGTATTTACTTTTAGTGTGTAGGCACGTACAGATAGTATATAGAAAGACACACAATATAGAGTTGCGATCAAACACTTTTTTCTCTTTACATTCACTTTTTAGACACTTTGAAATGTTACAATTGTTGTATGGATTCACACACATACATATATATATCAAATATATATAGATTGGTGAAAATTATAAAATATGAATCGAGTTTCTTTACTTCTTTGTGCTTATACTTTACAGGAAAAGAACTATACATAGAAAATTCTACAAGCGAGAACTGCCATACATGGATATACACAAGCATATATGTGTGTGTGTGTGTGTGTATAAAGATATAGATATATTCCTATAAAAGATATGGATAACAGTTACCATAACAATTTGGGGCACTTATACAATATATAGAGCTACAAAGTTGACTACTCCACAGGCTTGGGGCTTAGGGCTTAGGGCTTTAGCAGCAGCTTAAAGTCGTCGTTGGCATTCTCCATGATATACTCGAAGGCGATTTTATCCTTTTTGTCCTTGAGCAGCTTCAGCGTGGGCTGCTGCTGCAACAGGTAGCGGCACACCTCCAGCTGGCCCCGCAACGCAGCGCGATGCAATGCGCTCTGACCGCACTCGTCCTGCAGCAGAAGATTCGCCTTCGGCTGCTCTGCCAGCAGCTTCACAATGCTCATGTGACCTATCAAAAGGACATCAGATCAATATAGAATCTATTATATAGATAGTTCGATATTATTACCCATCATGGCTGCGCGATGCAGCGGTGTGGCACCCGCCTTTGTCACCGCATTCACATCCGCTTTGCCCTCATCCAGCAGCAACTGGCAAATCTCTTCGTTTCCATTCCGTGCTGCATAGTGTAGGGCAGTGTAGTCGCAATCATCGCGCGCCATTGCCTTGCCCTTCCGGATGAACTCGCGCACACGATCCACCTCGTTGTAGATGGCTAAATGGGATAGAGGATATATAAGTTAATAACGATTTCAAAGAATAGGCCAGATGAAGCTCTAACTGAAATACTGGGAAATTGTTAGAGTAGGAATTATAGAGTATGCAGACTATCGGTATAGACTCCAATAGCTGAAAGTCTCTTGGTAAGTATTCTTATGATATAAGATCTAAAAATATGTTGACTTCTGTATCATATAACTTATGATATATATAACTTATGAAAGAAAACTTATAAATACTGGGAAATTCGTAAAGATGATTACAAAATAGTAAATGGTCTCCATAAGATAGACTATAGGGCAGACTTAGCTATAATAATCTCAAATACTGGTATTCGAATAAAATTGGGAAATATATTTTACTATAGAGTGAAAGCTAAAAGTCAAATAGAAGGGAAATATTATTTAGTACACGATGTAGAATAAAATAACTAAATTTAAAAAATATATAAAATGATAAATATGGATACTTTTGTCTGGCATATAAAATTTCAAATACTGGGAATTACAAAAAAAGAACATGGAATGCAGAGAATGTAAATGAAACAGGAAAGGGTATTATGATGGGACATTCAGTTATCTTTATAGAGCTGTTATAGCACAGAAATCTGGGTGGTCGTATTCATAAAAGAAAGATAAGACTCAGGAATAATAAAAACCCGTGTTCGCTTTGGTAGGAATGTTAATAGAGATACAATAAATTTATAAATCATGTGTCTTGGTCAAGTCTATATAGGGAAGCCAGCGCAAATGTTTATGGAGGATATTAATAAGTGATCAGTCACTTAAATGATAAAATTGATAAGATACGGGACATATAGCTGCGATAGCTGATATTCTAGAGCAACGTAGGAATCACTTTTCATAGGGCATTATGGGAGACTGAGTAATGTATATAGATCCGAATCAGTCACTCTCTGAGTTATAACTTAACAAATTATATACTTGCTGTCTACTACAAATTATTGAGAATTCTATATAGCAACTTATATATATATTACAAATCTGAAGAGTTTTCGGCTCACCTGCATTCCAGATGCCCCGATCGAAGTCCATATCGCTGAGCGTCTGCTGTGCCGGCTGCGTATGCTTGTGGCACTTGCAATTGTCCGCGCTATGCTGATCCATAGTTCTTGCTTTGATAGAGATGATTTGATGAGATTGATTGATTGATGATCGATGATCGATGCTCGATGTCGTGACTGAAGTTTGGGTTTAATGCGTATTTCGAATCAAACTTCGTTAGACCTCGCGCTGCATCGTCCAACAGATTTCCGCCTCGCCGCAGCTGCAGACAACCTTATAGCTGAGTTGGGCCAGGGTGTTCAGCATAACCATGGGCGGCACAGCGACTAGGACGCCATTGACGCACGGCTTGACGGATAGACGGTTCGAGAGGGCTTGCACCTCAGCCTGATTCAAGCCAAACACGGTGCAGGTGTAATCGTGCAGCGAACCCTTGACGGTGACGTAAGCGAAGTTGCCCTCCGATTGCAGAATGGGCACGGGTATGGTCACAACATTGGTCGGGCAGCTGGGTGGTGCAGCTCCGGTGGATGTGTTCGATGGCACCGGCTGTGGAAAGTCGCAGTTGGTTGTCGATTCCTTTGCCACTGGCCCCGCCTGATTATCGGTCATACTTTGCTTTTAAATATATATATATATTGGTTAGGCTGTCAGAATATACTTTTTTTGTTTTTTTTTCGGGTTGCTAGTTTTTTTTACACACACATACACACGCACACACACAGAGGGGGTAGAGTTTCGGTTTATTCTGGGGAATCAACTTTATGATAATTGCCTAAACTGGCCGCCTCTCTGCCTATATTGGATAGATTCTCGCGGACTACGGATACGGTTTCGGATTCAGGCTCGGGCTCCACGAACTCCTTGCGCATCGTCCACATATACTCGTTATAGTCCTGCTTAACGGCCGTCGACGAACTGGCCACAACGCGAAAACCCAAAATCTGCAACACAAAATTTTTCGTTCTTTTCTTTCAATTCAAAAGCCAAAAGTGCTACAGTGAAAGCTCTTACTAACGAACTGTTCGAGTTTTGAGCAAATATACAAAAATTCATAATCAAATATTTTTTTTTATTTTTTTTTTTTTAAGATTAAAAAATAAACTAATTTTTGTAAACACTTTTTTTTACTTCAATTTTTTTTCCTAATTTTTTTAAAAACATTTTTATTATTTTCATATTAAATTTTGTTAAATTCTTTATTATTTTATCCCTACTTCTCGATTTAACATACATTTGCCTAACTATTTATAGCAGAGCTTTCACTGTAGCGTGCGTTTACTGTACCTCTAAAGCTGATAATATGCGACACGGATGGACTAGATAAACGATTGTGGACTCATCGCTGTAGCCGCCGCAGGAGAACTTGTTTAACTGTTCGATGTCGTCAGCTGAGAAAGTCGAAGCTTATCAGAATTTTGTATATATCTACTATATATATATGTATATATATATATAATTTGGGATGTTTACACAGTAAGGCAATATGACAAGCGCTCAACAAAGATAATAACAATATAAAATGCTTAAAGCGCCAGCAGCATGACGTCAGCAACTGACCTCCACTTACTGTACGTGTGTCTGTGTGTGTGTGTGTGTGTGTGTGCCTGCTTGAGTGCTAATTAAGCTAAAACCAATCGACTAGGTGCCGTTAAAACACAATGCAGGCGTGTAACAGTAATTGGAAAGAAAATTCGAGAAGTACATTGACTTTTCCAAAATGAAAACTTGTTAATTATAAACTCTATTAACGTATATAGTTATATTTATAACATCTCTCTGTGTGTGTGTGTTTGTGTTTTTGTGCTTGGCTCACCATGCAAGGCGTAAGTCAACTGCACTCAGTGCGAAACAAAACGAAACTGACGGCTCGACTGTGCGACAGAAAAAAAATACAATTAATGGAGAGCGAGCGACGAGTGGGAGAGAGTGCAAAAGTGAGTGGAGAGCAAGAGAGTGGTGAGCAGACGTTGTGCTAACAACTCATGCCAATTGCCGAATACTCTAAATATGACTTCATGCGCGCATAGTGCTCAACCGGTTTGCGTTTAAATTGCTAACGAAAAAGCTTTAGCATTTAGCATATTTAAAACATAAATTTTAAACTGTGTGACTATTAAATTAAAGCTGAATGAAATTAAAAAACTGCAAAACTCAAAATAAAAACTTAGTCATGTATACCCTTTCTTAGCTATGCATAGTCTACAGGGTGCACACAAAAGCGAGTAAACAAAATTATAAAATTTCGTTTTGTACACGATGTAGTGTTTAAGACCAATACAGTTATGTTTCATTTACAAGGCCATAAATCCGTTCAATACACTCGGGCAAAAATAAACATTGCAAGTTGAAAAGCGAAAGCACTGGAAATTCAAGTGATAAGAAAATGCGCAGCAAGCACTAATGCTTGAGGATGCCACTGTAAAGATGGGCAGCACTCACACCAACACACAGACAACGGAAGACACACATATAAGCACACTCACTCAGATACTCAAGGACGAGCTCATTCAAAAATTAGTTGTTAGTGTAAAGTGGAATAACCGAATACAAAAGAAAGAAATGAAAGAAAAAAACTAAACCAGACTTGTGGGCGTGAGTGCCTGTCTGTCTGTATGTATGTGTGTGTGTGTGTGAGTGTGTGCAAACGTGACGAAGCACACTTCATATAATTTGTGTCGCGCAATAAGACAGAATGGAATATGAGAAATAAATAATGAAGACGCAATTCAGCAAATTAAGTTGGCCCACAAATATTGGCTAGCAACAAATACGAGAAATCAACTAATAAAAACTAACTGTGCAATGGGAGAGTGTGAGACAGAGAGAGAGAGAGAGTGAGGGCCTTCTATACTGATGATTTACCTTTTAGTCCAGATACGAGCACACGCCATGGATATTTGTGACTGTAGGAGGCTAGATTGCCGCGTATGATAATGTACGGCATTTGGTATGTGTGTTTTTTATATTTTACGGATTTTTGGTAGCTGACAATTAGCGCGGGCGGGGCCGTTAGGTTGTAAACCGGTTCAAACTGGATAGCAACGAAAATCAAATAATTATTACTGCACGACGAAAGCTGGCTGCTATGCTGACCGAAGGTTGGCTTACGACTAAATTTTGTTTGCAAGCTTTCGGCTTTCAGGTTTTTCCGTACTGAAGTAGTTTCTGTTGTTTGTTTGTTTGCCTTTGTTTGTTATTAATGTGTCTGCCGTTGCGTTGCTCTCTGGCTCTCTGACACACTCTCTTTATCTGCAACGGTTAGCCAAACCATATTGGATTAACTCACATGAGTGTAAGCAATGAGAAACTGATAGATAAAAACTCTCCACTCGAGTTGAGCGCGTGTCGTGAAACGAACGCGCACGACTATGAATTATTATGATGAAAGCTCGGCTTTATTAGCATTTTAATATCAATTGGAAAACTACAAGAACTTTTGATGAAAACCAAGCAAAAAGCGAGCAAAACTTTGCAATTTAAATAACATTTATTTGATTTTTAGTGAGTTGCGTTTTCA
Source organism: Drosophila repleta (assembly GCA_018903745.1). NCBI lineage: Eukaryota > Metazoa > Arthropoda > Insecta > Diptera > Drosophilidae > Drosophila > Drosophila repleta. The sequence goes on from JAEIGN010000396.1 coordinate 12,476,056, forward strand.
CTTTTAATTTAAATATTTATCGTATTAATAAATTTCTGCATTTGCTCATCTCTAGTTTGTAGAGAGAGTAAAAGCGCGCTCTTGGCAAGGACAAAAGTCTACACACACACACACACACTGACCAGTTGCATGTTGGGCAATTCACAACTTCATGGGCTATAATTACGCTGGCAAATTGTATTTGGTCGTCAACCAAAAATAGTGCCGGTCAACAACTCCTACGCCAAAGCCGGATTCCTAATTGCACCATAGAAAATACATATATCCATCCATCCTGCCTCACCACACAATTGGAATCGCATTTTAGTCCTTTTGCGTGTTGAGCGGGCGACACACAAAAAATTAATAAATATATGGCCGAGGGCCATAAACATAACTGTCGTTAGGAGGCGCTCGAACACAACAAATTGTGTGTTGTCAATGATGTCATTTGAATTTATTTAATGAACTTTCGTTTCCAGTTTCACAACCATTCAGGTGCGCCTTTTTTGCCCTCTTATTTATTTTAGCCAACTCACCTCACAGGCATGCCCCTTTATGTGTGCAGTATTCGTTGAACTGTCTGTGTGAAGCTTTTGCACTTTAATTTTTATTTGATTTTATGTTTAATTTATGTTTAGTTTTGCAATACGGTCAAAGTTGGCGAGAAGAAATTTTAATTTGCAATAACAATAGCTAGGGATGCGCAGTCCCACCGATACGCGATAGTTGCTATCGCCAGCAACAGCTGCAACGATATATCGATAACATGGTAGCTATGCGACCAGCGCCGCTAAGATGCTGCAATTGATTTTGACGGATTTTCGCTAGAAGTAAATAATGTTTCTTTGAAATTATATATAAATAGTATAAAGTCTAATAAAAAGTGCAGTGTAAAACTAATGCAGTATTAAATAAAACAAATGTACAGCAAGTCGAATTGAACAGCAAATGTGTGTGCATAGGATGAACAGCTGGTAAGCAAAAAAGTATGAAAATTGTTTGTAGTGTATGAATAATATGTGTTTATGTATGACTCTGTGTATTTCAGGTTACGCAAAACCCATTGATCGGGTTCACTAGAGTTCACAGATTGACTTTTTGGCTATTACGTGAGTCGGCGATTGCTTAGAGACTCAAGTGGTAAAGCAGAGGCAGAGCCAGAAGCAGAAGCAGCTGCCAGAGTGTGTGTGTGTATGTGTGTGCGTGTGTAACGATCCCAGTCTCCTCCAAGAGCAAACAAGCAAACTCTCAGTGTGCGTCTGGCGTGCAAGCAAGAAGCAACAGACATCTTTCGTCTGCCATATAAACAACTCTGCCCGTGTGTGTGTGCGTGTGTAGGGTATATCCACGCATAATGGCGCGTTTAACGCTGCTGCCAATGCTGCTGTGCATCATTGGAGTTCTGGCGATGGTTGGACCCATGCCCGCCAACGGCGCCGTCGCCAACAGCCACAAGCATGAGAAGCACCTGAGCAAGGAGCGGGTCAAGGATGGCAGCTACGTGCCCCGGGATGGACATCACATTAACGACATAGGCGAGCACAATGTGGAGTTCGATCACGAGGCTATCATAGGTGGGTAAACGCCAAAAAGGCAAACCTCAATGCCGTCTAACGCTTTGTTTATAGCACGCACAAATAGTTGTTTATATGAAGAATACGCATATACCCTGTAGGCGTTAGCACGTGCGTAGAGTTGGGCATGATAAACTATGCTATAGGAGGTGGGCTAATAATATAGGACAGCCAAGTCGGGGATAGTCTATCGACTTATATTTGTATTATGACTATATGTATACCCTGTAACTATTATTATTGTTTAGAGAAAAGTATGTTTCAGTCAGGCAAACCCCATAGCTTTATACCTTTGTGCATAAATTATGTTTAATATGTATACCCTATAGTTTACAGAGCTAGAGAGTATAATAGATGGTTCTAAGATAGTAAGTAGTTGATATATATGGTAACTTCTAGTCGAGCATACTCTGTAGCATTGTAGTTTTCTATAATATATATATGTTTAATATGTTTATACCCTGTACACATTAGAAAAAAAGGTAGTTTATGTATCAAGTATAGCTCCCAGTCGTATAAGCTCAATAGTCTTAAATAGTTTGGTTTCGATTAGTCCTTTGCTTAAATTGTCCCAAGGGGCAGACTTATATATATGTAGAACTATTATATATAGCCCATACAAATCTAGTCCACCTACAGGGTATCTCACTTGTGGCAACATTCTCCATAGCTCGTTAAGTTTGCTTCACACTACATTAAGAACATCCAGAAACTGTGTTGCATCATTCTTTGCATACGCCAAACCCATTGGGTAGATCGGGTATAATGGCTAAGTGAAGATGTATATAACAGGCGGAAGGAAGCAGGCTGAGCAGACTCCACAAATTATATATCTAAACCTGATCAGGAAGACGAGCTGAGTCGATTAAGCTAAGTCTGTCTGGCCATCTCCACAAGCATAGCATTCTGTGCTATATCAGCTCTGGTCAGGGTATCTCGCAGTCGAGCATGCTCGTTTCGTTGTTTTGATTTTTTTAATATTTTAGGCTTTTTGTGTGCGCACGTTTGATGTGTTTTGTGAATTAATTGGACTGTTTCCTTTAGGTATATACATATGTATATACATATGCTAGATCTTATATATATATATATTCATATTTGCAGGCAATACGAAAGAGGCTCAGGAATTTGATACGCTCTCGCCGGAAGAATCGAAGCGACGTCTGGCCATACTGATCAAGATGATGGACCTGAATAATGATGAATTTATCGATCGTCATGAGCTGAAAGCGTGGATATTAAGGTCCTTTAAGTGAGTGTTGTTTGTTTATTAACCCAGCGCTGCAAAGCTAACCACAAGCTAAAGCCTAAGCATGATCTGTGTAAAGCAAAAATATAATATCCTTAAAACTGTATAAATCTCTGCCAGTCTATATGAACGTGATTAATCTTAAATTTATTGCACAGGAAACTCTCGGAGGAGGAGGCGGCGGATCGTTTTGAGGAAATCGATCAGGATTTGGATGATAAGATTACGTGGAAGGAATATTTGCAGGACACGTATTCGATGGAGGATGAGAACTTCAAGAAGGAGTTCATTGACTTCGACAGCTACGAGGAGGAGCAGAAGATGATCAAACAGGACAAGGAAATGTTCCATGCAGCCGACACCAACAAGGATGGCGTGCTCAGTCAGGAGGAATATGTCCTTTTCCAAAACCCCGAAGAGCATCCCCAAATGATGCCCGTGCTGATGGAGCATACGATGCAGGACAAGGATCAGAATCACGATGGCAAAATCGATTTCCAAGAGTTCGTCGGCCATGCAGCCACGCATCACGACAAAGAGTGGCTAATAACGGAGAAGGAGCGATTCGACAAGGATTACGATTCAAATGGCGACGGAGTGCTGACTGGCGATGAGGTGATATGATAAGAGATGGAGATACATAGAGTAGAGATATGGAGATATAGATATCGATGTAAAGATAACGCAGTATCTGACTATCGTCCCATAGTAGATCAAGTTTGATTCAGTTTCTATTGCCATACTTAAGCACTCTCTTGTATATCGTAAATCCATATAGTTATTGTCAATCTCAACTGTTTTTAGGTGATCTCATGGGTTGTGCCCAGCAACACGGCCATAGCGGACGATGAGGTCGACCATTTGTTTGTCTCCACCGACGAGGATCACGACGATCGTCTGTCCTATCTGGAAATCCTGAACAACTACGATACCTTTGTTGGCAGCGAGGCCACCGACTACGGCGATCACCTGCAGAACATACATCATCTGTCCGATGAGTTGTAAAGAAACATAAGATTATCTTACGAATTTAACTAGAGAAATATCTGGGCTTAGTATTTGTGTATCTTTTATTCGTTTAGTTAGTTAAATTTAAATTGATGTACTAATTCATGTGACATATTCATGCAGATATAGCATATACATACATACATATATACCTTGTATTCAACAGTTTTCAATTTACTTTACACACGATCGTAGTAATTGATATAGACACCAAAAAAAATATATATTTATATATATGAGAAGAAGCTACAAATATGAAAATACATAAAAATAATTTTTACTAAATTATTTGTCTGTTTCGTGTTGAAGTACTTAAGCTCTTAAAATGCTATAAATATATATATATTCTGTGTTTACGCACTTGAGTGGTATATACAACTAGATAGATACATGTATCGGTTAGACATATATATATATTATCTTATATTTATATCTGTTATGTTATTGAGTGAACTCTTGCTGTAGCTCATTTTGGTTTTTGCACATTTGGACTAGAATTTGTATTGTTCTTTACACTTAATTGCTTAATATTTAATTTAGTTAATGTGATTAATTTTAAACACTTAAGCTTAAGCCTAGTGAGCCGCGACTCTTGACAGTTTATGTGTGGGGTGCAGCTTGCTCGCTTTGACTAGATTTCACACTCGTAGCAAAAAATACACCTAAATATCTGTTAAATTCATATATAGTTTATATAGAGCTGACTTAGGTCGAGACTTACGTTTACTTATGTTTTATTTGTATTCATTTAATCCTCTTGCTGCCCTTTGTCTTATATCACAAATATTGCACCTAATTGGCCTATTTACTGGGAAACACTTTAGCTAAGAAACAAAACAGAATCGTGATTAGGTTAATATATATATATGTCTATATATATATATATATACTTGTATACACACACATATATATATATAGGGAATGTATCAAAACAGAGAAAAGTTGCTGACTTTAAAAACTTGAGATTTGCGCATAGAAACAACTTGCTTTCGTCCACAACACAGTGTACACTGTACAGTGAGCCCCCGAATTATGGCACTTATGTTCGAGCTTCACGGGATCTCAATCTGCTCAATCTAAATTAGCAAATCGTAGTTGAGCATGCACATCTCGCGCTCATCCACCTAGGGAACATAGCTTATCATAGTTACATATAGACTACTCCTAGAACCCACACAATATGTCATAGTTGTCTACCTGACGCAGCGGCTCCATGTCGTCGATCACCTCGCCCAGGTAGTCGCTGATGGACTGGGGCAGTTTCAGCTTCTCCACCTCGGCGGCCGTGTGCAGCTTTCGCATGATCACCGCACGGCAGCGATCCTGCAGGTTGACGAACTCCTGGCGCGCGCACTTCAGGGTCATCTCCGTCTTGGCCGCAGTGGAGCAGACGATGGGATAGAGTGGTTCGGTTACCTGGCAGGGCGTGACTATGAATATGGTATCGGTTTGCTATATACCATGGATACATACCTTGTCCAGGCCCCTGAAGGCCACGCCCAGGCACTTGCCATCCTTGTAGTAGGTCAGGGTGCCCTCGATGCCATCGAACAGGATGCCAATCTGTGTGGGATGATTCTCGCGGAAGCGTTTCGTGTACAGAAGTGCCACGCCCTTGTGCCAGAGCACGCCTAGTTGCAGAAGATGTAGATATATGTATATATAGAGACACGATCCGTTCCTTTACTGTAGAGACTCACCCTTGTGGGACAGCCCCCAGCCATGCTCGTTCTCGCCCAGCATGTTGCGGAAGGCGTTGGCGTGCAGGCGGCAGTTCTTGGTGCCGATGCCGAACATGATCGAGGTGCCGAAGACCCGCTGCGAGACGTGCAGCTCCCAGTAGTAGCGGCCGTTGTTCAATGGTCGCTTGCCCTGAATGCCGGCCGTGCCCTTGCTCCAGTTCGGGTGGAAGTGTACGGTGCGGCAGTTGGGGCCGCTGAGCACCACCTCCTTGGAGCGATGGCGCTTGCTCCAAGTCCAGTCGTCCGCAGCGCCACGCTCTAAGGGGCCGGGCGACAGTTCCGTCCGCGAATGCTGCAGCGGGGCCTTATCCTTGAGCAGGAACTCGCAGCGATTCGGATGGTGATGGGGCTGCTGGTGGTGCTGCTGGCGTCGCCGTCGCAGCGGCTGCTGCAGCTGCAGTTGCAGTTGCTGTTGCTCCCACTCCAAGTCCGACATGACGCAAATAACTCTTACAATCGATCTTACAACGGCGTCAAAATATTGACTAACTTAAAAGATTAACAGCAAATTTGTAAACAACAAAGCCTTGAGACGCAGCCTACTGGAGAGTCCTTCACAGCTGCGAGCGCCTATCAAGCCAGTTGGGAGTGTGAAGTTTCTCCTTTGAGCTGAGTCAGCTTGGGCTGTTGAAGGCGTTTCTCCTTTGGAGCTGAAGGATGGAGCGTTGAGAGGGAAGTCCTTGGGGCAACTATTGCTTTTGCTGCTGCGATAGGGTATTATCCTGGCAGCTTAGGGTAGCAGGTGCTGCTGAAGGAGTTTCTCCTTTGGGGATGGATGGATGAAGGCTTGAGAGGGGAGTATTATCCTATAGACGTCTGCTCTGAGTTGAAAGTCAATGAACTCAGCGCTCTCTAGAGGGAGCTCGTAAGGTAGGGCTCTTGAGGCTGCTATCAAGTTATCCTGAAGAGTCCTTATCGAAGTTAGTGTCACCACTCTCTATTGCCAATTGTCCTATATCCTGCCCCGCCTTCTGCCTATAAGGATTCTATCAAGTTATCCTGAAGACACTCGAGTTAGTTGCGCTTTGAATGTCGATTGAGATGGCAGGTGAAGAGTCCTTATCGAGGATGGTCTCACAACTCCTTCTCCGCCTTCTGCTCCTGCTTGTCTCTTAATAGCTCTTCTTGACTTGAGATCTGCACTAGAGATGACTCGTTACCAAGTGATTAAGTGAAGCCTGTTCCAGCTCCTGTTCCTCCGGCTGCTCCTCTGGCTGCTCCCCAACCTCCTGTAGCTCTTCCGCCAGTTGCTCCTCCTCCTCCTGCAGACAGATGTGCGTGTCCTCTTGCAGATTGGACGCCAGCGAGCCGTAGCCGCTGCTCAGGGAGCTGCTGCTGCCGCGACTGTACTGCCTGTAGTTGATGGGGTAAGTGGTGCGCGGCTCGAGGCTGCGCTTGAGCTCCCGGCGTATGCGTCGCTGCTGCTTGTAGTCCTGCTCGTCGCCGCGCCGCTGCGTGTGCAGCTGCAGGTGGAAGTGGTGGCGACAGTAGCCTTGCGGGCTGTGGGCACAGAAGCGACACGCTTCCAGGTTGAGACCCGCTCCGAGTGGCAGAATCGGCTCCAAGAGGCGACGCTTCTGCTTGCGCTTCGTCTGCTCCAGCTCCTGGTGCTCGAGCTGCTGCAGCGCCTTACGATCGCCCACCGTTTCGGCCAACTCCTGGAGCACGCGGACGTTCCGGGGAAAGCATCGGTCGTGAATGCGGAGCACCAAGCGTTGGCAGAACAGGCACAGCGATTGGAAGAGCAATAGCAAAACGATAATCATATAGACTGAACTTCCTATTATGGGGGGGTTGTCTGCCTCTATACCTCTCTCGCTCACTCTCTCTCTCCCTCTCTCTCCCTCTCTCAGTGTGTAGGAGTTACTAGATTGGCTTCTCTTGTGCTCTCTCTCTCTCTCCTCCTCTGCAGTTCCAATTGGATTACTTTTGGTTGTTTCACTTTTCCTAGTTTTTAGCACTTGATTCACATTTTAGTCCGAGTTTTATCTTTATCTTTATGTATAACTGGAGCTTGCAGCCTTTGTCCTCTGCTTTATTGTTTTTCTTCCTGCTCCAGCTGTTTGGCTGTAACTCCCAACCGCTCTCGCCGAGGTCTTTCGCTGTTCTGTGCTGCTCGATTTTCCAATTTGAATTACTAAAAGCTACCCCTATTTTCACACAGCTGGAACGTTTTCTATATGCCTCGTTTTTTTTTCACCCCCAACTGGAATTTCTGCTGAGCATGAGCACGGGGTAGTACGTGCGGCAGGTAGAGACAGTCGATAAGAAGTTTTATACTATAAAATCAATATAAATTATAGTTTACATATTTCTATCAATCTTCCCTCTTAACGGTACATTACCTCAAATTTGTAATATACGAACTTTCCCATTCAATTTCATATCTTATCAAAGGACAACTTAGGGTATCTCGCAGTCGTATACTCTCTCTAACACTCGTTGTATGTGTGCTGGCATATCATTATCATATGGTAACCCTCTGCCGCTGCTCCCTGCCTTGTAACTGTTATCGGGCAAACCCACCCCCCCACACACAGTGGGCAGAGCCCCAGCCCCTGCGCCAGCTACGAAGACCTCGACATGCGCACTTGTGCCCGAGTCGGCACGGCAGACCAAGTGGTGAGTTTGCATCGCACATCGTGAAGTTTGAATAGTTAGCGTCTTCAAAACGTTCTCGCTGCCTTCCTCTTTTCCGGCTTTTTTAACCACAAACCAACCCCATCCACGCACCAGCCACACACCTCCACTATCAGGTGATGCAAATCAACCCTTAGCTCATTGATATCCAGATTAACTTTGAATATCGAAAATATTATCAACATAGTTGCATATGAGATTACTTGGAGTGATTGACTGACTGATGGAATTGACAGATTGATTGACAGATATAGAGACTGAATGATTGATTGGCTGATTGACTGACTGATTGACTTACTTTGAATATCAAAAACTGCAGCTATTTTCATATGTGATTGCTTGTAGAGATTGATTGATTACTAGATGGTTGATTGACTGAATGATTGAAGGATTGACTGAGTGATTGAGTAACATATTTACTTTGAATATCGAAAATATCAGCTACATAGTTGCATATGAGATTGCTTGAAGTGATTGATTGATTGTTTGATTGACTGAACGATACACTGAGTGAATGATTGATGGAGTGATTTATTGATTAGCAGATTTACTTTGAATATCGAAAATAACATCAAATTACATTTCAGATTGCTTGAAGTGAATGATTGACAAGTTGATTGATTGACATACTGACAGAATGATTGATTGACTGACTGACTAACAGATTGACTTTTAATATCAAAAAATATATCAACTTGCATATGAGATTGCATAGAGTGATTGATTGATTGAACTGATAGATTGATTGACAGACAGACTAACTGAATGACTGTTTGATTGATAAGCTGACTAACATATTTACTTTGAATACCGAAAATATTATCAAGTTACATAGCAGATTGCTTGCAGTGATTGACTGATTGATAGACTGATTGATTGAGTGACTGAGTGACATACTGGCTGAAGCACTGATAGAATGACACTGAGTAAATGATAAGTCGAGTGACTGATCGATTGATTGATTGGCTGACTGACTAATGAACTGTTGGACACTGATTGATTGACTAACTGAATGATTGATCAACTGAATAACTAATTGATTGAGCTTTTGTTTGGCTATGCATATACTATAGAGCTATAGATATATTCTCTTGAAAAAAGGAGACGTAACTCAAAGCCTGAAACTCAATGATCGCCTTTCTATGCAATTCTCATCAATTGAAGAGACTGAAGAGAGTGGCAAAATTTAGTTAAATAAAATATATAAATAAATAAAATAAATATAATACTTAAAAATATATGTGCAGAAATTGGAAAACTTTGGAAAAATGTTTTTCTTTATTTGAATCATTTTGGTTTTGGTTTGTTTGAATTAGTGTTTCGTTGAGTGGGCAAAGGTAAAGTTCTCGATCGTCGCTCTCTCTCTTTCTCAGAGATGCAGATGGAAAGGAAACAAAGGCGTGGATGCATTATTGTTCGTTGTTGTTTCTTGTTTTACATATTAGCAGGCTAGTTTATTTGTTGTTGTTCTTGTTGTTGTTGTTGTTGGTTTACTTAACTTACTCGTAACTAAGAAGCAGTTTACATTGGTTTCTCTTTTCTTTAACAAAATGGCAGATACAAAAAAATGGCAAACGCGCGCTCCACCCTGATCGGAGTGGGCCTACACATACACATACATATACACATATATAGTTATATATATATATATATCTTCTTTGGGTACTTTTTGTATATATTTGGTTAGTTGTTTGTTTTTAAGGAATTTGGTAGCAGTGTTGGTTCTAGTGTGTGTGTGTGTGTGTGTGTGTGTGTGTGTGTGTGTGTGTTTGTTTGTTTGTTGTTTGTTTGTTCGTTGGTATAGTTAAGGCATTACATTTAGATTAAAATTATTGGTGTGCGCTTTATGACGAGTTCTTCACACAGACTTGACACCTGGATACGCGTGAGAGCAAGTTGCCTGCTTTGATGGTCTGCTGTTCGGGCTTCTGGAACTGGTCGCTGTCCTCGAGGGTCACCATCCAGAAGCTGGTCATTGTCTCGTAGAAGTGGCAGTGTCCCTTCGCCCCGTTGCACTCGATGAAGGGCGTGGCCCGGAAGTCCTCCAGGCAGGAGCCAGGCGATTGCAGAGCCTGACCACCGCCTCCGTTACCCACAGCCGTGTGCTACGATTGTTCGATTAGAGAGATCAGATCAGTTCACGATTATAGATAATGTTTGTTCCGGAGATGACTCACCATGAGGAAGCTGTAGCCAATCCAGAGTCCCTCCCAGCCGTTCGGGCAGTTGGGTATGGCCAGCGACTGGCTGTGCACGGCGATGACGTTCGCCGGGGCCTCGCAGACGACGCATCTGGAAATGTATTTGCTGATCTCCTGGCTGTTGACGGGCATCATCGGTATGGGCGCCGAGGTGGACAGCCAGAAGCTCTTGTCGTTGCGCGACGCGTAGTTGCAGACGTTGTTCTGTCCGCAGGACATCACGGGCAGCGTGGAGAAGCGCGGCACACAGGAGCCGGGCGAGCCCAAGTCCTGATTGTGGGCGTAGTCGTTGCCATCGACGTACAGCAGGGAGTAGCCCGTCCAGAGCTCAACCTGTCCGGGTGCACACTGGGGCACCTGATCGTTCTGGCTGTGGCGCGTCACTAGGATGCCAGTGAGATAGTCCTGGGCTCCCGAGCAGGGCAGGCCGGGCTCGCCCTTGTAGCCAATGGGGCCGACCTCACCCTCCAAACCGATCAGACCCTGTTCGCCGCGCTCGCCCTTGAGGCCGGGTCGGCCAACGGGACCGGTTAGACCAATTGAGCCGCGCTCGCCCTTCTCGCCGCGCTCGCCCTGAATGCCAATGAGACCGCGTTCTCCTGGCGGTCCGCGGTCGCCCTTCTCGCCGTCGCGTCCGGGATGGCCGGGTTCGCCCTTGGGGCCGGGTGGAGGGATCATGCCAGGCTCGCCCTTCTCGCCGCGCAGACCAGGCAGCCCATCGCGTCCGTCGCGACCCTTGGGTCCGGTAAAGCCCTTCTCGCCCGGTGCGCCGACTGGACCCGGATGGCCTGCCAAGCCAGGTGCGCCAATGTCGCCCTTAAGACCAGCCAGGCCGCTCAGACCAGGAGGACCGGCAGGTCCGGTAGAGCCCTTGTCGCCCTTCTCGCCTTCCAAGCCGGGATAGCCGCGATCGCCCTTAATGCCAGGATAGCCAACATCACCCTTTTCGCCCGCCTCGCCATCCAAGCCAGCGACGCCGTTGATGCCAGGAGCACCGGTCAAGCCACGTTCACCCTTGGCGCCCATGGGACCAATTGGACCAGGCAAGCCGACCAGACCGGCATTGCCAGGCAAGCCGGCCAAGCCACGCTCGCCCTTCAAGCCAGGCATGCCAGGAGCACCTGAGGTAGATCACGTTAATTAATATATATATGTATATATGTTCCATATCCGGAAGTAGCCTCCTTCAAGTCGGACACTTACCAGTGCGTCCGTTTTTGCCAGCACGTCCGGGCAGACCCTTCTCTCCGCGTACAACTGGTCCTGGGTAGCCGCGCTCTCCGGTCAAGCCCATGTCGCCCTTTTGTCCCGGCTCTCCAGCCAAGCCGGGAATGCCGGCTGGTCCGTTCAGGCCACGTTCTCCCTTATCACCGGGGTAGCCCGCTGGGCCCTGGTTGCCCTTCATGCCCTGGAGTCCCGGCAAGCCAGTCAGACCTGGATTACCCGGCGCTCCCTTCTCGCCTCTCAATGCGAACAGATCGACTTCGGCGGCTGGTCCCCTCAGACCCTTCTCACCCTTGTCGCCCTTCAGGCCAGGTGCTCCCTGGTAGCCCTGCCTGCCCGGCAGGCCCATTGCGCCCTTGAGTCCGTCAACGCCGCTTGGGCCACGCTCTCCCTTGATGCCCTTGGCACCGGGATAGCCGATCGGTCCGGGATTGCCTTGGGGTCCAGGTAGGCCATCGCGGCCAGGAGTTCCGGGATTACCTGGCAGACCGCTGTTGCCCTTGTCGCCCTTTGCACCAGGTGCTCCGTTGAAGCCACGGTCTCCCTTCTCACCGGGCAGACCGTCCTGTCCATAGGCTCCATCGCGTCCCGTGTCACCCTTCTCGCCCTGAGGACCTGGCCGACCGTGCACAGCGATTCCAGGCAAACCCTTATCACCAGGCAGACCAGGGGCACCGGGCTGACCGTCCTGACCACGCAGTCCGGAGAGACCGGGCTCTCCCTTTTGTCCCTTCTCGGAAGCATCGCCTGGCTCGCCCTGAGGTCCGTCGAAACCGGCAATACCCTGGTCACCCTTCTCGCCGTGCAGACCATCCAAGCCGTCCTGTCCGGGCAGACCACGTGGCCCTATGTCTCCCTTCACGCCCATTATGCCGGGGGGTCCAGTGGGGCCGCGAGCGCCGGGCACACCGTCGTTGCCAGTCAAGCCGCGCGAGCCCTTGTCGCCCTTCATGCCTGAATAAACAGTGTTGGGAAACGGTCAAAATGGCCACCAGCCAGTCTGCAGTCATCGTTCGAGCACTTACCGGGAATTCCTGCGGCTCCGAGTGGGCCGCGCTTGCCGGGAGCACCGGCCAAGCCGGTCAAGCCTTTGGGACCATCATTGCCGGGTGCGCCGCGTTCGCCCTTCGCGCCAGGCATGCCGACGAGACCCAGACTGCCCATCTCGCCCTTGGCACCATCGCGACCCTGGACACCAGCAATGCCGGGAATGCCAGGAGGTCCAGGACGGCCCTCAGGGCCGATCGGGCCGGGCTCACCTTTCTGGCCAAGTGCACCAGTGGCTCCAGGTTGGCCGGGGAAGCCGGAATCACCCTTGTCTCCGGGGTAGCCGGGATTGCCAATGGGTCCGAGGTTGCCAGGGGGGCCAACTGGGCCGCGATCTCCCTTCTCACCGGTCAAACCATCGCGACCCGCTGGTCCAGGTGGCCCAGCGACAGTAGCGCCCTGTTCACCCTTCTGTCCGCGCTCACCATAGCGACCAGGAGGTCCTCGAAGTCCGTTCTTGCCGTCGTTACCGGGCGCACCGAATTGGCCTGGGTTGCCCTTCTCGCCGCGAGGTCCAGTGATGCCACGGGGGCCAACCAGGCCGGGCGGGCCTTGTGGACCCGTCGAGCCCTTCTCGCCGTGGATGCCAAGGTCACCCTTTTGTCCCATGGGTCCATCCGGTCCAGGCATGCCAGTCGCTCCACGGTCGCCCTTGTTGCCCTTCATGGGCACCTTCAGCTCGCTGGCCGCGCAAGTGCCAGGCTCACCCTTCTGTCCTCCGTAGCCAGAGGTGCCCTTGTCACCCTTCAGTCCATCGAAACCGGGACGTCCAGGCTCGCCCTTGATGCTTTGTCCGGGGAAACCATCGGTACCGTCACGACCACGACTGCCAGGAGCGCCGTCAGCGCCCGCTTGGCCCATGTAGCCCTTGTCGCCCTTGATGCCCATTTCGCCCTTGAGCCCAGGTGCACCAGGTATGCCGCTATCGCCACGCTCGCCCTTGACACCAGCTGCTCCTGGGTAGCCAGGCTCTCCCTTCGGTCCCTTCTCCGGGACAATCTGACTCCAGTTGACAAAGGCCGAATTACCGGGTTTGCCGGTTGCTCCGGGTGCGCCAGGCAGACCATCGAGTCCCTTCTCGCCAGGAGGTCCTGTTTGTCCAATGATGCCGTCATCGCCACGCTCTCCTGCATAGCCGCGTTCGCCGGGTGGGCCCCGAGCACCTGGGTTGCCAGGAATACCGTCCACACCGCGCTCGCCCTTGTCTCCCTTGAAGCCGGGCGGGCACAGAGAACACTTGCCGCCCGCATCACCCTTAGGTCCCATGTCGCCCTTGTCGCCGGGAATGCCAGCACGGCCGGCATCACCCTGAGGACCGGGAATACCAGCCATACCGGGTGTACCAGGTCTGCCCAACTTAGAGTCGCCGGGAACACCCGCGTTGCCCTTGTAGCCTCGTTCGCCCTTGGAGCCCTTCTGGCCGGGGTAGCTGTGGAGTGGAACAATCAATAGAGGCTCCATTACGTTTCAAGTGCAGCATACCCATTGATGCCGTCGTCGCCCTTGGGGCCTTGGATGCCGTAGCCCGGCTGGCCGGGTTCGCCCTTTTGTCCGTCGAGTCCTGGAGGACCGTTTTGGCCGATGGGGCCGACTGGGCCCTGGGAGCCGACGAATCCAGCAATACCTTTGTCGCCCTTCTGTCCGGCAGGACCTTCGTTACCAGGATGTCCAGGCAGACCAGGACCGCCCTTGGGACCCATGTAGCCTTGAGGTCCCTGAGGACCGTCCATTCCATTGAGGCCCTGGGGGCCTGGCTGACCGCTATAGCCACGAGGTCCTTTGGGTCCTGGGGCGCCGGGCTGGCCGCGTCCACCGCCAGGAGGTCCGGCCGGACCAACCAAGCCGCGCTCACCCGATTTACCCGGTCGTCCCGGCTCACCCTTCATGCCAGGCAATCCGGGGAGGCCGTTCAGACCCGTCTCGCCACGATCTCCCTTCTGTCCAGCAGGTCCTGTGGGTCCAAAGTTGCCTGGGCGACCCTGCAAGAGAACGGCATTAGACTCCATGTGGCTTCTGTGTGGTACACCTTCCGCCACTTACTCGATCTCCGACGAAGCCGGGCACACCCTTCTCACCCTTGGGTCCATCAAGTCCTGGCTCGCCTGCGGGTCCCAGTCCACCCTTCTCGCCCATGTAGCCCATTTCACCCTTCTGGCCGACATCGCCGCGCTGTCCCATAACCGTGTCGGAGCCATGGACGGGCAGCTTTGGGGCCGGATCTCCCTTCTCGCCCTTGTCACCCTTCTCGCCGGGCATAGCCGTGGCAAAGCAGGCCGCACCCTTCTCTCCCTTGATACCGCGATCACCGCGAGGTCCGGGCGGTCCGTATGGTCCGGTGTCACCACGGACTCCTTTCTCGCCACGTTGTCCTTCGGGTCCGGGGGAGCCAGAGCGTCCGGCAAAGCCGGGCTCACCCTTCTCACCCTTGGCATAGTCTCCATTCTCCTTGGCGGGCTCACCTTTGTCACCCTTGGGACCGGGTCCGCCGGAGTAGCCGCGAGGACCCACCATGCCGGAGAGACCAGGCAGACCGGGCAGGCCGGCGGTGCCATCACAGCCATCTTTGCCATTGAGACCAGGTGAACCGGGATTTCCGGCCGGGCCTTGGACGCCAGCGACACCAGTCAGACCGGGGATGCCCCGTGATCCGCGCTCACCCTTTTGCCCCCTTGCTCCAAATGGACCCGGATCGCCCTTTTGACCCTTGTCACCGGGCGGACCCTCGGGTCCCGCATAGCCTGTCAGACCCTTCGGTCCCGTCTGACCCTCGGGTCCGGGCAAACCGCGATTTCCCTTCTCGGCAATACACTTGGGCACACAGCCCGCATATCCGGCCGTGCAGTTCTTGGGCAATGGCGCGCCACGCTGAACGCTCGCCGAATCTACAATGTCGTAACTCTCATCGATGGTAAACGTATCTCTAGGATCATCTCGTGTGTGGTGGCGGAGCGACTCATGGATTGAGCCGGTTGCACCAGGATTCGTCCAAAATTGCTGGCAACAAGATTATGTATAAGAATTAGGCAAAATAAACAAAAATTCGGAAATTCGGGAATATTCGCTTACAGCATTTGTTCCAACTAACGCTCCAGCAATTACAGCGGCGAACAGCAGCCTGAAAAATAGAGGGAAATTCATTTACAATTGATATTGAACTAAATTGACTAAAAATAAATAAAAAATTCAAAAAGTTTTAATCAATTGCGATCGAAGAACGGAGAAACGAACGGACCGGAAGACGGATGGAACAGCGGAACAGCCGAACGAACGGCGGAACGAGCCGAGCAAGACGAAGTACGAACTTCGAAGCATTAAGTAGCTAGATAAAAGCTAAAATAGTATTTTTAAAAATATATACATTTATATAAGAAACATATAAATATATATATTATATTTATATACAGTTTTTATTTATATATATATTTTTTAAAATTATTATTTAGCAAGCTAAAACACCATTGGCCAAGTCTTTTGTTCCATTTGATTACGTTCCGTTTCATAATTCGTCAAGTCGCTTATCTAGCAGAAGAGAGTGAGCCTCTACAAATATATGTGTGTGTGTTAAAGAGAGCGCGTGCAGCGTTAAGAGCAGCGCTGCTTAAGAGAGCAGCAGCGATAAAGGTTTCGTCAAATGTGCGACTGTGTGCGTAAGCTGTGCGCACAGATTTGACAGCCACTGAGCGGCAGGCAGTTTGAAAAGCATTGCAAGCACATCGAATTTTTGCAAGCCTTTCGAATTGATTTTTTTTTTAAGTTTTTCTTTTCAATTATAAATTTTTATTTTTTTAAATGATTACTTACCGCTTCCAATGGGGCAACATGATGCCCTTTGCACTCTGGCTGCACAGTTATTTCCTGCTGTCCTTAATCGACTTAAAATTATGTTTTGCCGTCGCTTGGCCTGCAAAGGGGCAGAAAAGTAGGCACTATAAAATTTAATCTATTTAACAGGAGAGATCTTTCTCTTTTGCTCAAGTGTGCTGTGTGTGTGTGTGTGTGGTCAAAAGTTGTTAAAAATATTTTCGAATTTCTTTCAGGCAGCGCGGCACAGTTTGACAGCCACTGAACTGAAGAATCGCCTTAAATAATAATTATTTATTGATTTTATATTATTTATGCATTTATATATTATCAGCATTCAGCATAATTAATTAAATTTTTCTTTTATTAATATTTTTATTTTATTTTTTTGGTTTGCTTTTGTGGCCTGCTCCTGCTTACAGTTAGAAAAGTGATCCAACTTTATGGATCGACTGGAGCGTACTGAACGAATCGCAGAGCAGCGAGAGCGCGAGCCACACACAGCACAGCACAGCACAGCACAGGCAGCAGGCGAGTTGAGACTAAAAGACAGAAGCAAGCAGCCTACTTACTCGAGAAGACGAAACACGACTAATTATAGTATAAGCTTCCATCCAGCCAAAAACCCAGTGCACGGCCAATGCACGATCGGCTTGCCGAAGCGGTCGGACGAAGAGCGACGAGCGACAAGCGATGTTCGGCTCACGTACGCTATCCGTGTCGTCTGTGTGAAACGGGCGTCGATGTGTGAGTGTGTGCGTGTGCGGAGCATGTGGAACGGATGGGTGAAGCAACAACAACAACAACAACAAGAGCAACAAGAACAAGAACAGCTAACCCAACTGGAATATGAATATGAATGAAACCGAGCGATAAGTTTGAAACTAAGTCGGCTACTTAACTTAGTTGTTGTTCTTTGTTCTTTGCCATAGGCAAATGCTCATTGAAAGCGGAATGCGAACAGAAGGGGTATATATGGGAAGTGGAAGTGGAACGGCATCCTCACTGCCAAAGAGAGCGACATTTCTCTTTCGAAGGCAATGAAATGCAGGCCAAAGAACAATGGGAAATTTGATTAAAAAAAAGGTGTTAATTTAGCAGGATTTCAATTTAAATCTAATTCGATTTCTTGACTATCTGCTGCTAGGGTATTCTCCAGTCAGTCTTTGCCCATCATCTGTTGGAGTGGATCGATATGAGCAATGCTGCCACTTACAGCATTTCCAGCTCTGCCGCTGCTTCCCCCTTTCGATCACCTACTCCGCCGACGACGACGACGATGACTTGAATCACAATTGGGGCTGATAGCCCAATTGGAAAGATCGGGTACATGAGTTCCGTTATTGCTATTGCCATTGAAGTTCTGATTAGGGCTCGATCCGGCGTGACTTGAGCATCGTGTGCTAAATTCGAAGTCCTTAGCCTACACTGCGCAAAATATGAAATATACTTAAATATGAAATATATTTAATTTTATTTATAAATATTTATAATTTGGTTTATTTATTTTTAACACTTTTCCATATTATTTTTTATTATTTTTTAAATTATTTTTTTTGGGCCGTTCTACTTTAGTTTTTCGTAGTGTTCGATTGTTATTCAGGTCTTTCGGTCAAAGCAACTGTCAACTAAATTCTTATAAGCCGCTGATAAGAGGCGAATCTGTACTGATCCGTGATCTATAAATAGAATATCTGGTGTTAGTTACTAGAATTTCATTCAAATTTAATAGTTTTTTATGTGAGAAAAACTATTGAATATTAAAAATTAATATGGAAAATTTATCAGAAATAAATTCAGATTTTTTTTAATTATTTAAAGTTGTATTTGAAGTTTTTTTTTTGTATAAAATACTAAACTATATTATAAAATACTAACAAAATATTTAAAAATTATTATTTTAAAAATTGAAAAATTAAAAAAAATTAAAACTAAAATACTTCTAAAATGTCTCTCTTAAACAAGTATCAAAATAATATTTTCAAAAATTTTTTTTGAAGGGTTTTTGACAATACTATTAATTTAATAGCATTCGAATATATAGGGAATATATTTAAACAAGCCTAAAAAAATATGTAATATTAAAAATAAATTAAAAATACACTCTAAATTTAATTATATTAATACAAAACTATATATATCTAGATATATAGTATTATAGAGCAGTTGTAGTAAGGATTTAGATCTACTATGAAATCACTCGCATGTGAGCTAAACAGAAGAATTTCCCTTTAATATCTGAGCTAATTTCCTAGGAAATGGTGTGAAGCAATACAACTACTGTATTGAAAACTGTCAATCGAGACTAGTGGGTCAATGTACAGCCCCCCGTGCAGCCCCTGCAGCCCATATACCCCAAATACCCCATAGTATGTGAGAGCTGAGGCTGATTTAAGAATCGAGTCTTACACAACGCACAGAAGCCT
Organism: Drosophila repleta; assembly: GCA_018903745.1. Lineage (NCBI taxonomy): Eukaryota > Metazoa > Arthropoda > Insecta > Diptera > Drosophilidae > Drosophila > Drosophila repleta. The sequence goes on from JAEIGN010000396.1 coordinate 12,494,950, forward strand.
TGATTGTGCTTAGTGCGTTTCAAAACTGACCTCAAATGGGCGACAAATATGTGTGTGTTTCGTAAAGTTCTATTTTTGTGAAATCTGCGTACTAATTAATTAGAAAGAATGAAGCGGCGAGAAGAAACGAGCTGATTTTCATGAGTCGAACAGGAAATACGCAACCTTATAGCGCGCGCTCTTATCGGACTCCGTTGTACTAAATGTAAAATAGCCTTTGCCTAATCGGACTGGGCGGCTGCTGCTGCTGCTGCTGCGACGACGACGACGACAATAACAAGAAACTAAGTAGCTAAGTAGGGAAATTATAATGTGGAGGGAAATTGTTGTTGCTGTTGTTGTTGGCGTCGTTTCCTCATTTCAAGGCAACAAAGTGCTAAATTCAACAGGCTGTGCACCAATGCCCCTCCACTCGCCGTCCCCCACCTCCTGACGAAAGCGAACAAACGCTTGAAACGAAACGCACCAACACAAGCGCAACGTCGGCGTGCGCGTGTGTGCGTGCGCCGAGCAGCAGCCGAGCAGCAGCCGAGCGGCAGCCGAACGGCGAGGCTGTGGACAAACGAATTGAAATTTCTCTTGTGCCGGGCGATTTTAGTAGCATTTTGAACGCTTGACGATCGCCACATGTGGGGAGTGTGTCGTGCTCGACGAACGCAACGCAACGCAACGCAGCAGCAGCACAACAGCAATTCAAGCAGCAGCAGCAGCAGCAGAATTTTGTGTTAGTTTCGCCAATCCAAAAACTCTAATTCAAATGCTAAATCTCCAAAAAATACCAATCAGACTCTAACCAAATTGTACATACACAAATACTTATCCAAAGAGAGTAGCAAAAAAACCAACGGTTTCTTATTCACTGTTCCCCATGTTTTGATCTTTCGCAGTTTCGTGTGTGTTGTTAACGCAGTGACATTTTAAGTTTGTCCCCAGTTCCAGTTCCTGTTGGAGTTTCCGAATTCCAATTCGATTTGTGGTCAGGCTGAGGACCATGATGTTGTTGCCCAGAGATCTAACGGGTCTCTCGGGTGTGCTTGGCGCAGTCTGTCTGTTTGCCAGCGTTGTGTCCTTCGCCAGTGCGGCAAAGGTAAGTACAAAACTCGAAATATATTAATAAAATACTAAAAAAAATTAAATTTAATACTAAATTGATCAATTGCCATAAAGCATCTATATACATTTATTATATTATTCATAAAATAAGTCATATATATTCAGCAATAGCTCTCAAACGGTGCTCATTGTCTCAGAAACAGCTGCAGCTGAAACAATGCTTGCCAAACTGTCTGCCATGCATTTCTTTGCACTTTAGCAGCTTACCGTTATTATATGGTAATGAGACGTTAAGTAACACATAACAGTCCATGTCAGTGGCTCTACAACTGTCGAATACTCTTAAGCTGTGCATGCTTGCCTTACACAATGCTGTTCAAACTTTGCTTAAGCAGCGACTCGAAAACTGTAAGGGAGCGCTTCCTTTGGGCAATTGTTCGTTTAAGGTTATATTATATGGGATATATATATGTATGTATATTTGCTTATATATTATAAGTCAATGCTGTTTAAACTATGTAGCAGTGACTGTCAAATTGTGGCTATTGCTTTATATAGGATATATATCCATATATGTACATATATGTTGCTTGATTACCACATTCAGTGCTATTAAAACTTTACACAATGATGCTCAAACTGTAAAAAAAGAGTTCGTTTGAAAAAATGATTGTTTACTGATTCCATAGTATATCACTATATATTGCAATGCTTTTAAAGCCAGCTTGAATCAGTTGCTTTCAAACTGCAGCAAACACATGCAGCTGACTTCCAACTGATTCATAATGTCTATATACTACATACAGATATATAGTATATATATAGATAGATATATGCAAGCTGAAATTAGGTCAGCTGTGTAACGCTTAATCAGGGAAAACAAAAGCCCCCCCCCCGATATATATGTACTTCTTGGAGTCTATTGCACATTATATTTCCGGTAACTTCGAGCTTGATAAACCCTTTCGAGCTGGCTGCTGGCTGAGGCGGTTCTCCTCGCTGGCTGCACTCGGAGAGCAGTTCAATGGATTCGAGTTCCAGTTTCTCGATTATGTCATCGCAGATTAATTTCAGATTGAGATTTGGCAATCGGGGAAAGGTTAACGCGTGCTCTTATCGCCCGGCGATAACCCCAGCGGCTCCCTGTCCCGCTTCCCTCTTCCAAAACTAATTATGTTGCGCATAATTCTATAACAAACAAAATTCGTTTGCCATTGAATATTTCCGGTTAGCGATTCGACACTCCAAATTCGAACTTAATATATGTACTACTTATGTGAGAGTGAAAGGCATATTGGCTTCAGCTCTACTAACTGTTCACATAGTTAATTAGAATAGGAAATTCAAGTTTTATAAAATATTTGAAATACTTTGAAAATGTTTTCGAATATTTAAGCAGTTTTTCATATTTGAAAATTTTCTAAAATTTATTTTGTTTCAATTTGAAAGTTTTTCTTTTATTTTGAATATTTGCCTAAAATTTTCTATGCTTTTTCTATACAGCTTTATATAATTTTAGGCATAGTTAGTACTTAAATAAGATTTTTTTTTTATATTTCAATACAATTCAAAACAAATTATTTTTTATTTTTTTTTTTTATATTCTTTTTCATGTTTTAGGATTTGTTTTCTCAGCTTAAAGTTGAATTTCTAAACTCATTTAAGGAAAAAAGAATTAATTTGAAATATTCCTATTGGTTTTGTATCTTTTTTATATTTCTGAAATGAATTTTTAGCTAGATTTCAGTTACTAAGAAATTATGAATCAGATTTTAATTCGCTGCCCCTGGAGGTATGCAACAGTTTTTTGTATAAATTGAATTTTAAGCAACTATCGAAGTTTAGCTAAAAACTAGAGCTGAGCTTGTGTGGCTTTGGTTCCTTGAACAGGTGTGCAGCAGTCAGGCATGCTCAGCTAGTTGAAGCTTAGCCTAGTCTCTAGATTATTTCCAGCTTCGATTTCGTCACTTTTTGGTATTTTTGGGTGCTATGCGAAGGCCAAATCGGTTATGTTGCTCTGATTTGAGACTTGAGATGCTCGCGCCGCTTATCAAGCGAGACAGGCCGAGCTGCAAAGCAAAAAGAATGAAACGGAGAAGAGGAAGAAGAAGAGGAGAACTAAATCGGAATCGTAGAAATTTAATTAGGTTTATTGCTATTGCTATTGCTATAGCTATGGCCTGTGGCTATGTCTATTGCTATGTTGGCGGCATTGACGATTGATAGCATCTGTAGGCGACTTCGGTTCGCTGATTGCGGATTGCGACACTTCGAATCGGATCGAATCGAACTCAAAATAGAATTTTGATTCCAAAGTGTCGCCAACGAGCAGAGCCAGAGCCAGAGCCACAGACATAGACACAGACACAGGCGCAGCCAGAGGCTATCGCCTGAGCATGACATTTGCCAGAGCAACATGCCAAAAGCGCCGTTAATCTACAGATTATATATATATATATATACATGTGTATATATGGGGAACTTAGACTGACTGATTGACTAACTGATTGATGCAAGCGTCATGGGCACAGGAGTTACTTATGGTGCTAAAGCCATTGGAACAGTTGCTCGGGATACGTCTGCTATACATCAAAGTCGTTTGCTGATTGATTGATTGACTGCTGAGTCTTGATTGATCTAAGTGAGCTCTATTCACCTTATGAGCTCTATTACCTTACTATTAGAGTATAATATGAAATTGATAATGCATATGTATTACTCTATCAATCAATATACATACATACATATATTGAAGTATATGCGCTGATTGATTGATTGATGTACTTATTAACTGATTGATGCGACCTTATATATTTTAGAATATTTACTTTATATATGAAATATCTGATATATATTACTATATCAATCACTATATATATCAAAGTATGTTGATTGATTGATTGACGTACTTATTGACTGATTGATGCGACCTTATATATATTAGAATATTTACTTTATATATGAAATATCTGATATATATTACTATATCAATCACTATATATATCAAAGTATGTTGATTGATTGATTGATTGATTGCTTGACATACATACATTAGAATAGTGACACTATGTAATGTAGCACAGTTCCCAAAAATATATTCTGTACTATCAGCTATGATTGACTGATTGATAGACTTATCTGTTGATTGATTGACTGATTGATTGATTGATTTCATCTTTAAAAGCTATAAAAGCATATCAAGCAATCTATACCTTGATTGATTGATTGATTGATTGTCTGCCTGTTCAGTCAAGGCACTGCCCAGGCTGTCGTCAGGGAAAAGCTAAAATACTTGCTAAAATTTGTGCTCAGCTTATGCAAAATATTCTCACGGCTGGCAAATTGATATCTGAAATTTGGAGTTCTCGTCGAACTTCAACTCGAAAAGTCAAATTTGCAAAAGAAAGGCAAAAAAAAAACAAAAAACAAAAAAGAAAAGAAATAAATAAATTATACTTTAAGCCAGTTTTTCTTCTTTTCGTTGTTGTTGTAGTCAACTCACGTGTTCTGCGGGAGCCGCATTTGATGGCATTTGTAATTTGAGCTGAACTTTTTGTCGCACTCGGTTACGTGGTCAATGCCATGGTACTTCGCAGCGAACTCCAATTGCAATTGCTGCAGTTGTTGCAACTGTTGAGGTGAGAGCGTCAAAGTCTTGCGGCTTGGCCAATGGAAAAAACCGCAAAAACGTTAAAACTTGATTATTTCTCCCATCTGCATTTATTCGCCTTTGCTACTGTTTGGCTTGCGCTGCGCAGTGGCTCTCGAACTGTGCGCCAACTGGTTTTCGCATTTGCCAATAAGAATTCTTATTATTTTTTTCTTATTCGCGCTACATTTAACACAAATGTGATTTCCTTTTCCGTCTCACACACACGCACACAGACACTGAGCACGCGAAGAGCGCGCAGCGCACAAGAGAGCCAAACGTTGCGCATTTAAGAGCGCGCGCGCACACTGAGCGCAACAAGTGCGCATGTGTGTGTGTGTGTGTGTGTGAGTGAGGGCTGGGAGCGATTGCACTTAGAGCATGCTGTCATTGCCGGTGCTGCGGCCGCCGACGTCAGCTGCGACTGCGATTGCCTCTTTTCTATGAATGAATTTTGATAAATGTACTTTATCAGCACCGACAGCGGCTGCAGCATCTGCCTATAAAAATACAACAACAACAGCAGCCCATTTTTATAGGGAAATTTCTTATGCACTGTGCGCCTGTGTGTGTGTGTGTGTGAGAGTTCTTTTCTGCTGCCGACAATTAGCAGCTCAAGTGATTGGTAAATGTTGCTGGGATAGGGGAAGATGGGAGAGAGCGTAAAGGGCAGAGACAGTGGAAAGAGCATAGCGCTCGGCTGCGCAGCTGCGGCTGTCTTTGACGCGCTGCCTCATTTCATATTGGAATTGAAAGTTTTTTTCTGCGCTGTAGGTTCGATGAAGCTGCCAAAGTCACCATGGGAAATTTTGATTTCTTCCCTATGAAAATTAATAATAATATGTAACATATTAATAAATGAAAAAGAAAGATAACAAATTTGGCTTAAATAAAAAAAAGATAAAGATATATAAGATACATATATAAAACAAAATAAATTGAAAGAGTTCTAATTCATTCTTTTCTAATGCGTTCTGAAGCACAGCTCATTCGTCAATAATGACCCATAGTGCAGCACTCCGTTACCTACTCTCGCTCTCAATCTTGCTCTCTCTTTCTCTCACTCTCGGCTGTTCCATTTCCATTTACTTGCGCTTTGTTTATGGCAAATGGCGCAGGCTCAGTCCTTAGGCTGACCCTAAGCGCATAAATCACTGACCAGCTGCAGACATAACGGGGCCCCCCAAGCAACAGCAACAACAACAATGAGCAGAAGATGGAGAAGAAGAAGGAGATGATGAAGTAGCGCTAAGACAACGCCTTTCATTACGACTGAAGTTTATTTGCGTGCTGCAATTTGTTGAAAATTGTTTGGCGCGCTGCATTTCAATTTGACTCAATTATTTATTTATCTGCAACTGAATGCGGAAATTATGCGAGCGACTAAAAGATATGGGCAACATGTCGTATGAGCGATATACGAATATATATGTATATAAATTGAGTGTGTGTGAGTGTGTGTGTCTGGGGCACAGCCACTGTGTAAATTACTTTGTAACTTTGTAAATTAAAGCGATTATTTGATTGTTGTGTGAGAGCCTCAAGAAATTGGGTTATCAGGCATCTCTCACACACAGAGAGAGAGAGAGAGAGAGAGAGAGAGAGACAGTTTGTTGTTGTTGTTATCAGTTTGATTTAGTTGCAGCATCTGAAATTGAAATTCATTAGAACTCATAAATGTTATGAATATACATATATCATCAGTATATACATATAGTATATATATTCATGTCTCTGTCTAGCGTCATTGCTAAAAATATCAGCCGTAGCTTGAACATTTATTTCTTGCCTTTAAATTTATTTCAATCTCAAATAGTTTTTTTTTGTTTGGCAAGTCATTAAGAAGGTTAACAAGGCTTCTCTGATAAGGCACACTATTAAAAACAAATTGATCTAAATGATTTCTATGCAATAAACGAAAAATCTTAAATATTATTTTTTAAAATATTAAAAACATTTTTTTATTTAAAAAAAATTAAAAATACATTTTTTATTTAAAAAAAAATTAAACACAATTTTGATTTCTATGCAATAAACGAAAATTCTCAAAATATTTTCGAAAGAATTAAAATCATTTTTTTATTTAAAAAAATATTTAAAGTAATTATACCCTGAACCCATTGAAAATGGGAAATCAGGGTATAATGTTTTTGTTGAAATGTATGTAACAGGCAGAAGGAGGCGTGGCAGACCCCATAAAGTATATATATTCTTGATCAGGATGACAAGCCGAGTTGATATAGCCATGTCCGTCTGTCCGTCTGTCCGTCTGTCCGTCCGTCTGTCCGTCTGTCCGTCTGTCCGTATGTATGAACGCGTCGTTCTCAGAACCTACAAGAGCTAGAGACTTGAAATTTTTATGTAGGTTCCTGTATATCACGAAAAGATCGAGTTTGTTTCAGAAATTCGATAACTGTTATCGTTTTATTGTTATCGATTAAAAACGAAAATCTAAATTAAGCTATAAAATTCTATCTAAATCATCTTTCTAGCTAGAGTCTTCAAATTTTGCATTTAGTGTTATGTAAGCCTTACGCAATTTCGGTTTTTGTTAAATTTTGGGTGCCACGCCCCCTTCGCCTCAAATTTGTAACTCCCGTATATCAAATACTAGAGACTTCTGCTTTGGCACATACATACATATGGATGACATGATTACGCCCAACAAGTTTGATCAAAATCGTTCGTCTAGAAAAAGTTATTAAACATTTAATTTCCCATAACATTGCCATGCAAAGCAGCCAAAGAACAGCTGACGCAACGACTTGCGCTTGTGTATGCGTACTCCTGTGTATGTGTGTGTGTATGTTTTGCTTGTAATGAACGAATATATGCATGTGTATATAAAAGAAATTAAGAATGCTTGGAATAGCGGTTCTTCGCAGGGTTCAGGGTATACCCTAGTCGAGCGGTCTCGACTAGAGTTTTCTTACTTGTTTTTTATTTAAAAACATTTAAAAACAATTTTGATTTCTATGCAACAAACAAAACTTCTTAAAATATATTTTTTAAATTAAAACAAAAATTATGTATTTAAAAAAAAATATTTTAAAACATTTTTTTATAAAAAATTATTTTAAAAAATATTTAAAAAAAACTCTTTTTACTTACCAAATTAAATTTTTTATTTGAATTATTATAAAAAAAAATTATTATTTTATTTATTATTTTAAAAAATTATTAAAACTTTTTTTTTTTATTTGAAAAAAAAAAATAAAAAACAATTTTGTTACCAACAAAATTTGATAAAAATTTGAATTATTATTATTTAAAAAGAGATTTTTTTTTTCAAATTTATTTACTTAAAAATAGTTATTCTTTAATTTTAAAAATATATTTTTTTTTATTTTAATTTTGAATATTTCCCAATTTTATTTTTGTGTGTTTATTTTAAACAAAATTGCATTATAAATAAAATTCCTAAATTTAAATAAAAATGCAAAATGCATTTTTTGCTCATATCAAAGCAAACTCAAGAATTTTCCCTATTGCAGTTTGACATACGCACACTATCAGTGCACAGTTTGATGGCCACTGGGCCTGTCTATTCCATTAGATGTAATGCGAGTGCGCGGCAATTAGTTAACATCTGTCAAGCATTTAGTCTAAACAATTAGGCGAACTATTAAAAGGAAACTGAATAATAAAACTGGACGACGACGACGACGACATTGGCTGACTGTATATATGTCTATATGTATGTGTATGTGTATATATATATATATATATCTGTGCGCTGTTTCGCTTTGAGTTCTTGATGTGCATGTGCAGATTTCTTTTGACGCTTCTTAATGATGTCAAGCGAAATGATGTCATGCTGCAAGAGCGCAACAACAAACAACTCTACAACAACTACAGCAACAACAACAATAGCATTTAGCAACAACAATAACAAATACTAATAATAATACACACATATACATGTATATGTATATGTATATAGTGGGAGCAGGCAGCGAGCCAGGCCCAGGTCCAAATCACAGTCGAGTTGTCCAGATGTGCATTCATTATGTGTCCGATGGTGTGTGTGTGTGTGTGTGTGCGTGTGTGTGTGTGGGCATGAATTTTCATGTCAATCACACGCTGCTCTCATATGTTTGCTCCACATACACTATTTTATACGCATACCCTGTAGACAAAGCACAGTTGAGCTTGATAGTTGCCCAAGTATCTGAAAGATACATTATTAAGGCACAACTAGGTAGATAGGTAGATAGATAGATAGATACTCTAACCTCTAATAATATGTTTGTAAATATTCGAAAAGTATCTGAGAGATACATTGGATTGAAATAGAGCATAATGTAGATACTTTAGCCGTAAGCTATTACTACATTGTTGTTTCTTGATTATGGAAAATGTATCTATCAGCCATATCTTCTAGAAAATGTGTATAAAAGTTTACTCAAACTTTTTATTGGCATTTTTTTTTTTAATTTTTTAAAAATATTTTTCAAAAGTATCTGAAAACAGTCTATAGGCTTGAGCTTGACTAGATCATGCCTTATGCTCGCAACTCTATAACAAGATGGCAATCAACTGCTATTGCTTAACACTCATGTTAAGTCTATCAGCAAGCAATTTTATAAGCCAAATGTTAACTGTTAACATGCATGTTAAAAGTTGCACTTGAAATTCTTCTGCTCAAGTACATTTTCCGGCTTTGACCAAATTAAAAATTGAATAATAAATTTAGTTTTAGCTTGAGTAAACACACAAAGTAACTGGTAAACTACATGTGGTCTTTTGACATGCATGTTAAAGCTGATCTACTGATCTTCAATACAAAATCTGTTTGGGTTCCCTTGATCAATCTGTCAGCTAGTAAACTGAATGTTAAATTTTAACTTGCATGTTAAATTTAAAAGTCTTTTTAGCAGCTAAAACTGTGATCAGCGATCAACTTCAACCAACTTTACTCTCATAACATGCATGTTAAATGTAGCTGCAGGGTAGCTCTTAACAGACTACTTGTCAGTCAGTCAGTCTGCCTGCAGCTCGCTGTAAAATTCGCCTGCAGATGTATCAAATGGTGATTGATGGCGCGTGTTGCTGCTTCAATTGGGTCAATTGCTAGGCGAGTCGAGTCGAGTCGAGGCGATCGAATGACAGGACATCACTTGAGGAGGTTCTACAAGTTGGCAACAAAGAGTTCGCATTGACAGCGACAGCTACGACACACAGATAACCCCTTTGTACAGCACATGTGTCACTCTATATGTATATATGTACACACATATATATATAATATTATAATACATTATATTATATATATATATATATATATATATATATATATATATATATATATATATATATACATTTATAATTCCTTGTCGCATAATTTAATGCCAAATTAATTAAAAAATGCCCAAAGAAGAAAGAAAAAACTGTCAGCTGTCGGCGCAATGTGTTATCAGCCATGATTTATATATATATATATATATATGTATGACAGTTATATATACATATATGTATTCTATGCCACATCCGCTCCGCCATCTTAGTGCTCGACTATATGGCGATATAGCAGATTGCGAGCCTCTCGCTCTCTAACTAAATACAATTGCGTCTAACTTTGCCCCAACTTAGTCTAAGTTCATGTTAAGAGTTACAAATTTGATTACCATGCGCTTTATATATACACATATATATACATATATCTGAATAATTATTTTTCAACGGAACTTGACTTGTGAATTCCAGTTGGCGTCATTAGATACCCCCGGGCCAGGCCAATGTACTCGGCGCTTACACGTGCAACCATCTCAGCACATATCGTATATAGACATATATACATATATCACATAGAGCATATGGCTGTATATATACATATATATATATATATCGTCGTCTGTGGGTCTAGTTGAGCGTGGGTGGGTGTGCCAATTGTCGCTTTGATAGAGCTGTGGAGGCCTGACAACTTTGACCTTAAACTGCAGCGCAAAATGCAGCTTAACTGAGTGAGAGAGAGGGAGACAGAGAGAGAGAGAGAGAGAGAGTGTGAGCTGCGCTGACAATTGGCCTTAACATGTGTAAATGCGCTTAACTAAGCCGCTGACACACATCATGTGGATTATCCATATACATACATATATATAGAGATATATATCATGTATCATATATATATACATCACGCATACGCACAGTAAACGCTGCGTGCCACGTGCAAAAACTGCTTTGCCTGGCTTCTGCCATAGCAACCAGCTTTTGTCTGCTTGCTGTTTCACTCAGTTTCGCTCGTTCCTCATGGCGGCAGCTGCTGAGCGATCGGAAGTAGAGTTGATTAGCAGCTCAAAAGGCTGTAAGTGATCAGCAATCAGTAATCAGTGATTTGTCATTAGTGATCAGTCATCGATATATATATATATAGTGCACTGGGTCATGAACACTGCGCTTCAATCTTTTTAAAGCGCTTTAACAGCTCAGGCACCAAGCAGTCAACTGAACTCGGTTCAAATGTGAGTTGTTCTTATGAACTATTTAAAAAATGATTCTTAATTATTACATCATTTATAATTATTAAAAAAACTGGAGACTGCAACTCTAGTTCAGCCAAGAGTCATGAACTATAACTAGTTCCGTTAACAGCTCAAGAAATTTTCTTAAGCTAAACATATTTCCCATTTTGTTGTTTCGCTCCGAGATTTATGCTATCTCAGCTATACGTAACATATATATATATATATATAATATATATATCAAGTGCTTCGACCAACCTAACCTGCTCAATTCGCTGAGTAAATGAGACCCTCAAACAGGGTCCACACGCGTGCCCCAATATATACCCATAGCTTTACATACATACTCTACATATATATATATATATATATATGTATATCTGTTATATATATATGTATCTGCCGCACATTTAGGTTCCCAACACATTTTTTTTGTCCCTGTCTGGTTTGCTGACGTTAACAATTTGAACTGTATACAAGTTTGTAGAACATTATGCAGCTCATAAATTGGTCAAGTCTTGCTCTATATGTTGTTGCTGTGTGCATGCTCGTTCGCATTGGCATAGTGGGCATATTGGGTTTGTTGTCCATAGCTATTAGTTTGTGAGAGAGTGGAATACCTCTGCTGATAAAGATCTATTAACTCTGAAGAGTACCCCTAAGTACCCCTGTATTTGGATCTCAAGCTTGAGCGTGTATTATGCTGTCTGTAGCACCCCACTGTAACGTTCTCATTTGCCTTTCTTTTATTATTTTTCACATAAAACAACGCCACTTGTCGCTTTGTCTGCGACCGAGCTGAATGCGCTCTATGTTGCTGTGGAGTCCATCAAAATACCCACAGATATATATAGTATATATATATATATAGAGGGGGTATATAGTATATATAATATCTGGGTAAATGTTGAGTGTCAAGTTCAAGGGAACTGCAGCGCTGTCTGTTTTGCAAACCTGTAAAAAAAAAGTGCATTTCGAACTGGAATTTGTATCGTGAGCTGCTTTCGGGTTGAGTTGGGCAATTGATTGAATGAACTTTCGACGGTTTCAATTGCTGCCTTTTCAATGGAAGGAATGTGTGAAACTGTTGGGCTCGATCGAGCAGGTCGATCGGGTGGATACATCAAATTACTAACCAGATATGCCCTGTGGATGGGTTCGACAACAAACATCAGACGAGAGACACTTGTTTTCACATTTTTCCATTCTTATATGGAAACGAAATTCGATATGGGACTATATTTGGCAAGTGGCTAATATATATATATATACAGTGTATATATATATGTTTTTATATACCTGAAGCAACATTTATTATTGACATAAACAAAATTTATTATCAAATATTTTTGGAGATTTTTTTTGTGGCATTATAAAATATTTATATTATGAAATGTTTTTGGAGAATTATTACTGCCCATAAAATATACGTATTACCTATGAAAAAAGACTCTAAAAATATATATATATCAGCTATAAATTAAAAAAAAATATATTTTTAATATTTTTATTAAATATATATATCTAAAATAAAATATTAAAAATATTTAACTCATTATTTGTTGTGAATATTTATATATATATATATATATATATATATATATATATATATATATATATATATTTCTAAAGATGAATGAAAAAATAAAAAATAAATTGAACAATATACAATTTTAAAATAAAAGTAAAATAATTATTATTACATTTTTAATTAATTAATTTTTAAATTAGTATTAACTTTAGCATGTTGTTGAGTTCAGCTTCAGTTTCCCAACTTTCTACACAGTATTCATACTATAAATTTCTATAATTTTGGCTACTCTACTCTATAGATATTTAAACTCCTATATAGTTCTACCTTTGTCAACTATTTCTGTTAATATTCTATCTATCTATCTATCTATCTATCTATCTATCTATCTATCTATCTATCTATCTATCTATCTATCTATCTATTTATCTATCTATCTATCTATCTATCTATCTATCTATCTATCTATCTATCTATCTATCTATCTATCTATCTATCTATCTATCTATCTATCTATCTATCTATCTATCTATCTATCTATCTATCTATCTATCTATCTATCTATCTATCTATCTATCTATCTATCTATCTATCTATCTATCTATCTATCTATCTATCTATCTATCTATCTATCTATCTATCTATCTATCTATCTATCTATCTATCTATCTATCTATCTATCTATCTATCTATCTATCTCTCGATCTATCTATCTACCTATCTGTCTATCGATCTATCTATCTATCTATATATGCATATATTTCCTTATAGCTATCCATTTATCACTTTGCATACATTTCCACATCGTATGTAAATCTTGGCCCATCTCAGCTATAGATCATATTTAGCGCTCAACAACTCATCAGTATAAATAGAGTCTATGCAAACAATTCAAATTTATTTTTTTGCGGTTCACTTGAGATTTTGTTTTTATCGAGCTGCATTTCATCTCACATGAACAACATCGTACATATTCCAGAAATTGAGTGCAATTGCTTAGCATGTTAACTATGCCACACACCTACACACACCTACACACACACACACACCTACACACACCTGCACACACACACACACCTACACTCACCTGCCACATGCATTGTGCATTTATATTTTTGGTCTTCGTCTGCGTTTTCTCTTCTCTCGTTTTTCTTTTCTTTTCTTTTTTTTTATTGACGGCAAAAGCGAAATCTTCTGGTTTACCACACACGGAAAAGGCAGTTTTTCATAGTTTTCCAGTGTTTTATTTGAATTGTTTATGCTACGATTTTGTGATTTTCTGATCTACATCCAGACGTCATCTGCATATTTGGTTCACCAACAGATGGTTTGATCTCGCACCGAGGCCTGAATTCTCGGAAGTTTTCGCGTTTGAACTCTTTGAATTGAAAATTCTCCTCGAGTGCAGCTGGGAAATGTGCGTGGAAAATGCTGCGCTGCACTCAATAATTATTTTTATTGCCACCACAACAACAGTTTTTCAATTTTTGCACAGCGAAAACTAAATCGAAAACAACCGAAAATTTTGACACTAATTTTTGGTCCAAACTCAAATTTGTTTTTGTTCTTTTTGGGAACATGCGTTCGACATGTGTGCTGGATGCTTTGCTCTCTTTTTGGGGTTTGTTTCATCTGGGAAATATGTCGAAAGGCCGCAAATTATGTCAATTCTATTAATAATCGCGAAAATTGCTAAACAAATTAAGGATGTTTATAACGCTGCAAATGTCGCCCAAGAAGTTCCCCGAAAACTAACCAGAAGCAGAAGCAGAAGCAGAAGAAACTGAAAAGAAAAATAAATGAAAAATATTAAAAATCTGAAATGCAATTTTAATGGGCACTCGAAGTGCCTGGAGGTCGCAAGCGAGCATCACGAAATAGGTTTATGTGAGCTGGAATAACTGCAGCATGGCCATAAACCACTCGATGCCTCACTCATGCCTCACTGCGCACGCATTTTCAAAACTAATATTTGTTTGCGAAATTCCTTAGGCGCTTGCACATTGAGGAAGTGTGGCAGGTCTTCAGGTTGCAGTTGACTTGAGCTGTATATGAGCGTAGATCTGATGAGGTAGAGCTGATGACGAGCTCTTGGGTAGATCCATAGATAAATGTGTGAAGGGAGATATATAGATTGGATTCAAAGGTAAATCTAGAGCTTAATTTGGGGACTTGAGCTAGATGTAGAGACAACTCAATAGGTAGATCTATAGGTATATCCATGAATATAGTATATCAAGCATGAATAAAGATCTATAGATAGACCAACAAATAGTTGCAGTGGCTATATCTGAAGATATCCGGATCTATATAGGAAGATGGAGGATAGATAGATACAGATAGAAGATAAATTCATGTATAGATCCAGATATATAAATCTAGTTTCAGTTGTATCTGAATAGTAGAAATAATAGGTAGATTCACAGATAGATTCACATCAGAAATACCTGTAAAGAGATCCATCGATACCAAATAAATTTGAAGATAGATCGATATAGAATAGATAGATATTGATAGTTGTAGATTAGATGTATCATTAATCAGGAGTTAAATTATTAGCTTAGTATTAATATTTTTAGTATTTTTTAGTTTTGCTAACTGTATAACGTGTGCTATATAAAGTTTGTTTCTATTTAGTATTTTTATAGTATTTGTAAAATACCAACTTACTATAAAACAGTATTTAATCATGATTGTTAGTCTTTAAATAATTTTATAGTAGTTTTAAAATACCGACTCACTATAAAACAGTATTTAATCAATATTTTTTAGTCTTTACATATTTTTATAGTATTTTTAAAATACCAACTTACTATAAAACAGTATTTACCCAATGTTTTAGTCTTTAAATATTTTTATAGTATTTTTAAAATATCAACTAATTATAAAACAGTATTTAATCACGGTTGTTAGTCTTTAAATATTTTTATAATATTTTTAAAATACCAACTCACTATAAAACATTGTTTAATCAATATTTTTTAGTCTTTAAATATTTTTATAGTATTTTTAAAATACCAACACATTATAAAACAGAATTTCATCATGATTGTTAGTATTTAAATAATTTTATAGTATTTTTAAAATACCAACTCTGTATAAAAACATAGTATTTAATCATAAACAATCGTCGATCGCCCCAATGAACATGTTTAATAGACTTTTCGGGAGCTAAAGGAAAAGCATTTGCAGCTGCAAACAATGGAGCATATAAATACTATATAGAAACTTATATATATGTATATATATATTCATAGAGGATTATCTCATTGCTGACGGCAATTGTGCAATTAAAGCAAACATTTCAGATTTCGCC
The DNA here is from genome assembly GCA_018903745.1 of Drosophila repleta. NCBI lineage: Eukaryota > Metazoa > Arthropoda > Insecta > Diptera > Drosophilidae > Drosophila > Drosophila repleta. The sequence goes on from JAEIGN010000396.1 coordinate 12,510,960, forward strand.
CGATTCGCCAAAGTTGCAAGTGCTCAACTGTTTCATACCCCCAATGGGGCACACGCCACATGTTGTTGTTGTTGTTATTGTTATGGTTAAATCGGCAAAAAATATCAAAAGTGCATAAAGCATAGAATGCTGCAGGCATTAAGTGTGTAACATGATTGCTCTTAATTGAAGACTGCCTCTAAAAATAGTCGTTGCACAAACAGCAATTAACGCGGAGCATTCGTAATACTACCCGATCCGACCGACCGCCGCCTCACCCCCGCTCACTCTCCTTAGAAATCCTTGAAATTCTTCAGGCATTACGATGTGATCTATCATAGGCTCAGGCCTCCTCCTCGCCCTGTCCCTCTCTCTCCTTGCATACTTATAGAATTCCCCAATGCTCTCGATGTGATCCATCATAGAGCACATGGGTCTCCTTAGCGTGAGTCTCAGTTAACGTTTCTCATCTCTGCACTTGAGTAAATCTCATCAATCGAGGCAATTAAGGCCGTATGATTTGTCTTCTATCCGTATATAGTAACTTAGGCCGTATGATTTGTCTTCTATCCGTATATAGTAACTTAGGAATCTCTCTCGATTTTGCAGGAATGCAATACAACGCTGTGCGACTGCAAAGGCATCAAAGGACGGATGGGCGGCTATGGGTTCAAGGGCGTGCCCGGACGCGAGGGCTCTCCCGGCGACGTGGGTCCATTCGGTCCGCCTGGACGCTCCGGCGAGAAGGGCGATTTCGGTGAATACGGCGAAACGGGCGAGAAGGGACATCGCGTAAGTCCCCTCAGATATATGTATATAGTATTCGATTGAAATTTAACAGCTATCTACTTGATCCTTCCCAGGGCGATACGGGCTATCAAGGCGAGGACGGTCTGCCGGGTGCTCACGTAAGTCTCTCTTGAGAACATAAGTCTAGAACGTCGGGTAAGATTTCCGAATTGCAGGGTTATCCCGGTGATGACGGCACTGCCGGACCACGCGGCATCGACGGCTGCGACGGTCGCCCCGGCGAGCAGGGCATACCCGGTAGTCCGGGGGAGAACGGTGCGCGTGGGCCCATGGGCAAGACCGGCTCACCTGGCGAGACTGGTGATGCTGGCGAGGGCGGCATCAACTCCAAAGGCACCAAGGGCAACAGCGGCGTGCGGGGATCGGACGGCTCTGACGGTCTGCCCGGCTTTCCCGGCGCTACCGGCTACAAGGGCGACATAGGCTTCGCTGGCGCCGAGGGGCGCAAGGGCGAACAGGGACCACAGGGCTACAAGGGCGAGATGGGCATGCCGGAGAGCTATCCCATGCTGCAAGGCGTCGTGGGAGACAAGGGTGAGCCCGGCGAGGGTGAGCCCGGAGCTCTGCGCTATGACGAAACCCTCAAGGGCTACAAGGGCTACGCTGGACCACGCGGTGAGCGAGGTCCGCCCGGCATGCTGGGCGAGCCAGGGCCATTCGGACGCGCCGGCCTGCCAGGCGCCAGAGGCGAGATCGGCGAGCCCGGAGAGCGTGGCAAGCCCGGCCACGATGGCATACAGGGCAATCCTGGAGAGAAGGGAATGAAGGGCTCACCCGGCTACAGTGGCGAGAACGGTGAAGACGGCCGACCAGGTGCGCGCGGAGAGGACGGCTTCGACGGCACACCCGGTGTTCAGGGACCCGAAGGACCCCCCGGTGTCTACGATCCTACCTTGGATAAGTCGCTGCCCGGTCCAGTAGGACCTCAGGGCGACATCGGACCCGTTGGCAATCCCGGCTTGAATGGCATACCCGGCAAACAGGGCCGTCGCGGCCCACATGGACCGCCCGGTCCACCCGGAGACGAGGGTCTGAGTGGCAACCGTGGTCCGCCCGGACGCAGCGAGAAGGGCGAGCAGGGTGACTACGGCTTGATGGGACCGCCCGGTCCACAAGGTCCACCCGGTGTGGCTGGACCTCCGGGCCGCACTGGCTTCCACGGCAATGCAGGACTCAACCTCTACGGACCGAAGGGCCAAGCTGGCCAGAATGGAATTCCCGGCGTCGACGGCTATCGCGGAGATCGCGGAGAAGTCGGCCTGCCTGGTGACAAGGGCTTGCCCGGCGAGGGCTTGAACATTGTTGGACCACCTGGCTCGCAGGGTCCGCCCGGCAAACGTGGCAGGCCCGGCGTAGACGGTGCCCCCGGCTTCCGTGGATATCCCGGTGACAAGGGCATACGAGGCGATGACTGTGGCATCTGCCACGCCGGACCCCGTGGCATCAAGGGCGTGATAGGCGATGCGGGCTACCCCGGCGAACACGGTGCACGCGGCATGGCTGGCATCACGGGCGCCAGAGGACCCAAGGGTATTCGCGGCAAGCCTGGCCCGGATGGCCACAGAGGCATCCGAGGCTCAGCTGGTATTCCCGGTGAGGAGGGCCGCCCCGGCAAGCAGGGTCCCCCCGGCCGTATTGAGTATACCGGCAGCTTGAAAGAGACGGAGAAGGGCGACGACGGCGACAACGGACGACGTGGTGAACAGGGTCTGCAGGGAGAACGGGGAGAAGACGGCTGGAACGGCTTGACCGGAGCCAAAGGCGAGCCCGGTCTCCGCGGCGACTTTGGTGATGCAGGACGTCCCGGCCTGGACGGCTTGCCTGGTATTGACGGACGCGACGGCAAGCCAGGTGCGCCACCAACCACGCCGAAGTTCTACCTGACCGGCGAGCCGGGCTACAATGGCAAGAAGTAAGTTGAATCTGCAAAACTATCGGATATCGGAATTTGAAGCAATCTTTCCTTTTAAGGGGCGCACGTGGTGATACCGGCAGCGTCGGCTTCAAGGGCGACAAGGGTGAGCCGCATCCCGGTGAAATAATCGAGAATCGTGGCGAGCCTGGCGATGTTGGATATCCGGGAGAGCCCGGCTTCCGCGGACCCAAGGGCGAGGCTGGCGAGCCGGGTCTGAAGGGCATAATAGGTGACATGGGAGTTCCTGGCGAAGTCTTCGCGGGATTGCCTGGAGCCAAGGGCTACAAGGGCGAGAACGGCGACTACGGTCCACACGGTATGCCCGGCAAGCCGGGCAGAGACGGTGAGCCCGGCCTGCCAGGCTTGAACGGACAAAAGGGCCTACGTGGCGAGCACGGCCAGTATATTCTTCCCGGAGAAATCGGTGTACCCGGCCGTCCAGGCATTAAGGGCATCATCGGAGACGAGGGATTCATAGGCTATCCGGGTCCAAGGGGCCCGCCCGGGCCAAAGGGCGTCAAGGGCGTCATTGGCGACGATGGACTCGAGGGCCTTAAGGGTCTGCCTGGCAACAAGGGACAGCGCGGTGACATCATTGTTGGTCCACCCGGACGGCAGGGAGAGCCTGGTCGTCCCGGCAGCATTGCGCTACATGGCATTAAGGGTCAGAAGGGTGAGGTCGGCTACCGAGGACAAGTTGGTCAGAACGGCGCCAAGGGCAGCATTGGATATCCAGGTCGTCGCGGACCCGTCGGCGATGCAGGAGTCCCCGGATTCCCGGGCGAGCCCGGACCGGCCGGCCTAACAGGCATACCCGGAGAGCCGGGCGATCGTGGAGATATCGGATTTGACGGACGCATGGGAGATCTTGGTCCTCGCGGCCTGGTCGGCGACTTCGGACTTAAAGGTTAGCATTAACTTGAGAAAACTTTCATTAGATTCTATGAGAGCTTAACGTCTGGTGTCTTTCAGGCCTTGAGGGAGAGATTGGCCCCTACGGCTATCCGGGAAAATCCGGCATACCCGGCCAAAAGGGCGTGCAGGGTGACCAAGGTGTGCCCGGACGTCCCGGTGCCAAGGGTGTCTCCGCTTACAGCGGCATCAAGGGCGATCAAGGTGAAGCCGGCTGGACAGGACCACCGGGTTACACTGGACCCGTTGGCTTCAAGGGCGAACGTGGCGAGCCGGGCGACTCAATGCCCGCCTCTGACGGTTACCCGGGCCTAAAAGGCGAGGTTGGTGCGCCTGGTCGCAACGGATTGCCTGGCCTGCACGGCCTGAAAGGTCAGCGTGGTGAAAATGGATTCGTTGGCCTCCAGGGAATCGTTGGTGATCAAGGCAATGATGGCCTAAATGGCTATCCCGGACGCAACGGCCTCGACGGTCTGAAGGGTGAAGCCGGAGAAATAGGCCTCACCGGATCACCGGGAGAATTCGGAGACATTGGTGAGGTCGGCTATCCAGGCGCACCCGGAGTACAGGGCGATGAAGGACTGGCGGGTGAATACGGCATAGCCGGCAACAGAGGCGAGGTCGGAGAGCACGGTGAGATGGGAGATTCCGGTGAAGTCCTCTACATTGGCTCCCAAACTGATATGCGAGGTCAGCCCGGAGAGAACGGAGTGATAGGCGAGCAGGGGCTGACGGGCGCGCCCGGCGTGACCGGTGATGTTGGCTTCCCCGGAGAACGTGGTCAGCAGGGCGACATGGGATTCGAGGGCCTAGCTGGCTTCAATGGTCTACCAGGTCCGAAGGGTCTGCAGGGAGACAAGGGCCTGCGCGGCCTGCCCGGCGAGCGACTCAGTGCCGAGCACGGTGAGGAGGGTGACATCGGCTACGACGGCCTGCCCGGACGTCCGGGCAACCACGGCCAGAAGGGCGCACCCGGTGAGCAGGGAGAGTACGGCTTCAATGGCGCGCAAGGACCACAGGGACCCATGCTCATCGGACCCCAAGGCCCCCCTGGCGACTACGGTTATCAAGGCGCACCTGGACGCAACGGCTTGCACGGCCTGAGGGGCAGGAAGGGAGAGCGTGGCGACATCGGGCGCAAGGGTGAGATTGGCGAGACCGGCTTTAGCATCAGGGGCCGCCAGGGCGACACGGGCGACCGCGGCGAGCAAGGCCAGCTGGGCGAGAACGGCTTAAAGGGTGAGCAAGGCTTCAGCGGCCGGCCAGGCCGCACGGGCTACGTCGGTCCACGAGGACCACGCGGCCCCCTTGGCGACGCAGGCTGGAGTGGCATCGATGGCGTTGACGGTCTCTCGGGCGAGAAAGGTGAACCGGGTGTCACCTACTCGTACACGTATGCTCGGCCCGGCGATCGCGGCGAACCCGGCCTGGATGGCTTCAAGGGAGAGCGGGGCGACATCGGCGCAGCTGGCTTGTACGGCGAGGCGGGTATCCGTGGTGTCGTTGGCTATCGTGGCGATGACGGCGAGATGGGCTACCAGGGACCGGATGGCATTCAAGGGCAACGCGGCGACATTGGCGAGATTGGTCTGAGGGGACGCGTGGGTCTACGCGGCCAGCCCGGCCCACCGGGCAACCCGGCTCCGCCCCCACCGGCACCCAAGAGTCGCGGCTTCATCTTCACCCGACACTCGCAGTCCGTGAACATACCCGTCTGCCCGGCGAACACGAACATGCTGTGGGAGGGCTATTCGCTGTCCGGCAATGTGGCCAGCAGCCGCGCTGTCGGCCAGGATCTGGGCCAGTCCGGCTCCTGCCTCATGCGCTTCACCACCATGCCGTACATGTTCTGTGACTTCAACAACGTCTGCAACTACGCCCAGAACAACGACGACAGCCTCTGGCTGTCCACGACGGAGCCCATGCCCATGTCCATGACGCCCATCGAATCCAGAGACCTCATGAAGTACATCTCACGGTAAGCAGGCACTCCTCCAGGCCTCACTATAGCAGACTAAACAACTTGCCTCGCCCTCTTTTAGCTGTGTGGTCTGCGAGACCTCGACGCGCGTGATTGCCCTGCACTCGCAGTCCATGTCCATTCCGGACTGCCCCGGTGGCTGGGAGGAGATGTGGACAGGCTTCAGCTACTACATGGTAAGCCTTGCTCGCCCGCATTGAAATCTCAGCATGAACTCATTGTGTTTCGCTTAGACCACCACGGATAATACGGGCGGAATTGGCCAGAGCCTGGTCTCGCCCGGCTCCTGCTTGGAGGAGTTCCGTGTCAATCCCGTCATTGAGTGCCATGGCCATGGACGCTGCAACTACTACGATACTCTGGCCTCCTTCTGGCTGGCTGTCATCGAGCAGCAGGATCAGTTCCTCCAGCCGCGCCAGCAGACCCTCAAGGCTGACCACACCAGCAAAATTAGCAGGTGCGTGACTTTTATACGGCGTAAAGGTAGACTGGTAGCTATAACGCATTGCTTGCCCTTCCTCTTCTCTCTTAAGATGTACTGTGTGCCGTCGTCGTGGCGATAGCTTCTACACTGTGAGGCGCACTGCTGCATCCCAGTCCAGCTACAGCTCCAACTCCAACTCCGGCTCCAACTTGGGCTCCGGCTCGGGCTTCAGCACTGGCTACAATAGCGGTTCCAACTCTGGCTCCAACTCCGGCTTCAGCACTGGCTACAATAGCGGTTCCAACTCCGGCTCCAACTCCGGCTTCAACTCCGGCTCCAGCTGGCGCTCCAATGCGGGCGTAGCTGACCCCAGACAGGGTGGTGCAGGCTACGGTTCAAACTCTGGCTCCAATCCCAGGTTCAGCTCGAGCTCCTGGTCCTCGCCTTCCACTGGAGGCAGACAACAATCGCCAAACTCGTACGCCACATGGTCGGGTGGCTATCCGGCAGCGGAATATCGTACGCAGCCGCAGACATTGCGCCAGCCACAGCCTCTGCCGCCACCGGGCCAGTACAATCGTCAGCAAACTTACCGCAATCCATATCAATACGGCGGAACGCGCCAATATCGCCGCTATCCGCGCGATGACACCTACGCTCCTTAGATCCACAGCTCCGATTACGTACTAAGTAGCAGTAAAATAATAAATAATTATGTCTAAGTCGCTAACACTACCCCAAATAGAACGAGATAACAAATGCCCTGCGCAGTGCCATTTTTTCGAAAGATCGAATCGAATCGACCCAACCCACAAAACCCCACCAGTTATATGTCTATCGAGCGGAGGCGAAGCTACTATAACAACCCACTGCCCCAACATGTAATTCAGTTCTTTTTTTGTCTTTAGGAATTACAGCTTAACACACACACACACACACACACACACACATACACAAACCGGTACACAAAGCGAAACAGAACCCAGTTTTTAAAGTAATAAAAATTTAAACGTCATAAAAGAAATAGATATTTTTTATATAATTTATTTTTATTTATTTTTGCTTTCTTTCAGTCTAAAGGTTTGCTTAAAGTTTTAAAATAATTTTGCTTATCTTTCGAAACTGCTAAAAACATTTTGTAAAATTCATTGCTTGCTTTTAGGCGCTCAAATGTGAAGCTTTGCAGTGGCATGTTAAGCAACAGCAGCTGATGTTAAGCAGAATGTGTCTGCTGTAAGCTTAACAGCGTAGGTTCTCATTAAATTATTGCTGTTAGCCCATAAAGTAGAACAAAGTCAACAGAGGACTAAAATGTAAAGCAGCAGCCACTGTTAAAAGACTCACTGTTATGCCTTAGACCAGCTCATGTAAAGAGGAACTTCAAGTAGCAGCTGTTAAACAAAAGATCATTTAAAATATTCTGCACAGCAACAGCTGCTGGCTATGTTAAAGTCAATATTGGCGCCTTTTGAAAGTATTCAAAATATCGATTTCAATTCGAATCAATTGGAAATATAAAGGCCTCGCATATACATATATTTGCCAGCATCAGCCAATAACAAGTGTTAACTGTGTCTCTCTCTGTGTGTGTGTGTGTGTATTACATAATTTGATATAAACTACATAAAACAGAGTGCATACACTAATACAGTATCTAAGTATATATTTATATTTATGTATGTATGTATATATGTATGCCAAACTATTACCCGGATGCCCTTTAAAAACACTTTCACTCATTATCATTATTTATACTATATAGCTTTGTAGATGACACAGATACACATAAGAGCAGTAGTACAGCAGATAGATTGTTAGATAAACAAAGATACTAGTTTACGTAACGCAGAGACAAAGGTTGAGTTTGATTAATAACTAATTATCCACGTGTCCAGTTTCAGTTGTAAATCTTGTTTCTTTATAGTTCCCTTTTTGGTGTTGTTCTTCTAGTGCACAACAGATGGCGCTCCCTCTGCCATCTGCCCCGTCTCTGGAATCCTAGGTGAACTACTATTATTTAACAAAATCTGGATTCTCCTGGACACTGTCGGTGAACTGCAGTTGATTGTCGATGATTTGGAATAGCACTTCGGGTGCAGGAAAGCGCCCTGTCTGTATTTTCGACCAAACGGGCACGTCATTTAATGTTATCTCAAAGGCACCGGATGATATGAGCTGCCCCTCGATCATGTTGCCCAGGAAGAAGATCATCATACAGGCGTATATTTTGTTCGACTGTAGGTGATTCCACCAGCCCGGCGTGTTGAAGCCTAGACAGGTGAACGGACTCACCGACGCCACCACAGACACTATGATAATTATCTTAAGGGCAAATATTAACTTGGATAGGTAATAGTTCAGGCCCGGCGGATCGTAGTTGGCGCCCACAATCTCGATCTGCGGATACTTCTTCACCAGTATGTTCACATAGTCCTCGAACGCCTTGCGATAGCCACACGAATAGCTGACCGAAGGGCAAATACAATAAATTACACACATGATTAATGCTCGTCAATTTGCAGCTCACCAATAAAGAAAAGTCATTGTCGGCGCCACCCTCTGGCCCAGTTTGGTGGCCGGTATTTCCTTGCCCTCAAAGGCCAGCGCATAGCAGGCGCACAGGCACAGCACAAGCAGTGCTAAGTTTCTACCACTTGTCGACTCCATTTCACGTCTTTAATTTGTAAAATTCTAGTTGCAAAGCAAAAATTTGCAGCAACCGAAAAAAAATTTTACTTATCTTCTCAGTTTGCCATTCACACGTATTTGTAAAAGACAATCGAACCTATCGATACACTTGTTGGTATGACATACTATCGAGTTGAATACAAACTAAAAATGTATATGTGGGTTATTTATGTTTTAAAAGAATGTACAAGTACACAGTAAAATCTTTGTTATGCTGATAACTTTAAATACATCAAATATTTCACCTCTCTCTGGCTGTACATGTTCTGCGGCATTCGGCATTCATCATGCAGCTTGAACGTGTCTGAAACCTACTGAGCCAATCAGCTGTTGTGACATAACCTACGTGAATTCCAAAATGCTGCGCCGAGTAAATAACAATAAATAAATTATATTAAATGTGTATGAAAACTAATATTTTTAATAATTGCAGCTAATGCCGAGTGCGCGAGTAGCGCTGCAAGTGTCGAAGCCAGTGGTAACTGCGACCCGATGCAATACCTACAGTGTATATGAGCCGGACTACCTCGAGGTTTCTAATGAAATATGAATTTCTGTTAAATAATTTGTAACTGTATATTCTTGCTCCAGTCCCTCAAGCCAAAGTTCCCGCAATACGAAAGCCTCAATGTGCAGATCACGGGCTACGATTACCCACTGCTCGAGAGCTACCAACGCTTCCTCCATGGTGTGGCGGAGTACCTCGACTTGGATGTCTCCGACTGCTATGCCTTGCCGCCGCAGCAGACGCAGGTGCAACGCCTGCGACCCAGTTCGACGGTCGTCGAGTCCGAGTACAAGCTGACCACCTACGAACGCAGCCTGCTGCTGAGCAATGTGGATGCGCCCATCTATCCCCAGTTCCTCAGGATTGCACAGGCGGCGCTGCCAGAAGGCGTGCATCTGACCGTGGCGGAGCATACGGACGAGCATGATGAACGACGCTATGTGCCCGACAAGGATCTGCTCGATCTCAAGGCGGAGCTGGACCGCATGGGCGGCGCCACGCCCACCAAGAAAAAATAATAATCGCGAGGCGTTTGTCATTTGGCAAAAACATTTAAAAACTAGTTTTTATTTTATTGAATAAATCTGTAAAAATTGTAGAAGGGAAAAATATGTAAAATAGAAACTTTTCCTATTTAAAGCTTTGCACTGCAAGTGGACGGCAACGTTTACACATGGAAGACGAATCCTTAACTAATTAAATTGCACTATGGAATAAGAGCTTAGACAACGCCAAAGTGAACCACCTTGATGGAGGACGAAGAGCTCGACGTTTGCTTGCTGTTGCTGGATGGCTCCTCCTCGCCGCGCCTTCTCGTTGGCGGCTTGCTGACATCTGTTGAGAGTCAAATGAGAGTTGCTTGATATGATATATGATATATGATATGCCACTATCTTACTCGTTGTAATGGGATTGAAATCCTTCAAGTACTCATCATTGGGGTGACATAGCGGTAAGCTATCCGCCAGTTCCTTGCGTGGATTCAAGTGTCGCGCTGCTGGCCGTGAATAGCCATTGCGTTTCGGCGGCAAGGGCTTCTCTTTACGCGGTATCTCCTAGTAAATAAAACTAGATTGAAATGGCAGTTCTAATGGGTGGGAACGTGGTAGACCTACCGGCACAACAGCCACCTGAATGGTGTCCGAGAACTTGACTTTGTTTTTCTCCACAGGCGTACTCTTCACACTGGGCGTCTCGCCATTGAGCGGAGGCGTCGCTGCTGCTGCATTCGAGAGTATGGAAGCTGTTGGCTTCTTTAGCAGCAAACGCTTCTGATGCTCCTCATTGCCCAGCGCGGGCAGCATAGCTGGTATATTGCCCGAGACGAGCGGATGCTGATAGAACTTGGGCTGATGATATGGCAGCGTCAACTGTGAGCCAATCTGTGCTGGGAGCTGTGAGCCTTGCTGTGGATGCAGAGACGGACTGCCTGGCAAGGGCAAGGGCAAGGGCAATGGCAACGGCAGACCCACTGTCTGATCCGGCACATCCTGCGACCAGTCAGCGCCTGCAATAGATAATTTATTAATTTATCTATTTCATTATAAGCTAAAGTTCTCTTTACCATTCAATGTTGTTGGCTTGGCTGCTGCCTGGCTAACGGCCTTCGGTAATGTATTTGGCGTGGGTCCACTCGGCTTTGTCGCTCTCAGCTCCATCAGCGCTGGCCGCAGCTCAGGCTTGGGTATATTGATCTTAATCATTTCAGCACTGAAAATCTTTGACTTAAACGAGGGCAAGGGTGGCACATAGTTTTTCAGAGCGGTCTGCTGGCTGGCTGGCTGCGTCGTGTAGCTCAGCTGCGAGCAGGCGGATTCGGGGCGCAGCTCGCTGGCCAGAGCCAGGCTTAGATTGCCCTGATGATCGCCATGGATGATAGCTGCAGCCTGCCCAAAGGCAACCTGGGCGAACTCACTCAAGCTGCTAATGCATTTGGTCAAGTTGTAGAGGTCCATGAACAGATCGTAGTCCGCTATGTCATGGGCTATTTCGAAGGCCTCACTGAACTGATTCTTGCTGTGGAGCAACGGGAAATAATATAATTTACTCACATTTCTCATTATCTATATACTTACCGCATCAAGAAGAAGCAAAAGCGTCGCTTCAGATCATAGACCTGGTCGCTGAACTCGTCCTTTGTGTCCTCGGAGAGCGTGTGAGCGAATGTGCTCAAGGCTCTGGCCATCAGGTCGCAGCGCGGACGCCGCTGATCAGATGAGAAGAACACGTAGTTCGCAATCTTGTGCAGCGTAATCAGGCACATGGCTCCGTAGGTCTCCCAGTTGAGGGAGGCGAGCACATTGACCGCTCGTTCCGGCTGCTGCAGGCGCAAGTACTTGTCCGCAATGACATCAGCGGTCAATCCTGAATTGTGAATGTCGCCGCGCATGCCCGCTCCGCCAAAGAAGCGCAGGCAGGCCAACGGCCCCTGCTCGTACAGCAGGAGCAGCAGGCAATCCGTCTGCGCATAGTTGTGCGAGAAGTTGGCCAGGTCCGGCTTGCGACTGAAGGCTATGCTGAGCAGCGTCGGCTGCGTGGCAAAGTAGTGCGAGAGATCCAGCAGATTGGTCGGAGTCACGCTCTCACTCAGCAGCTGATTGCCGATGGGCGACAGGGCCAGGTCGAAGCACTGCAGCACGGAGCGCTCGTTGGACACGCAGAGCAAGGCCGAGTCGCAGTGCCAAGCGCATTGCGTGGGCACAATTTCGATCTGCTTCACATATTTGGTTGTCTGCAGCACCAGGTCGTGCAGGCATATGTTCCGGTCGATGCTGCCCAGGAAGAGCTTCTCCTGATCCGGACTGAAGGCGAAGCAGCAGATCTGCGTGCCCATTGCAATTGAGGTGATTGCCGTGCGCTGCATCTTGCCCGTGGCCAGCTCGTAGGAGCAGATTTCGGCGCTGATGTCGCCCTTGCGGGAAACCTTCTGCTCCAGTGTGATGATCTGGTTCTCTGAGCTCCGCAGAAAGTCCACGCACAGCGGGTCGTTCTCCGACCAACAGTAGGCCAGCGACTCCAGTTGCAAGCTGCAAAGGAATTTCAGTCAATTAGAAAGCTGAATTGATTAACGTAAAGTCTCAGTTACGCTTTCAGCTTGAAGATGTGTATGTTGGCTCGATCCTGGTCCCGGATGGTGGGTCGCCAGGGATACACCTCGTTCTGGGAGGACTGTGTCCAGACCACAAACAGATCTCTGCTGCCGTTTACAGTTAGGTGACGTGCCAGCTTGCGCTCCGAGGCGAGGCCCGGTATAATAACGTGAAAGATACGCGGCTCCATATTCGCGATTTTCTCCGGGCCGAGGGGTCGAGCATTGGGTCGCTGCAAGTGCACCACAGTCAGCTGGTTGGTATTGTAGGCCAAGACGATGTGGGAGCGTGTAAAAAAGGCTGGCAAAACACACAACAGAAAACGGAGACAAGACAAAGTGCATAAACAAAACATGAGCATTAATTATAAATTACAATAATTGCATGTGGAATGCGCAGCGGCTGTTGCCGAGGCAACTTTTGCTGTTGCAGCTGCTGTGAGAAAGTCGTTAAAAATGCAAATTTCTCCAGGCGAAGCACACGCATAGCTGCAAAACAACTTCGCAGCGAACTCACCATCGGTGATCAGCTCCCCGGCCAGCTTGCCGAAGAGGTATTTGTCGAATACCATGCGCAATATGTCGCCCGTGTAGATGTCCACGCAGATGTGGGCAATGATGCCATTGTCGAAGAGCAGCAGCACCTGCGCCGCATCCTGCCACTCGGAGTGCGTGAGCTTGTGCGTGCGCAGCAGATCCTCCAGCTTCTTTAGGTTATCCTTCAAGCGGCCGCCCGCCTTGCGGCTGTTCTTTAGCACAGCCAAGCCATTGCGACGCTCCGTGTAGTCGCGCTTCGATAGCGCCCTCAGCTCCTGCGAGAGTTCGCGCTGGCGCTGATAGCGAAAGGCGCCCAAGTCGCTGCACTTGATGCGCACTTCGTCGCGCTGCGTCGTCCAGAAGTGCAGCTCGCTGAGCAGCATTGCGGCGCACTTAAAGCATGGCCTCAATTGTGAACGCGAATGGAAATTAACATTCAGATCTGGGGTGTGGACCACAAATGAATGTCAACGATTACACTAATCAGGGCGTATCAGACTTTCAGGCCAAGCGAATGGCGCATGCGCGACGTTCCACACCAACGTTTTTAAACTTAGGCTAAAATGACACTTGTATTGCAGTTTAAAATTTCGTAGAGTTAAAACTCTTATTTTGTTGTTGGCGAAAATACGACGCACGCAAACGTAAACACTGAAAATTGAAGTTTTTAGTGATGCGATCACTTGTTGCTCTCTAACATCGATAGATGTTATCGATGTGTTATCGCTGACAAGTGTAACCATTTTACAGAAGAGAGCGTAACTAACAGCGGCAAATTTTAAAATGACTGTTAACGATTGAAATTAACAGATGATAGCATGTTGCGCATGTACAGCGTTCATCATTAAACATTTAGCTTTAGCTATAATCATTATTTAAGGGTTTTAATATGCGTAACTAGTTAAAGTGTCATTAGTTAAAAGTTTTAGTAATGGTAGTAGATGACTTGTTGCTGTTTGCACTTTACAGAAGTCTTATCATGCGCAGTGTGGCCATAAAAGTGAATGATGGCGCCAAAGTTTGAAAATGTGAGTAATAAGCTCTGAAAGCAAGAAAAGATCAATGCTCAACAACAGTTGGGCTTACTGTTTTCTCTAATCTAAGTTAAAATTGAGTTAATATTTATATTATATATAGCCCCCTCGAGTTTGGTGGTCATACGTGTGTGGACTATGTGCCGTATTTCGCAGACATTGGGTTAGATTAGATTAGGCAGAGCACTTAAGCGAATAACCATTTATTAGTTATAAACAATGTTTATTTTTAAACAAAAAATTGTATTTATTGATTTCACCATTCAATTAAGATTGTTATCAAATATTCACAGTACTTTTCTTTCGTTCTTTGCTCGTTTTTTTTTATCAATTAAATACGATTAAAGGCACTATAAAATATATAGTGGCATTATATATATATATATATATATACCGTATGTATATAATAATCACTAAATAAACAGCAACGTATCGTTAATAACTAAATGTATAGATTAATGAATAACTAAAATATATATCGCATTTGAGAAAACTTAACACAACAAATTACGTATACGCTGCGTGGTGCATACCGATATTTCCCTTTTCACTTCTCATTGTTTTGTTTTTTAAATATGTATGTTTAAATAAGATTATTTTACATATGTGTACATAGTTATATATTTATATATGACGGCCGATTTGCGCGCCTAATGACTGCGATCCGTTGTTACTACGACAGATTGTGCTTACTTAAGCCTAAAAACTAGGAAGGCAACGAGATAAATTATATATTATAAGCAGTTCGTTATACATATAGCAATATATACATATAACGTTTCTCACATTCATATTTTCCTCAACTATAATTTACATGATAATTATATATATATAGGTTTATGTTTGGAAGTATACTAAAACTCTATATACAAGTGAATTTATATATCAAAATATCAATCGCTTTTTAGGTATATATATATATATATTAACCTTTAACTAATTAGCCTTTTTTGAACTTGAATAACGCTTGCGAATTCTTTTCAACTCAATTTAAATCATTTCCCTAATATATTTTCTTCTTTTTATTGATTTTCCTTTTTTTGGCCTCGCTTTTCAGCTATTGTAGAACAAATGTAATTCGTGCGTTCAACGTTTTTTTTTTTGTTGTTGTTTGATTTGAAGTCTCTAGATTTCGTTGCCTTAGCAGCTAATTAACCGAAGCTCTTCAGCTCGTTGGTTAAATCGTCTAGAAAAACATAAACAAAAACCATATTTAAACTTAAATTACAGTTGGGTTTGCTGCAGTCGCTACTAACTATATATACGTATATATATATGTATATATGCATATGCACAGATTGGGTTTCCTCGCTGTTAACTAGTCGGTCCATCCGTCTGGTAGGCGTTTCCTTAAAAATCGTAAAACTCATTCGATTTATTGTTAAAGCGTCGCGTCAGAACATAAACCACCGCCTCGTAGGTGGCCATCATGATCGCCGTGTTGGGTATCTGTCGCACCAGCTGCGTGGCCAAGCCTCTGGAAAATACACAAATTAATTAGATAATGCAAATATTGGGAGAGAACTTTAAATATTTAGTATACGCCTGCGAACGCATATATAGCAGGCGAGTGATAATGAAATTAAATCTAGCCGAATCGAAACAAAATGCGTCACAAAAGATATTTTTATAAATATCTGAATATATAGCTAGGTCGATCGACCAGAAATCGTGGGTGATTCGTTATGATAACAAATTAGCGAAAACATCCAAAAAATTCATTTGCCGAAACACCATATATCATATATCATATATCTTATAAGCCATATCTGTACGTGGCATATAAATAATAATGAATCTATCAGGAATAGAGCTGGATACAGCGAAAAACAAAATTTTAATTTATGATTTAAGGTAATTTCCCGAGATGAACTTTAATAAGTAAACCTGTTTTTGACTTATTTTCTAATAAATGAATATAAATCAGTGCAATCTGTATAGGAATAACTTTAGAAAGGGGCAATTATGGGCATGCTAAGTGATCATTTACATTTCTTTTTGCTAAGCTAATCTATATAGCAAATACACAAATAATAATAGATATTCCAAATGAACTTTTAGCTTAATATAAATCAGACCTCTGTATAAACTATATCACTGAGGGGCCTTCATACAGGTGTCATTTGTCAACTGTAATTTTGCGCTTGATAATCAGATATTAAGGGAACTCCATGAAGAGATTAACAATATTTAGATTTGTTATTCAGAGACTAATAAAAGAAAATCACTTTAAGAGACTAATAAAAGAAAATCACTTTAAGAGGGTAAATACCCTGAAAAGGTTAACAAGCTATCGTTTCGCTAATCGGGTATTTTTTGCAAGCAGGGGGAACTCCATCATGAACAAGTTGTTATAGTCGAGCACGCACCTATACAGTCCGGCGCGTCCCTCCTCCTTCCACACCGTGTGCAACGTCTGCCAGAAGCTATGGTATTTGTTGCCCTCCTCGCGTAAGCGCGTTCGTGCCACCTCATGTGGATATGCAATGCAGGAGGCAATGGTCTTCGATACAGCGCCAGCCATCATGAACTCGAGGAAATCACGTGAGCTCTTCGTATCCGTATGTCGCTGGTTGCGCTGCTCCAACTGCGGGAGAACAAGACGTTATTTAGAGAGTGATAAAGAGGGATTTCCCGGCGAATGCTTACCAGCTTCGACTTGATGAACTCGTAGATGACAAAGTGCACCATCGTCTCGCAGATGCCGAAGTAGCTCGCCGTGATGCCCTTGTAGAAGGCGGCGATGCCGCCCTGTGCATAGACCCGTTCGATGCACTGCCTCACCGTCATTTGCACCTTCGCATTGTAGTCCAGCTGCAAGCGCGTCTTCACAAACCAAATGGGATTCGTTGCTGTCGATGCGACGAAGCCAGCGCTGGCAGCGCTCATAATGTGAACCAGCGGCGAATCGCGCTCAACGAAACTACAAATCGAAAGAAAGCAAATATGTTATATACATATATGACATATCTCTAACTAGGCGAACTTACCCCAAACTGTTGAGCGAGTTCTTTGTCTGTGAATAGGTGCAAAAGTAGATGGCACGCGATGGGGCAACGCCCACCAAGTTGGGTCCGAGACCTTTGAACAGAGCGCGGGCGCCTTCGTTTTGTACAATGTGTCTAGATGGCCAGAGAGATAAGCGTGGAATTAGTATTGGGGAACAGCAGGAATTAATTTCAAATAGTACATTTTGTAATCCAGTGTTGGACAATGTGCCAAGCTGAGCTAGTTGAAAACTAGTTCAATTTTGTGCTTCATTATGTTCAATTAAGTGGTTCCAGTGCAAAACAACTTGAAAGCTATGCAAGTGACATAGTGTTATCGATAACATTTTCGATATATGTTTTCGTTGCCAAATTTTGAATTGAAGTTCAACTGGAAAAACAGTTGTGAGCAAAATGGGAAGAGACGAGCACCTTGAGCTTGTGCCTGCACAATCGATAGCAAATGTGATTAGTGATGACACTCGTTCGATACGTTGTTTCTCTCTCAGTTCTTCTTCCTATACTCTGTTCTCTCTACTTACCGCAGACACTGCATGATGCTCATGGATTTTGGGGTAGTCGAGGAGATGCCACAGTGTGATATAGCCATAATCTGAAAGGAAACGTAATCGATTACAGTTGCGAGTCTATCGATAAGTGGCTAAGCAATGGTCATGAAGTACTCGAGCATTCGTTGATGGATCGTTATGAACAGTGTGGAATGGAGAGGCATATGAAAATTATAATAATAATAATAAGAAGAAGAAGAATTTGGTACTACCCTACGCACACCCCCAATCACCTGTGGCTGTGATCTGTTACGTAATATCGTTGTGCTTAGCTTACGTCGTTGTTCCGGCCGCAGCAGCTCGGAGGCGCCGCCATTTGCCGGTCCGCCAGCTGGCTCAACGATGCGCGTCGTCGCCCCCGTCGGCAGAAATGCCGTCGAGCTCTGCAGACGCGTTTTGACCACCTCCAGGGGACATGTGACCACAGCACCAACAGTGCCAGCGGATCTGTATGGACAGAGAGAAGATTAGATTAGATATGCAGGAATACTTTGGCGCACAAATGTATTACTCCTAAATACATATATATATATATATATATATTTCACCTTGACTTGACTTTGTTTCACTATGTTTAGAAGAAATCAATAGAGGTCATAATAGAGGTTCTATGGCTCTGCTATAGCTTTCAGTCTCCCTAGAACACTATACCTATAGAATACTGAACGGGAATACTCTATACAGCTTGCAAGTGAAGTTTTTGTCTACTTTTTACAGCGACCTTCCACTGTACCAAAAGTGCTTGCCGTTACGCAAATTGTTGAAATGCGATCAGAGCAAATATGAAAACAAATGTTTGCCAAATTGAACACTGCGATAATTATTCTTTTGTAGCCACAATCTCTATATATATATATCCGATATATCTATATATAAATATCTTTCTATACACTTTTGGAGAGCTTTTGCTCTTACAGTTTGATAGATTTATGGCCAGCATACGAAATCGATTTTGGTGTGGAATGCACTTGGCAATGCATTAAAAGTCGAAACTCTGACACGGCATATATAGTATAGCATATATGTATAATAATATAATCAGCTATGATATCACCCTATAACGGTGCGAAACACTGAATGCCCCCTGGCATAGACCTTACCTAATTTCTGACAATGTTACGTATAGATATAGACTGATAAAGGAACAGGTCTATTCTTATCTCTCGGAAAAACTCGCCGAGTGGCCCTGGGCAAGCACACAAAAAAACGTGATACAATTAAGTTAAAGTGATTATATAAGTGGCATTATTCATTTCGGATTTCTCATGACAATGACTACGATAAACAAAGGCGGCTTTACCTCGTCTACCTGGACACAGAGCGAGAAGAAACCCCTTATTTCGCCTTGTGTGCGTTTGTCAGGCTCGTGAGTTAATAAGAAATAAAGTAAATCGGGGCGAAAGTTTGATCGATGAAAGGACTGAAGGCGGCGATGTCGACAACAACAAACAAACAAAGCCAACATTGTAATGAGTGGCACAACAACAAAATTAAATAAGCGTATAAATTATATAGACTATATATATATGTGAAATCAGATAAGCATATATACTATAGACATAGGGTTGTACTAAGGTATACGAATGCGACTGTACTTTAAACGGCAGATTGACATTATGCAGGTATATGTAAGAGGCAGCTGAAGCTGAAGGCTGTGCCCATTTATCGATATATGTATATCGATCAGTTGAAGAAACTGCATTGATCTAGGCACATCCCTCAGTTCGTCTGGCTTGCCATAGATATGTGTATGCCTATATACCATAGGTAGTAGTACGAGTTTATCATTCCTATTCTCGATAACTGATTCCTTTTACCCATTTATCGATAGTAATAATATTTATTAATAATACTATTTAAATCTTAAGTACCATAGCTTGACTCTTTAGAAATGTTGACTGTTAAAGTACATCTACGACAAAAGTTGTTCAACAATTATCAACAATTTCCCATAGTAAACCCCATAGTACTCATGTGAGTGCTGTTCGTCAGGCATGTGCAGGCAGGCTCCTCTCCTAGTCAGAATGTTCCCAGGTATCCTTAGTTCCCTAGTACAGCCGACATCAGCTGATATCTTGGATACTCGAAGAGCTCTACTCCTGTCTATATAGCGCGTATATATTGTAGTTCTATTCTAATAGCTGGTCCATTTTATAGACGCGTTATCTTATCAGAGAGTTCAGTGCATTTAGTGGCAATCGTGCAGCAGATCAGAGCCCTCCCCATGCCAGCTGCCGCTCTCGGGGCACAACTAGACAAACTAGTAAACAATTTCACAAATCCATTTGTGATTGCAGCAGGGGCCACATGAGAACCGGTTTCATCCGGCTACACGTTGACCCCGGCGCTGTCTGATAACCTGTCGCGCCTCAACGAAATGAATTGCCAATGCCGGACAAAGCCGCGTGTGCTTATCAGGCATCCAGACACGACTTATGTTCTATATATATAGAAGAAATCTGAATCTGCTAATGGCCTGTGACATAATGTGGTTCGGGCAACCGGTGCAAACTTGTACAGAGATCGAAACACGCCATATGTTTAGATATGTTTAGATTGAGAGTCTATAACAATGCCTAGCAATGAGCAATCGGAGCAATAATTACTATTCAAATTGAAATAAGCTATTAGCGGGAAAACGGCTGCAGCAGACGTCTATTGAATTTCACCATTAGCAGCAACAGCGACAGCAGCGGGCGAGAAATTAGATACAAATCAGGAGACAACTGGGCAAACAAACTATGACTGTGCCATATCTAGATATATTTACATATATATAATACTCATCAGTGGAATGGGTGAAAAGAAATCATTGAAATGTGACAAAATAACGTGTTTGTAATCAAATATGTTTATGGATCTAATGCATGGAACACAGTTCTCAACAGTTAATCGAATCGAATCGGATTCTTTATGGTCATATATAAGGCATCATATAACATCTGGTTACAACTCGTTATATCTAATATTCACTAAGTGAGTTGCTTGATTACAAATTAGAAATTGGAAACCATTCAAGCCCAACTCTAACTGAGCCAAGCACGTGGTTTCTGACCTAGTGAAATAGATTTGTATGCCAATCCCTGAACAAGTTCAATAAACCAACTCATTCACTGAACAGAGAACAAGTTCATTTGTCGTTCATTTGAATGTCAAGTTCAAATGAACTTATTCTCTCTATGAAACTGATAGATATATATGCAAATATATGTATGTATGACTATATATATCCAGCCGTCGTCTCTTGAACTGCATTCGAATGCGGACGTATAGCCCGCACTCAATGGCCCCGCCGCACGCTCGCATGAAAGAAAAGGAAATGAAGAGGGAAATTTATGCACAAACAAAAAAAACCGTCAACCGGTTAATGGTCGATTTAGCTGTTTTTTGACTGAATCGCCTCGGAGATCGTAATACGCCACACGCGCCACCCAGATAAGAGTCGAACGTTTTTCCTTCTTCTTCTTTTTTTGGCAGACAGACGCATTCGAATTCGTATTCGAATTCGAATTCGAATTCGAACTCGCCTTCGAGAGCAAGCAAACCTCGCGAATCGCGCCTGCAGGTGGCAGCCACGAATTTCGGGCATGCTCTGATAACACGGCTCTGCCCCAGCCAATTTATGCCTGATATATGTATATACCAATGCGTCATAGCCGACTTTGACTCCCCAAATATACTTCTTTCCATATATATACTATATACAAATTGCGCCGTTGGTGGCCAATCTTATCACCCAGAGAGCTTTTGACGTCGTCTCAGCGAAAATCTTTTTCTTTTTTTTATTTTCTGCGCCTTTTGCAGACAGTCGAAAATGTTTTGTTTGATAAGAACAAAATTTTAATGCGAAATTACGAAATCGACGGAAAGTTTTTGTTTATAGGTCAGCCAAAGGTGTGCGATAAGCAAAGTGGGGGGAGTACAAGATTTTAATCTAGGAATTAGCTAAGATTAATCACATTAGGATAATGAAAAGAGGAAATACGAATCGAAATGAACAACGGAACTTGTTCTGTGAACAGTGATTGGAGCAGCTTGAGCCACTAAATGATCTAGTAAGCAACTGAGCTGAACTAGTGAATGAAATGAACTCACATTAACTTGTCATTCATATATACATATAGTTACGACAATAAGTATCTTTAAGTTGGGCATGCCTTGCCTATTCCTATACCTATTCATATCAATTCACATATTCAGATTTGTTTGTAAATAAAATTCTCTTCTGCCGCTTCGCATTTGTTTACCTAGAATGCCAAGTTTATTCCTATCAAATGAATTTATATATATATATATATATATATAACTGTGTATATATAAAGATATCTGTATATAATCTATATACGAGCAAGCTCTTTCCCATTAGTAATAGGTATATATAGATATACGTATAAAGCGTATCGCCCTTGACATAATTTTGCGCACATTTTCAATTTGTCAGGGTCGCAGAAGACGAAGACTATACTATATGTATCTGAATGATAAGCAAATTTAGAAAGTCTTTAGATAATAAATAATTCAAATCAAAAAACAATTTAATTCTACATAAAATTTCCTTTTAGCCAACTTCAGAGGCAGCTCAAAGCCCACTAAAAGAGAGCCATGAGAAATGAGATTACCCCAAAACATTGCGTACGTGCGTTAAGGCACGCAAAAGCAACTTAACAAAGCCCAAAATGAAACATTCAACAAAACTGAATAAACCAAAAAAAATATATATATATATGTAGAAATTGTCGTTCGCCCAAGCGAAAATCAAGTTTTGGGTGCAAAGGAAAATTTCATTTAGTATCGAAAACAATTTGACATGGAAATTTGTCTGGCCACAAACTTCTATGCAGCCAGTTGAGGTCTATAAATAACGCTGCCTGATCTACTTGCAGTTATATAATGGTCTGGCGATTGTCTCCTGTGTTAGCCGTCGCTACCAGAGATTGACAGTATATAGCATATATACTGTATATAGATAGTTCAGTTTCTAGATCTACCTCTATCCTCTGTCCTTCTATCCAATATCCTTCATTCTCTGTCTTCTATGCTCTATACTTTATCTATATCTATCTTTCTATTGCTCTATCCTTTATTCTTTCTTTATTTTCTAGCCAATATAATTTATGCTCTTTTCCCTATTTTCTATCCTCTATCTCTATCTCTTACAACTAACTCTATCAACTATCTCTATCCCCTATCTATATCTCCTCTCCTCTCTCTCTCTCTCTCTCTCTCTGTCTCTTTATCCGTCTGTCTATCGCTGCAACTCATTAGCAATGTTTTTTATTTGGCTGCAATCGCCTTCAACTGAGTCAATGTGCCAGAAAAAGTTTATTTCCCTCCTCACCTGCCTTATAGAGGCGACGGTCGACAGAAAACCAAAACAAATCGAATGCCAGGCCGCATTTGACTTTGTTTGTTTTTATGAAAACAAAAGTTGACAATAACAACAAAATACGGGCTATAAATCTAGAGGAGTGACCATGCCCAAGAATACCCTACAATTACAATACTTTGAAAATGGCTCCCTATAATTAGGGATTATATCAGATCCAGAGGATAAAAGACAACCAATGCAAATATACTATATAAATCTCATCATTTCTCTCCCATTATCAGATCTTACATATACGCATTTATTCAAATATTTTCATTTATCTCTTCTTATCAACCGATCTACCCTTTATAACACCTCTTTCCTAGGTCATAAACAAGATAAATAAAAGTTATGGGCGCCGGCCAAATAGACAAAGATAAATCAGCAGCTACATATATACTATATGTGAATATATAACAAATAGGAAAAGCATATATATTATAGATGTATATATATATGTATATATACAATCTGATAAGCATGTGCAAATTGCAACTCGAGCAATTTGCTTGAGGCAATTGTGAAATGCAAGTCGAAAAGGGCCTTTGGGCATACATATAGTATATATCATCTATATAGTATATAGTTAGAGGGGCATGTCTGTCACAATTTGTCTCAGTTTATTTATATCGATAAAGTGCGCATATATATATATATATAATATGTATGTTATCTATGCATGTGTGTCTGCGTGTGGACAGTTGCAAGGTTGTTAGTTCTCCATGCAGTGTGTAAACACGAGATACTGCTTGAGAGATAGAAATACTTGGCAATAGATAGATATACACATACATATCTATATCTATATATATATAGTAGATAGAAAAACACACACACATGAGCTTATTTCACTAGCCAGACAACAGTTGTATAATCAGCTCAAGTTGCCTAGGGAACAACCAGGTAGAGAGCAGAGCGGCACACGCAATGTGCAACGTGAATTTTCTTTGCCTTAGCTTAAAGCTGTTCTTTATAGGCGAGTGCAGACTGTAAATAATTCTTTTATGCCTGGCTGGCTAGTCTAGCCGGCCGGTGTTTTGCGTTCTAGTTGGATTTTGTATTGCTAAAGTCATAAATTATACAGATAATTGATATATTCATCTATTTTTATGAACTAGTTCCAGCGTGAACGACGTTCAAAGTTTATTTACAAATTAAATAGAATTAGAAATTCAATTTGAATAAGTTCAAGAGCAATAGGAATAGTAAGTGTGCTTTTGAACTAGTTCTAGAGTGAACTACACTATATAATAGTTCAATTAGCCAGGGAAGTCTTACTAACAATCTTTAAGAATGCTCTAAAGTGAACTAAATTGTTCTATTGAACTAGTAGTTCGCATTACAAAATACTTCAAATTGCTCGATTGGTGCACTGGAACCAGTGGTTCAGGAGCTGAGAGTCTAGATAAGTGGCCTAAATATAGATATTGTTCACGGAATCATTAAACAAGTTCAATAGGTTCATTTGAATGAAAGTTCAAAGGAACAGGTTCATTTGAATGAACTATTGAGCTTGCTGATATATCGATAGCTATAATCTTTTTAGTTTATTATATACAATTCTAAGGAACTTCAAGTTATTATTATTTTTGCAGCCTGTTGATTCTTGCTTACTTTCCCCATTTTCTGTTTGTTTACCAAACAAGTAAAGAAACAAATAAATGATGAATGTATTTAGCAAAGGCAACAAAAACTAAAACGACTCCGCAGCTAAAAAATAACAAGCCCCCGCCCCCGTCCCGCCCTCGACTAATTTATTTACATTTCACGCCGCCAGAGGCTCGACTCGACTCGACTCGCTACAGAAGCCGCTGCCCCTTGCCGACAACAGCGCAAAGAAGAAATTGAAGAAGAAGGAGGAGGAGGAGGATGGAAAAGCGAAAACCGGTTGACAAAACATTTGCCAACTGGACTTTGGCTGTGCGTGGAAATGAATATGCCGCGCCGTGTGGCGTGCGCTGTAGGGTGTGCGCTACAAACACAAAAATAAATTAAGTTGCAGATCTAAAAATAGCCACAGCCGCAAACAAGCGACAATAACAACAACGCAATTATAATTGTTGCTTGTTATTCGAGTTCCCGTCCAATTGAGCGAAATGATTTATGTTAAATAAGTAATCAAAGCGCATATGTCCTTTATATATAATAGTTGTAACACGCATAATCAGCAAAAGCATAAATAAGTGTATTCGATTCTTATTCGAATCGAAATGCATAAAACAGCAATCAGATCAGAGTGAGTGTGCGAGAGTGACTGGAGTGTACTCTTATTGGACTTCAGCCCAGAGTGTGCGAGAGGGAGAGATAGAAAGAGCGACTTCTTTCCTATTGCCTCTCTTCGTTAATTGTTTAATGAGAGGGAGAGAGAAGGAGAGTGTAATCTGCCATTGCCTGCACTCTTTAATTGCTTTAATTGAGTAATTTTAGTTTAGCTGCCATTAAACAAAGCACATTCATTCCCATTCAGATTATTCATTAATAGTTTCTCTAGTTGGCATTCCAATTGGATTATCGTTGTTTCGGGTGAATGGCAAAATGCAGCTGCCATCAAGGCCATTACTTTTCACTGCTTTTACTGTGACGTTTATTATTATTAAGAATTTATTCACTTATTTATTATGAATTATTTTGGAGCAGCGTGGGCCGCCGCGTCTCCTGCTGCTGCTGCCAAAAATAAACCTAAACACGTGAACGCTACATGATTTGAACAGATGATTGTGATACACATATGCACACATACCTACATGCGCATATGTATATATGTATGCATGTGTGTGTGCCTTGTATATTTGCTGCCTGTCCGCTTTGCTTTGCTTTCTATCTTTCTTTTTTATATTTCTGCTTTTTTTTTTGGCGCCTATGCCAACTTTCGCGACTGCAACGGGTCAAGTAGTCTAATTGTTGTTGGTGCTGCTCAACTACTTAAACGCAACTGCGCCGTTAGCTGCCTTCGCTGCCCCTGCTCAAATATTCCAACTAAAACCGGTTTCTAAGTTTCAGCCGATAAGACGCAATTGACAATAACAAAAGTAACACAAGAAAATCTTAAGATGTTTTTCAACACTTACGCGCCGGCTAGCAAATGTATCAGCGTATCACGATTTTGGGACATAATCAATCGTATTTGGGATTCTCCCTTTTTGATCTTATTGACGAGCGCCTGTGGGGCCCCGAAGCCGGGGATTCGGCTGTGCTCCCGGCAGTGGAATTTTTTTATACTCGCTCTGCACTTCTTTTGTTTTTGTTTTGCATAAGCGGCAATGAAATTAGCGTCGTTGTTGTTGTTGTAGTAGTAGTGGTTGTTGTTGTTGTTCTTGCCTTCGGTCGTTCTTATTTTGGCGCTTACAATGGTCGCGGGGGTTATGCAATTGCAACAACAACAACAATTCTCACGGATTTCTTATCAAACACCAAGAAATATAAATTTGATCTTAGTATATTAACAATTTTGAGCACTGTTTTTAACTAAGTAACACTTTATTGCCTTTAGCTGGCCAAATTATATGCGAAATTCATAAAAATAATTTTTTCTTTTGCTTTTATTTTCGGCGAATTCTGCAATTAAATCGAGGAAGTACACGTCTGCTCCGTTGATTTTACAAAGTAGAACTGAAGCGCTCGGGTTGCTACGATATTTTTGTTTGCCATCGATATGAGCGCATCAATACCAGCGCATCGATAAGACTGTTCGCTAACGATAGTTGTGATCGATACCTGAGACGCAATTTGATGTGAAATTTGCCATACACGCATAAGGTCACACTTGGGCGCCAATTTTAGCTAATTTAAAAAATTTAAAAAGCTGTTAAACGAGTTTTAATGTTATTTGACGTTCGTAAAGCGTTAACAGAGTTTTTTTTTTTAATATTTATTAAAATTGGTATTAATTGATAGTTAATAAATGATTCATTTTGCTACTGCTTAGCTGCCATATGATACGTTAACTTGGCATTTTTAACGTATTCTTCACTTGAAATTTTATGTTAATTAACAGTTGTTGAGCTTATGCAAACTGTTAGTTAACATGAAATCTGAATAAATTCCTCAAAAAAAAAAAACTAATGGGAAAATCAATGTTTACGATGCAAATTGTAGATTATAATTACAATTACATTCCAAGCCCTTACACATGTCAGTCTCACTCTCTCTCTCTCTTTCTCTCTCTCTTTCTCTCTGTGCTCTTTGCTTATATTTTATGCATGGCACTTGCTTTTGACCATATTGTCGTTAAATAAACATGTCCCCAATTGCAAATGAAAATAACTTTAATTGTCAACTGGCAAGTCAAGGTCAACAATTGTGGTCTCTGGCTGCGTCCCCAAAGCAGCTGTCGACGCTGTCAGTTGCTCTTAAATAATGCGGAAAAATGAACAACAATATAAAACTGTACTTTTTACATATATATATATTATATAATTCCTTGATTTATGTTTATGGGCATGCGAGATAGAGCTGAGACTTATCGCTCACAATACGTTCAATCGAATGAACCACTGATTCCGTTTAGTTCAGCCTGTGAACTAGAAAGTGCTGCTCTCAAGTGAACTGCTAAACTAGTGAATGAAGTAATCCAAATCGTTGACAATTTAAATTATTCATCAAATTGAACTAGTTATGGTAACTCCAATGAACTAGTGAACGATAGGTGAGCTGGAACTAGCAGCTCTAACTTGAATAGATTAAATAATATAGTCAATTTGATGCATGTCTGCGACTGGGTTGACCCTGACATTAACACAGGCCGTGTTACCCTTTGAGCCGGCTTTGAATGTGCCGTGCCACGTGCCACTCAATGCACGTTTGACCACACGGCCACTGCATTGGAGTCGATTGAAACAATGGGCACAAATGGGCGTCGCTCCCTGCTCCTTCGCCTGCTCGCTCACTCGCACTCACTGTACCACGTTACGTATGAGTAATCCGGCTGCTGCCACTGCTGCCGCTGCTGCTGGCAAAGCTAATTAAAGGCCAGCGTTGTTTAACTCCATGGCCGACCTTGGTCGCCATTTTGACTTGCCGTTTGCCAGTTTGTCAACGGAGGTCAATTCCGGCCCTCGACGAATGGCCAAATGTGTATGCGAATATGTGTCTGCTGTAAAAATTGGCAAAGCATTTAATAAGCAAATACAGCCACATAAATTTCAGCCCGCTTTTTAGCTATACACTCAAAAAAAAAAAACAAAAGTTATTTACTATTTGAATTTATTTACTTAAGCGATCTTTCGATATGTGACGCTGCTTGCGATGTTTGCGATATTTGGCAAATAAAAGTTATCGATATCAGTTTTGCTTATGTGTTCGTTTCTCGCAGTGTTGAAAAACTTTAGTTGAAGGACAAAGAGGAGCTGCTAGCGCAAATGCCAAACACCTGATAAAAAAAGAGCCGTAGCTAGAACCCCCAGCTGCAGAGCTGTGTTGTTTTATATGTTAAGTTCCTACTTTTTATGGCTAAAGTTTCCTTGGAAATGAGCGCATCGAATAACAATTCGCGTATCTGTTATAACAACCATACCAACACAGGCATACAAATATAAACACACACACACACACACACATCGATCAACACCACGCATGGTGCGAACTGTCAGCAGAAAATTGTTGTGGAACTGGAACTCAAGAGCAGGAGCGGAACGGAACGGAACGGGAGCGGGTGCGGTGTGTGTGCTACTGGCTGGCGTCATTTTCTCATTTCTTTTATTTTGCGTGCTGTGGGGCTTGCGTGATTCATGATGCATGGTGCTGGCAGGCTAACTTACTTGCCAACTCCAATGCAACACCCAGAACTTTTGGCGCGTCTATATGTCCCTTTTAATTACTGTAACTGTAACTGTGAATGTAACTCTCTAGTTGACTATGGCTTGAAATAGTTTTGAATGTCGCCACTTGACGCCAATTAGAATGTCAATTCACGCACACACACACACGGCTCAGCAGCGACCTTGAAAATAACTCCCCATCCCTGGTATGGGTGCATGTCCATTTGAAATGGCAAAAAAATAGCGATTAAATGATTTTCGGCTGTCTCACAGCTGTGCGGCATAAACAAAACAAATGAGCATGAGCAAAGCGGAGTAAGAGCGATAGAAACAAAGAGAGTGAGAGTGAGTGACTGAGAGCGTGGGAAGCATTTAATAGAGAACGCAGGTAATGGAGAAATGAAGTGAGTCAAGGAGGCATTGGTCTCTACTCTCCCTCTCCTTCTCACTCGCTCTCTGTTTCACTCGCCGGCGACACGTGCACGTCGCGATGGCGGCGCTACGTGGCGTATACGTATTGCGCTGACGCCGTAGCCATTTTGGCAAATGTGTTGTGAAAACGCATGCAAAGACGAACGGTGTTATTGTTGCTATTATTGCTTTAGCTGCCGCTTATTGTTGTTGCCGCTATTCCTTCTGCTGCCGCTGCCGCTCCCGCTGGTGCTGCTGCTTTGGGGTGTACAGTTGCGCTAAGCAGCGCAGCGCAGCGTGGCCAGCCAAAAAAAAAAAACACAAAAAGCAAAAACAAAGGCGCAAAACTCCCTAACCAGCACGATGGAGTCAGAAAGGGGGTTAGAGTTGGCGGGCTAGCGGCTCGTACACTTCTGGCATGTTATTGCATGCAGCATTAATGCCGAACCTTGTGTTCGCTCTCATTCCGACGAGAGAGAGTGAGAGTGTGTGTGTGTGAGAGCGCAAACAAAAGAGCGAGAGTGAGAGCAGCTGTGATGCGATGGGCAACATGTGAGCGCAAAAACACAAACACAAATGCAAGCGGCATTTAAATGTGCTGGTAACATGCATAAAAAAGAAACCGCAACCTAACGAATACTTCATGCGCTTCAAAGACAAAGAATATATAATTAATAAATAATTAATTTTATATATATATTATAATAAATATGAAAATTAAACACATAAGATTTTTGATTTACGGAGCTTATTATTATTCAGTTTCATATACATCCCAAATCCATTATATACCAGATCGGAAATTTTCCAGCACCTGAAAAGTATGCAATGAAAATTTTGATAGGAAAATTTTTCTTCAATAGATAAGAAAAGATGTACACATGAACATCAATTTTCATTCGGCTCACATTTTAAGGGAGGATGACAAAGCATGCGTCAAAGTCGTAAACCCTCGAGCGATGGGTAGCGCAACACACGAGACGAGGACGAGAACGCAGACGAAAGCCGACAGCCGACAGCAGCAGCAGCAACAACAAAAGCGAATAAAAAGCAGCAACAAAGATGTCGGCAACACGACGATGACGACGTTGCCACGTTGCAGTGCCGATTCGCTACACGCACACACACACACACACACACACAACGCACACATAAATATAGAAACTTGAGCCAACATCTGGCTTTGCTCCTTGGATTCAGAATCAGTTCGTTGTCGTCAGTCAGTCAGATTAGTTCGATTCCTGCGGATTCCAAACGCCTTCCGAAGCGCAGCGCACAAAGTACACAAAGTCCACAACAAATTTGGAACGCACTGCAAAAGGGCAGCAGCAAAAGCAACAACAACAACAGAAGCAGCAGCAGTGAATCAGAAGCGTAGCCCACGGCCCAGACTCTTAATACAACAATTAAATTAGGCGAATTGAATTTCTCTCGAACTGTGCGTGTGACTGTGTGTGTGTGCCGCGCGCGTGTGTGTGTGTCCAAGTGGCGCGTCCTTGGGGCTGGGCCTGGCACTAAACAAATAACTGAAGCCAAAAGGCAGGCGCCGCACAAGGATACAACCAAAGCCCACACAGCTGCAGCAGCAACCAGAACCAGGCCACCACCATCAACAACAACAGCAACAACAGAAGAAGAAGAAGCAGCAGCAGCACAGTAGAAAATCAATTTTCGTGAAAATACATAAATCAAACCAAAAAAAAAAAAAAAGTGAAACAGACAGACGGACAGCCAAATACCTTCTAAGCACCAATACAGCCGAACAGAAATACCGTACTGTGACTGTGTGTGCAGTGTGCGTGGGTCGCAGCAACAACAACAGCAGCAGCAGCAAGCATAAGAAGGAGCAGAGGAAGCAAAGAGCGGAGAGAAGAGAAGCGCAGAGCATTACCATCGCCAACTACTGCACGTCCTCGGCCGCCATGCTGGACTAGCACACGCTTGTTGTTGTATCTGCCGAAGATACACATACTACAAACACAATAAAAGCAACAATAACAAACGAAAGACAAAAGCAAAGAATAACGGGCTTTCCTGGCTGGTTAGGCCTGTCTGTGGAGGAGTCGCAGCAGCAGCAGCAGCAGCACCAATAACAACAACAACAGTAACTACAGTACTTCGAAACTTTGATGCACATATAAGCATAGACGCACTCACGTATATACTTACATTTATATATATAAATAGAAATATACATACAAATAAGCGTAAGCAGCTCTGAGCTCTGAGCAGCCTGCCGACATCCTCCATTCATAAAAGGCCTAACCAAACGACATGAGACAACGGTTAAACACAATTTACAATCTATAACTAACAAATATATATATAAATAAATAATATCAACTAAATTTTGCAATAAAACAAAAACAAAATCTAGCACTCAACACTTTTAATACCAATTATATTAATAAAGAGCATCTGTGATTCGCATATAAAGAAAAAAATATATAAAAAAAACTTATTTTCATACTGCACTTTTTTCTAAAACTGAGAAAAAATTCTAAAAAAATCAATTTAATTTAATAAAATTATTTGTCATCAAATTAATTAATAATTAAGCTTAAATAACAACTAAAGGCTAATTAAATCGAGCAGCTGGCTTCAGGCTTGGCACAAAGCAATCGCGACAACAACAGCAACAACAAAAGCAACAAGCAGCAACAAATTCATACAAGGTCAACGGATTTAATATTTTTTGTAAGTATACATATATGTATGTAAATGTATGTATGTGCATCGGCAAGTGCACATGTGCATGTCAATTAAAGCAGCGATTTCTGCTCGCCCATGAACATATTTTTATATCGAGTGTCTCCCAGAAGCGAAGAAAGCGTAAGAAAGGCTAACTAAAGTCGACTCTTGAATACCCTTCAGAATGCTGCATAGTTAAGCTTGAAGAAAGCCGAAGCAACAGTTGGTTAAGTATTGCTATATTTGCTGTAGAATTATATAGCAAATATCAGATACTCTATAAATGATATATGCATAAAATAATAATATTATTACATAACATACATATATTACTATATATAGCATGCTATAACCCATCTATCCCAATTGTTAGGGTATAGGAAATTAACGCTTCATAGGCGGCACTTGCACGGTTGTAATTGGGGCAAAAACAAAATTAATTGGCTGGCAAGCGCGATGCGCACAGCGGGTACCACAGGACCCCAAAGGGGGTAGGGTATATGTAGAGATGCTCGCAGATTTGGGAATGGCAACGATATGGAACTATCTGCGAATGGCGGCGAGCTGGCTGCGTTCTCGGCTACCTGCTGCGCGGCCGCCGCTGCGAAATGTCAACGGTATTTTTAACGGCTAAGTGAGCTAAGGCAAAAGCTGTAATGCGAGTATCGAGTGTCGCCACCCTCTCTTTCTCGTTCTCTTCCTCTCTCTCTTCTTCTCGCTGTCTGCTTTGGCCGACAACAGATTAGAAATGCTTATTATATTGATTTTGTATTTTAAGCTGTATATTTAGTCAGCTGTCCGCATTGGATTACCGTCTGAGACGGATATGCAAGTGCGCAGAGATATCTTGCAGCGGCCAGGGCTGCAGACGCAATTATGATTTGTGTTTAGTTCGGTTCATGGAACCAGTGTCAAAGCTTTAGCCATTTGATTGTGAATGAGATTGTTGAGCAGAAACTTGTTAGTTGTATTAGTAACTATTTAAAAAATTTTATTTATTATATTTAGTACAGGAAAAATAGTGAATGAAAATAGAAAATGCGAATTTTGGGGTTTTTCAGACTTCACAAAGTATACATATATATTCTTAGTCGTTGAGAACAAAAGCTCGATACTAGAAATACCACATGAAGTAATAGTTTATCCCTTATATTTTTCGATTATCTATACCAATATTCCTCGTTATATGTAGACTCTCTATATATATTGTACAGACTTCAGGGTATCTCCAAGTCAGGCACTCCCGACTAGTCCTCTCTTGCTTGCAACTAGTTTAGCTCGCATAAGCTTTATCTGCGTAGCCCCGTTAGGAAATCTCAGCGCTGCACCCTTAAGCACACGCCCCACACACACACACACTTTCACCTATGCTATATCCATAAGTATTATTCAAGAACACGACTAATACAAATACTAATTTCCACAAATCAGCCACGAGGCATTAGCGCCCGTCGCAGATGCCCCCATGTCGGGGCTTCGTTGTTGGCATCGACATACAAATGGCCGTAATAAATATAGTCATAGTAACCCAGTAAAAACAGTAATGAATGATGGTCGCCATCAGGGCCAATCAATCACATCATCAATCAGTCAAGCAGTCAAGTACTCAATCAACGAAAATAGAAACTTACTTTAAATGAGTAAGAATTTATAATATTATAATATTTTATATATATTAAGAAATACAGCTAGTTAGATTTTCTATTTCTTTTGTTCGGCATTTCCGGAGGGAGGCGGAGGGAGGGGAAGTGGGTGATTACGTATGCGGTTTATGGCAGCTAATATGGTTTGCAAATTGGTTCAATAACGGATGCGCTCACATATTCGATACGTAATGCCGAAAATCTAAAGGATATGGCCATAAATTCTAGTATATATATATTTTATTAGCCAAAATGACAGCATCATCATCATCATAATCATCTGCATTGAAGTTGTGACTGTCAGCGGCATTTGCTTGAGCTTTTATTTTGCATATTTGATTTTTACATTTTGTCAGAAATACCCTGTAATTAGAGAGAGAGCGGGTATATGTGGAATATAAGAGAAAGTATATGGTCTTCTAGTCATGTTAGTGAGAGGACTAATGCTAATTATAATGAACATGATAATGCTAATGACAACTAATGCTAATGATCCAATAATAATAAAGCTAATGCTCAGTATAATGAATTTGACAATGATAATGATAATGATAATGCCAATACTAATGGCAATGCTAATGACAACAATAATGATTTAATAATTATAATAATGATGATAAAGATAATAATAATTATCATAAGACTAATGCTAATTATAATGATAATGCTAATGCTAATGCTAATGATAATGATAATGACAATAATATTATATATCATTATATCACTTATAATAATGAGAGTAATAATGATGTCGATGACAATCAATGAGTATAACTAATAATAATATTCTAGTCGGATACTCCCGACTGCAGCACTTTGAGTGCTTTCATAATCCATTCCTTTTGGCCTTGATTGAGGCCAAAACGTGAGGCGTTCACAGAGCGCAAAAAGTGGGCGTATCTGAGGCAGAAAAGGGGCGACACCAGAAACCCATTGCACTCGAAAAAAAAAAAATAAAGAAAAAAATCTGAAAAATATTTGCGATTATTAAATGCTGCAGAATGTGGCAAGCGACTCATATGCGAGGCAGAGAACTAATGGCAGCTGCAGTTGCCATTATGATGAATAAAATGTGAATATGGTATATATATAATATATATTGCTCACTCTGGAAACAAGTATGTAAGGGGTATATGTAGGTATATGTTATAATATATATGGGTAAGCCCATAAGAGTAGAAGGAAGAGTGAAAAGTGGATTACAGTACAGTAAAAACTGCCTAAATAAAATCATTTCTCTTTCAATCTAGTGTATCTTGCAGTCAGTTCAACTCTATCTGTCTCTCCCTCTCCCTCTCTTTTACAGAAATGGAAATCATTCCTGAAGGTAGACACTTTCGTTTGGTGCATGAATCAGAGCTTCCAGAAATTTTGGTAACTTTAGAGCGCTATCTGCCGGAATCATTAAAGGTAAGCCAAACTCTATATAGTATATGTATATCGCCTACATTATCGAGGCCTACAGACCCACATTCACCCACTTAAACTGCACATGAATATCGAGGCAGCCTTTTGCCTTTGTTGCATGCCACCGACACGACTCTATAATGTCTGACAGCCACGCCCACTTCACAGGTAATTTGTAGCAACAATTACCTGGGCGTGGGCGCGCCAGGGCTGGCAACAGCCCAGCTCGACCGCATAGTCTCGCCGAGTCATGCAATCTCGACGACCCATCGACTGATGTTGACCTCTTTTTTCACTGACTGTTTACGAACGATTCATTTCAATTTTTAATGCGCCCCCACTACGGATGGGTGCAGGCGCAGGTACAGGCGCAGGTGCAGGGGGGCAGGTGCCAGGGGGGCGTGCCCTAAAGCCAACTATTTTCGCCTTTTTGGAGTTTCAGCGTCAGCCAAAGTTTCGACTTTTATGCAAAATTCTTTCGACATTTCTTTTCTGGGCGCGCTTAAAACAACACGTGAATGTTTTTATATGCAAATTATGAAGACCTTGTCTATAAGGTCAGCATTAACTAAACGAAAGCCATTAGCTATTCAGGGCGAGCAAATAGAAAACATTTAGCATACCTTTATAATAAGTAATTGGTAAGAAAACTACAAAAACTCTGCGTAGGAAATCTGAAAATAAAATCTCAAATATATTTTACTACTATGCAACTATATGTATAGTCAATACCTATAGCCTACTACTATACTATAGCTAGTAGCTACTATATACTGTTATGAAAATGAGAGAGAGAGAGAGAGAGAGAGAGAGAGAGAGAAGAAGACAAAGGCAAAGGCAGTCCCATATTCTATATACACTCTAGATCACAGCGACAAGCTGAATTGATCTAGCCAAATCCTTCAGTCCAACCCATAAACCACGACTCGAGGGACTTGATATGTCTTTTGCAGTCTATCAGGCGCAGTTGGTATATATTTATCGATAAATATCGATAATGTAATAGGCCTACGTCTATTACAGGGTATCTGCTAGTCGAGCAGTCCCTTGCTAGATAACTTATTATCAATAAACATAGAACATGCATATTACAGGGCATCTCTTAGTCGAGCACTCCCTTCTAATATACTTTCAATATATCTTTAACCAGAAAAACAAATCGTTTCCTTTGCAGTTTCATCAAACCATTAAAACGTACCTGAATGATCGTATTTGGGACTTTAAGTTTTATGTTGCTAAAGATTGGCCCGACAAGCCGATAATATTACATTTTCCAGGATGCACGCTAACGGTAAGTAGTCGCAGTCTATATCCTCATATATTTGCTAAGGTCTATCTCCGTATATTTCGATTGCAGCCGCACAACAATATATACCAAGCTTTTGGCATATTTTGTCCATCCGCACAAATCGAGTTCGTCGATCTGATGCGCACCGAAGATGTACTTATAGATTGGCGGAAGCCATTGTACCTGAACTTTACGCACATCGCAATTATGAATCGCCTGGATGAGTTCTACGCGAAGATGGGCC
Source organism: Drosophila repleta (assembly GCA_018903745.1). Taxonomy (NCBI): domain Eukaryota; kingdom Metazoa; phylum Arthropoda; class Insecta; order Diptera; family Drosophilidae; genus Drosophila; species Drosophila repleta. The sequence continues at coordinate 12,547,200 of JAEIGN010000396.1, forward strand.
TGATGGAGCGACTGAGCGGTGATATCTACGTGTGCAACAAGCTAAACACGGACCTCGAGCTGGACCCGCTGCCCGACGATGCGGAGATGCGCTTGCTAACGCTGGAGAACGTTCAAGGCATACACGATCTGTATCCGGCCAATGAGATCGAGTGCGTGAAGCTCTTCGATATACTCGTGCGCGTGCTGCCCGGCTTGGGCATCTATCGCAAGGACACGAACGAGCTGGCGGCCTGGATGGTGCACTCATACTACGGCGCAATGTTCTCAATGCAAACACGTCCAGATTATCGACGCATGGGGTAGCTATACCTCCCACGATATACTCCACTCTATGTCTCTATCTATATCTGCATAATCTCTCTTGCAGTTATGGCATTCGTCTGGCCAAGGCTTTGACTCAGCTGGTGATCGAGCGCGGCTATACACCGTTCGTTGTCATACGTCCACAGAACGATGCGTCCAGGAATCTATATACTAAGCTGGGCTATGTGAAGGCCTACGAGACATGCCGCGTACGTATGACGCCCGACTGCTATGAGGACAGCACCGTGGGCACCATCCAGAACACCTCGTATGCCAAGTTTCCGCCATTACCACAGGACGACGAAGGCGACGAGTCGTGTGTGGTGCTGCCCGTGCGCAAGCACATACCCGGCGAGAGTCAGACGGTGGACGACGAGGGTATCGAGGACATGTTGGCTGAAAAATGTGATATCAGCAACGATGAGGCTAGAGAGCGTAAGACCACAACTGACGAGGGCATAGGCGAGGACAAGTAAAGACAGAGAGAGAAAGAGAGAGAGAGAGAGAGAGGGAGAGGGAGGAAGATGTAGCTCCAAGAGCTGGCATAAAAGAGAGTTACAGATTGATTGGTATTGAATGATATATATGTATATGTATATGGTATATGTATATCGTATGTCTAGAGCTAGAGAACAGTTGCAAATGTCGATTGTACTTATATTCATATAAAAATATAGCGAGTGGCACAAGTGGCATTAATTTTTTAACAATTATATGAACAGCAAAAAGAAACCTAAAATGTATATCTATATAGTATATATATACATATATTTATAGATGGTATATGAAGCTTCCTCACACAAAGCGCAGAAAACGAAAATAACGAAATGTTGGTAAATGATTTATTTTATATAATATAAAAGAGTAAAAGATAAAGATAAAGATAAAGAAGATAGAGAAGAAATATTTGTAATGAAACACACACGCTCTGGCATGAAACAGATTTTAGAAATGAAACTAAATCGAAATTTTTAATTTTTTTGCTAAAAATGCTTTTACAAAAACCCAATTCAAACCAAAGCCGAACATTATTATGAATCTGTCTCTATATATATATACATATTTCTATATATGTGTAAACTCTATATATCAAATTGTTAAAAGGAAGAAAACTAACACAACTTTCGCTCTGGCTAAACCAAACAAGATACGAATCATTTGCAGTGAAGGAAGAGGGAAATTTCAATATTTTATAATGTGAGCCTACACTTTTTCTAAGCTGTATATACATATATATATAGATATGTGTATATTTGAACTGTCTTTAAACTAATTTCCTAAATAGCTTTGATTTTGAAACTATGTTTGAATTTAATAGGCTTTTTTCAAATTTATATACGAGGTCTGTTCGAAAAGTAACGCGAACTTTGAGCTCCTGATTTCTGTGAGTTACGTATACTTGATTTTTGGTAGTTATATATCTGTCTTGGAATTCATAGGAATTTTTTCGAAAACTATAAAGAATTTCATATTCAGTTTCTTTCGCTTGTGCCCGAAACTGGAGAAGGAGAAGGTGAAACTGAAGAGGAAACAAAGTCTATGAAGTAACAGATAAGGAAACGGAAAGGGCACAAAATATATATATGTATAATTTAAATAACTTCTTTATTTTGTTTACTCAAAATTCGCTATATTTTCTAAAACAGACCAAAAACAAAATATATTTATAAAACATAAGCAAAAGAACAAATATATATATTTTACTATTACGAAATTTTATTAAACTATGCAAAAGAGTACTCCATATATATATATATGTGTATATATTCTCCTATATATGTATATGTATATATAAAATGAAAACAATATTTTTTATCCATACTAAAAAAACACGCCAAAGATGTCTTCTGCTTTATTTTAAAGTATTTTACTTAACGCCTGGCAAGGAGCACACGAAATTCAGTTTTTGTAATCCCAAAATTGTTGAATTGCCAATCGCCTTTTGCCTATTCCAAAACAAAAATAAATAAAATACAAAAATCAATTTCCATTCTGAAAAACCCAAGAAAAATATACGCAAGAAAATCAAATTAAAAAAAAAAAATACAAAAAAACAAAAAACGTTATATATTACCAACTGCTATAATGTATGTACTCAACTAAAAAAAAAGTAAATAAAAAAAAAAAAAAACTGAAAGAAGCAAATTTAAATAAATAAAAATATTGAGACAGCAGAGAGTTGACGATTTGCTTCGCTTCCCATATGCAGAGTGGGGCAGACTTACAGATTCAGCCTGTCCTCCTTCTGTTTATTTGCCTCAATTTTGTCAGCTTTGCCACACTGTAGACATTGCTCGCTGATAAGAACTGCGCTCAGATAATGAACAAAAATTATCTTATGATGAACTTTACGTGGACAAACAGCAACACGGAGCTTGGCAAACAATTGAAACAAGGCGAGACCTTGCCGGGGCAACACTTGAGTAAGTTAACTAGATTTCTATATGGTCTAACATGGTATGTATTTCTGTGTATTAAGAAAAGGGTGCCTGAGGGGCAAGCGCATACATTTACTGTACATAAATTTAAAAGCTAATCAAATCCTTCCGTTTGCTTGCCCAGCTGCGTCTTCAGGTGGGACGCCACGTACTGCCAGTATTTGCGGCGTATGACATCGTGTTTGCTGGCCATGTCCTCGCACATGGTGTACACCTTCTGGGCAATGCTGTTGTCCGCCTGCTTCGGCTCCAGCGCCTGCTCCTGATAGAGATCAATGAGGAAGGCCAGCAGATAGGGTGAACGGTTGCCGGCATTGTACAAGCCCTGACTGAACTCCACTACCTCCGGCAGGCTGTTGAGCTTGCCGCTCTCGCTTTGCCGCAGGACGCCGACCAAAAAGTTCCATGGACTCTCATTGTTCTTGATGACCCGTATGCGATTCATGGCGTACTCGGCTTCCCGTTTGATGACCTCTGGGCTGAAGCCGAAATGCTTGAGCACAAAGAAACGCTGATTCCAGGCCGAATTGTTGCGCGGATCCTCGCAAATCAGGCGATCGACAAAGTCCAGCTCGTCGTCATAGAGGCTGCAAGTTGAATTATTATAATTTGCATAAGAAATCATTAGTAACTGTATTTTTACTTGAATGTGCGTATGGCCCATTGGCGATGCTGCCAGGCATGATAGTTCTTTGCATTGCCATCATTGTCCAAAGCGTTCTGTGTCAACTCCAGCTCCCACTTGGGGCAATTCATCATCTCGACAATGACCCGCCTGTGGTGCCACACCTGATAGTTCTTGGCATTCTGGCCAATGACCTCATCCAGATAGTCCAATTCATCCTGCAAATTGGCTTTCAGTTCCCGCAATATATCCCGTCTGTACTGCCACACCGTATAGTTGGCTGGATTTTGGCGCAACGCTTCGGTGGTCAGCTCCAAGGCCCGCTGCGATTTCTCACCTTTGGCGATAATGGCGCGCATGTAGTCAAATGTCTCACGAACTGCAATGATGAATATAGTTCTTACATTTGCTATACCTATAGCTTTTAAAATATGTGTCAACTCACACTTGGGTGAATATGCTATGGATACAACAGGATTGGGTCCATCGTCCTGGGGCAGCGGCGTCACGTCTGACCATTCGGCACGTTCGCTGTATGGCACCCATTCGGTGTGCAGGTATTCTTCATCTGAACTATCTGCCATGATTTGTGCTAATAGAGCGCTAACAAGTGCACAATTGGGCGGAACACAGTAGAATGGTGGTCGACTTGATACTTCCCGTCAAAATATTCTCACACAGGCACTTTGGCTTTGAAAATGCAACAGCTGACTCACTTACCGTTCACTGTGCTACGCTCACTTTATGCCATTCACAGCGAATGCAAAACTATCGATAAATTTATTTGAAGACCGAAACCAAATTGTGACAATAAAATAAACACACAACTAAAGCAGAACATGCTGATAATTATATTTTGTGGTACAAACCTGATAAATCTAAAACATGATGAGTTGAAAATACAGTAAAATGTAAAAAATATGAATGCTTACAGGCCAAATGTAATACTTATATTCTAGAACTCTCTTAATTGCCTAAGACACCGTTAAAATATACTTAAGTATTTTGGTTTTCGAAATTTAACAGCTGTTTTCGCTGACTATCATTTGCCATTCACAGCGAATGGCGCACAAACGAAATATTAAACGTATGAGAAACACCTCCCGCGACGTAAAGCGATTCTAAAACTAGTATGAAATAAGGAAATTAAGCATATATTCCTTATATTTAAGTTCTATAAATAACTAACAATTACATGAAGAAAAGATACTCTTTAGATAAAAAGGAGTAATTTATATGCAGGCTACATTATTTTTGAAAATAATTACCATATTGAAAGAATGTTTGTAGGTGTGTGTAATAAGGGTCGTTTCAGCTGAAACATTCGTAATTTACGCACAGTCCGTAAAACTATAATTTGGATGCAGCCAATCATGTTTTTGTTTAGTTTAAAGTCTAGGCATTATGTATGTACTCTTATATATACAACTAAATTCTTGATCAATCCTCAGTAAAGGGGCTCGTTCTCGATCTTCACATCACACTCGATCATCGAACTATGAGCTAGATAGGCGCTTCCATTCAGTGAGCTAGTCCCCGTACTATATTTAGCCGTATCGTCCTCATCCTCTTGACTGTAGCTGTCAGATGCTGCTGCTGCGGGTTTTGGTAAGCTGGCATCGCCCAGCGGATCCGGCGTCTTCATGTCCTGCTGATTCATCTCCATCAGCATCCGACTGACCTCCGTACGGAATTTCATGTTGTTTAAACTCGATAACGTTTTCACATGTGGCAGCAAGCTGACTAGGAAATTATAGTCGGGATCGTCCTTGGCAGTGGATTCCGCTGTAGCAGGCACTGGTGTCGACTTGCTGCTTGTCGTATGACCATTCTGGTAGACTCCATCCGTGGATGACGATGTCTTTCGGCGCTTCGCACGCTTCGCCGCTGCCGCTCTTGGTTGCAAAGGGGATAGCAGTCTGGGAGAGGATTCCATATCTGATCTGTTCATGGAGGCGTAAGTATTCGAAATATCAAAGTTTTGTCTCTTCATCAGCGACATATCGGAGCTGGAGTCGTGGATCTGTGAGTCACTGGCCGGATCGCGCTTGAATATATCACCCATAACGTCAAAGTCGAACGAATCGTCGTTATCGACGTCAATAATAAAGTCATCCAAGTGATTTTGCTCAAAGGCTGTATAATCGGCCTCCCTGTCATAGGGCAGTGGCGAGAAGGTCACCAACTTATCCGGGTCGAATATATTACGCAGAAACTCCATCGCCCGAAAATAAGGCCAGTTTGAGTTGGCTATACGCTTTTGCTGAATCTTACGTATTTCTATGCGATAGCTATCACGTAATCCTTTGAAGCGCTTCTTGCACGCCGTCACTGAACAATGTAATAAGGTATTAAGAATAAAACTGATTAAGTATTACGCCTTGAAGACATCTGCTCACCATCCATCTCCATTATGTCTGCCACCTCCTGCCATTGCAAGCCGCCAACATCTTTGCGCGCGCAGAACTGCATCCTTGAGTCCCAGAGAGCGCGACGCCGTCGCACCTCGTCGATCAGCCGAAAGTTATCCAATTTCATTTTAAACGCTGGACCCTAAACCAGCACAAAACACAATCCTCTTCGGCGTGTAAACAAAAAACCTAGTACGTCAGGGCTACCAAAGACACAACGTTTATTGGAGTACAAGCAGCACGCATCACAACTTCACTGTGTTGCGAACAATCGTAAACTGACTATTTGTTCAATTCTTATTCATTTGTTTTTCTTTTTTATTTACTTTCACAAATGCAATAACAACATTAGAATAACACAAATCCGCACAGCTCCTGAATAAACAAGTCTTGCGGTCTTGAGTCTTTTTTATTTAGCCGGTTGCCAACCCTGGCGTGGCAGCTGCCGCGTTCTCAATCATATGATCGACAAACAGCAGAATTGAAACACAGCTGCAGGGCTGTCACCGTTGGCGTATGTATATGAAAATTATTTGAAATAAATAATTATACACAAATATCGAAGCTGTCTCTTACTAAAACATTGTCATATTTTATATTGAATATTAAAAAACAACCGAAACGCTACTTGCCAGCCCTGGCACATCAGCGACCGCCCTGTGAATCATATGTTTGCGAAACAGCAAGAACGAAACAGAAACAAAGAGATAGAAACACAACTTTAAGTACGACTTGCTTTGCCTGCCCCGGCTGTTGAAATAAATTACAATTTAAATACAAAATCAATAAGATGCAGCAAAGCGACGAAGTCAAAGACGATGACTTGCCCGCGAATACGCTGGAGCACTTTGCCGAACTGGACCAGGTGCTCGGGCTCATCGAAAATATGAAGTCGATCCAGGCGAACGCCTTCGAACGGGAATTCGAGCAGTACACAGAAGTGCTCTCCCGCTACCAGGAGCAGCCCCACCTGCTCGACCCCCATCTGGAGGTGTTGCTGACGCGGCTGCTGAGCAGAATCAGACAGCCCAACCTGGAAGCTGAGGAGCGGGATGCAGCCTTCAAGTACCTGTACGTGATCTGCAAGGTTCGCACCTACAAAGTCCTGGTGAAGTTTATGCCTCACGAGCTGAGCGACTTGGAGTTTGTGCTGAAGCTGCTCGGCGAGCAGGATCCAAAGAAGTTCAGCAACTGGGAGACGCGCTATATGCTGCTGCTCTGGATGTCCATATTGGTGCTGAATCCGTTTCATATGTCTCGCCTGGATGCCTATGAGGGAGCTGGAGCCGCTCCTCTGCCCCTGAACAATTGCAGTCATGATGGTCCGCCGACACCCGCTGCCATGCCCAAAATGGAGCGCATCTATGAGCTCTGCAAGCTCTACGTCTCCTCGAACGACACCTGCAGCAATATGGCCGCCTACCTGTCAGCCAAGTACTTTGTGCGCAACGACATCAAGGATCTGTACCTGGAGCGCTTTCTCGACTGGATCATTGGGCAGCACCAGGCGGACACCCTGCAGGTGAAGTTCGGCCAACTGGCCGCCGTTGCGTCCATACTGAAGCACGGCAAGCGAGAGGATCTGCTGCCATACACGGACAAGCTGCTCCAGTGGATCGTGAGCTGCCAGTACAAGGATGTCAACGACTTCCTCAAGTACAAATACTATATCAAGATTGTGCAGCGACTGGGCTTGGTGCAGCTGAAGCCGCGCATCGCCAGCTGGCGCTACAAGAGAGGTAAACTGATTACTCCGTGCTGAACCCCTTCCATAATCCAAGTTTCTTTCTCTTATCCAGGCACTCGCTCGCTGGCCAACAATCTGGGTCATCAGTCTAACGCCGCGGGAGATTCCGCAGCTGGTCAGGCTGAGGCTGAGGATGACTCGGCTGCCGAGGAGATCGTTGTGCCCGATGCCATCGAGGAGGTCATAGAGGAGCTGCTCCAAGCCCTGCGCAGCGGCGGCAACGATATACGCTGGAGTGCAGCCAAGGGATTGGGCCGTGTCACCAATCGCCTGCCCAAGGAGCTGGCCGACGAGGTGATTGGCTCGGTCATTGACATACTCAATCCTCTGGAGCCGCACGAGGCGTGGCACGGCGGCTGCCTCGCCCTGGCGGAGCTGGCCAAGAGGGGCCTGCTGCTGCCCTATCGGCTGCACGAGCTGGTGCCGCTGCTGATGCAGGCGCTCTTCTACGACGAGATGAAGGGCTACATGTCCGTGGGCCAGCACATCCGGGACGCTGCCTGCTACATGTGCTGGGCCTTCGCACGCGCCTACAATCCGGACGACCTCAAGCCCTTCGTGCATCAGATCTCATCCGGTCTGCTCATTGTGTCCGTCTTCGACAGGGAGATCAACTGCAGGCGCGCGGCCTCGGCTGCCTTCCAGGAGAGCGTCGGCCGCTTGGGCAACTTCCCGTACGGCATCGAGATATCCACTACCACGGACTTCTACTCCGTGGGCATACGGCAGAACTCGTATCTGTCCATTAGCGATTTCATTGCACAGTTCGAGGAGTATCGCCAGCCGCTCATAGACCACCTGGTGCAGCGCAAGGTGGGCCACTGGGATCCGGCCATACGAGAGCTCACGGCCAAGGCGCTGCACAAGCTCACCCGCCGCGCTCCGGAGTACATGGCAGCTGTGGTGCTGCCCCAGCTTTTGGCCAAGACGGAGACGATCGACGTGAATGCGCGCCATGGCTGCGTCCTGGCCATGGGCGAGATAACGCTGGCTCTGCGCCAGCTGGAGCAGGCGCCAGATGCCAAAGGAGTTTACCTATCCAATCAGCGCATCGCTGAGCTCAATGATCTGGTCAAGACTTTCCTGGAACGCAACTTCTATCGGGGCATGAGCGGCGAGCTGATGAAGTTCTGCACGGCCAACTTTATACGCAACTGCAGCGTGGCTCAGCTGCCCGTCAACCCGGAGTGTCTGGGTCTGTACGGCGTATTTATTACGTTATATTCATTAGCTAACCATATGATCTCCCTTCACAGCCAGCTGGCAGCACGTGATCGACCTGTGCCTGGTCACCAAGACGAACAGCATACGCGAGGCTGCCGTCGAGGCCTTTGCGGAGCTGTGCCTCGCCTTCTACTGCCTGGACTCGCGCTCAGCTGAGAACGAGCGCATTATCATGGCGTACCTGAGAGGCGCCGACAACGATCTGGAGGAGCACATGCGCATGGGCTACATCGCTGCACTGGGCGTGCTGCCCGCCTTCATGCTGCGCCGGCATTTGACGTCCATTGTCGATCACCTCGTGAAGCATGCTCTAGTGCCTCTGGCGCCAGGCGCATGCGATGACCACGAATCGGGGCAGACCTACAGGTGGAGTGAGGCGCGCACGCACAGCGTCCAAGCGCTGAGCAAGGTGGTCAAGACTGTGGGCTACGACTCGACCTTCGCCTGCTCCTTTGCGGATCGGCAGCACTTTGACAAGGTGGTTCACTGCCTGCTGCGTGCCCTGGACGAGTATACGCTGGATAACCGTGGAGATATTGGCGCCTGGGTGCGCGAGGCGGCGATGCAGGCGCTCTTCGAGCTGGCCACGGAGTGTCCGGCGGAGCTGTTGACGCCGCACCAAGTGCACCAAATTGTGGTCGGGTTCATGCAGCAGTCAGTGGAGAAGATCGATCGCACACGCGGCTTGGCCGGACGCCTCTGCTGCAGGCTGATCCACACGGAGCCCGCCATTGCGCACATACGTGACCACCAGCGGCTGCTGGAGATCTTTCCGAAGGACGAGAAGTCCGTCCTGTGGCTATTCGCGGATCAGACATTCCCCCTATTCTGCGAGCTGCTCGCCCTCCCAGCCTATTCGAAGCGCGTGCTGCTCGGACTCTCGGCCAGCATTGGGCAGCTGACCGAATCTCTGGTGAGCAGTGGATAGAATGTATATTGATTGGGAGAAGATCTCTAATGCCCATCTCTATTGCAGATTAAATACTCTTCTGCAGCACTTTTCCAGTTCTTGCGTTCGCACCAGGAGATGGTGCCACGACTCTGCTCGGAGATCGTGCAGATCTTCGAGAGCCACTTGCTGAACGAGCGTGTGACCTATCCCATGCTCAGTTTCCTGGACATCCTGCTCGCCTCGGGCAGCATTGAGGCGGTCTTGCACGATGAGGGCAATCCTTTTGCCGAGGACATTTATCGCCTGCTCAATCTGGAGGTCAAGGGCTATAGGAAGCTGTACAAGACAGCCACCAGCATTAGCACCTTCTGTCAGCTGCTCCAGGTGCCTCGACTCAGCAAGAGAGTCCTCTCCAAGATATCCATATTCCTCGGCTTGCAGCACGTGCACGTGCGCAAGACGGCGGCCACCAAGCTATACGAAGCTCTGGCGCTGCACGGCGATGTCACCGAGATACCCGAGGAGAACATGGATGAGATTTTGTCCCTGCTATCGGAAACGGACTGGACGTTGCCTTTGGTTGAGGTGCGACCGTTACGGAATGAACTTTGCAATTTGATGGGTATTAAGCCACCGGTTAGTGGCGCAACTGCTGCGGCCAACAAGATGGATGTCGTGGCTGACAAATAAGATAAACAACACACTAATGTACTTTGACGTAACCGTCAATAAATAATTTATTGCCTTGCACAAAATATGAGCTAAAAATTTGAATTTGAATTCGAACTGTGCGGCGCGCAGGACTGACAAGCGTAGATTGTGCAGACATCCCTGTGTTTGAGTGTATGGGAATGATATGGCATTAGAACATTGATGGCAGCAGAAATGTTTGCTTGCTTTTATATTATTTAAAACTGATATACATTGCTTTAACTGTTTCAGTACAAATAAACAAAACTAAACTATTGCGCAGCACAACCGTAACGAATTCAAACATCAGGTTTTCGAATTGTGAAATGAAACAGAATATACGGCAGCCCTGGTTGTGGCGGTACGTGAGAAAAGCTCACAGTGTTGATAAACGGCAGTACTACATGGACACTGCGTGCGTGTGTGCAAATGTTTTATTCCGAATGTGTGTGATGTAAATTAAAAGTCTATTTCTAATTTCGCATTTAAAATCTGTGCTAATACTCGAGTCATATTTTCACTGAGAATTAATTCACATATCGAACAAAAACACGACGTTTTTTTATTTACTAAAGCAATAATAAATACATTCACGTTTATACTATTGTTACACAAGAAAACCCAAATAGATTTTAAAATCTCGTTGTTGCCTTTCCCCCCTCGACACAAACCCATAACGATACGAATCGAATCGGTATTATGAGCATTTGGGGTGTGAGATGTTTGTGTCAAAAGTTCTGTCGACAGGCGCACATATTAGCCAGCAGACGAATCGTACAACCCGTAGCACATCGAGCTCCCCAACTGACAAATGGTAAGTGGACTCCCCGAGGCCAGGTGGACCGAGAGTGAGGTTATGCTCGATCCGCAGGCCGGCATGCAAATCTCTTTATTTTTTTTTTAAATAACTTTCATTATGAATAAAAATGATTTCTGTTGCAGGCATCAGCCGGCCGGCACACAACAGTTTGTATCAAATGGTAAAAAAACGTACGCTCGAGGCACGCTCTAAATTACAAGCCAATAAATATCCGAATCAAAATGCCTGCATGAAAGTGGCCCAAACTGTGGAGTTTATACCCGACATTGATGACGATATCGCGCCACCCACAAACCCCTCCACCGTACAAAGTCCCCCCATCACCTTCACTGCCGCAGCCGCTGCCATGCAAGAACCACAATTTCGCGTGGTATTCATCATTATTTCGTCATTCCCTTTCATTATCTCTCCTTTGCATACATGCCGTAGATTTCTAATGTGCGTGAACTCTTCTCTTTCAGGGCTATGCGGACTCGCGACCGCTGTCCACCGCCCAGGAGGTGCTGAAGTCGTCGCAGTGTGAGAAGCCATCAGCGTTGAGTGCGGACAAAGAGGACATGGGCAAGGATCCTTGCGAAGAGTTCCATCGACTGCGTCGAGAGACCACTATAGCGGGGGGAGGCAGTTGCGGCGGGGAAGGCGGGGACGACTGTGACGATGAGAAGAAGAAAGCCGACGAGAAGCTCAGACAAATGAAACTGCGATGCATCTTTGGTGCCCTGGCAGCGCTCTTAGCCGGTGGCCTCGTAAGTCCTTTTAGTTATATAGATATATAGAGCGTAAATAACAATTTGTTACCAATTTCAGATCGCCTGGCTCTGGTCACGCCACAGCGAGGACGACGGCGCCGGGGGTGGCGAAAGCGAAGACGATGCCTTAAAACGGGCCAGGATCTCTGGCCTTATCACAAGTAAATGAGAGATTAGGAAGAGTTATCATGACATTGACTTATTGTACCCTTGCAGCACCTAGCAGCTCGGACAAAATCCCTGCGCATGTTCCGTACGTAATTGTGGGTGGCGGCACCGCTGCCTTCTCAGCGTTTCGCGCCATCAAATCCAACGACGCCACGGCCAAAGTGTTGATGATCAGCAATGAGTTTCGCAAGCCATATATGCGCCCACCTCTATCCAAGGAGCTCTGGTATACGCCGAATCCCAACGAGGATCCCATCAAAGATTACCGCTTCAAACAGTGGACGGGCTCAGAGCGCAGGTGAGCCACTGAATATCCTAATCATCTCTTCTCTATATACATATTGAAATGTCCACTTGACAGCTTGTACTTTGAGCCGGATGAATTTTTCGTGGACCCGGAGAAGTTGTCGGACAGCGTGAACGGCGGCATAGCCGTAGCCCAAGGCTTTGCCGTCAAGAAAGTGGATGCCGAGAATCGCATTGTGACGCTGAGTGATGGCTATCAAATCGGCTACGATATGTGTCTGATTGCCACTGGCTGCTCGCCCAAAAACCTGACCATGTTCCGCGACGCGCCGCCCAGTGTGCAGGAGAAGATCATGGTCTATCGCACGCCGGATGACTTTGATCGGCTGCGTCGCTATGCGCTGCAGAAGCGTTCGATTACCATTGTCGGCAACGGGTTCGTTGGCAGCGAGCTAGCCTGCTCACTGGCCCACTACTCGAAGGAGAACAACGGAGGCAAGGTCTACCAGGTGTTCCAGGAGCGGGGCAACATGTCCAAGGTGCTGCCCAACTATTTGAGCGAGTGGACAACGCAGAAGATGAAGGATCAGGGCGTCTGCGTGATCGCCGATGCCAGCATACGCACAGCCACCCGCGACGAGACCCAGCTGAAGCTGGAGCTGAACAATGGCATGTCTCTGCTCACTGACATCGTGGTGGTCTGCGTGGGCTGCTCGCCCAACACGGCAATGGCTGGCGCCTCGAAGCTGGAAGTGGATCGTAGCAGGGGTGGATTTGTGGTCAACGCCGAGCTGGAAGCCCGCCGCAATTTGTTTGTTGCCGGCGACGCATCCTGCTTCTATGATCCGCTGCTGGGACGCAGGCGCGTCGAGCATCACGACCATTCCGTGGTATCCGGACGGCTAGCTGGCGAGAACATGACGGGAGCGAGTGAGCAACTAATCCAAAATATCTATAACTGAAAATATATTTGATTGAATGTCTCTTCTCCATGTTCGCAGAGAAACCATATACCCACCAGAGCATGTTCTGGTCCGACTTGGGTCCCGAGATTGGCTACGAGGGCATCGGCCTGGTGGACTCCTCGCTGCCCACCGTAGGTGTTTTCGCACTGCCCTCGGACAACGACAAGCGCTCGGACAGCCATACGGAGGTGCGTCCGGAGGTCGAGGCTGAGGAAGAACTGAAACTAGTGGGCGGACCCCAGATGAGCTGTGATCCCAGCCAGGCACCAAACTACGGCAAAGGCGTCATCTTCTATCTGCAGAACGACAAAATTGTTGGCATTTTATTGTGGAATCTGTTCAATCGCATCGGACTGGCCCGCACGATAATCAATCAGAACAAAAACTACGAGGACCTCAATGAGGTTGCCAAACTGTTTGAGATACACACGTAATAATAGTTGAGGATGCGCTCGCGAGAGTCCTTAGTCCGTAGTAGTCCTTAACGCCAAGTCAAGCCAAGCCAAGCCAGCTGTATATAGATGTTCAAGAATGGATCCAGAAGCTATCGATGTCCACGTCGTCATCGTCGCAGTCGTAATCGTGGCCACCCAACGTTCCATGTCAGCAGTTCCCTGCGTGCATATACAAATCTTAAAAGCATATCTATCTATATGGGTATATATACAAACTGATCCATATACATATATATGTATATATATATATCTATATGCGTATGTGTGCAATATGTATATGCATCGGCAGCACAACAGACACAAGAGGCACAATGCAACAAAAATTTAGTGTTAATTTTATTATTTTGGAATAAACAGTTGATTGAGATGGTGAATTGAGACATCTGAGCAGCTCGATTGGATTCTAAGAGGGAGAAAAGTGAAAAAGCAAAGACACAAAAAATAACAAACAAAACAAAACCAAATCAAGCTGAATAAATATGTTGATTTGACTTATCTCTGGCTCTATATATATATACATACATCGTGTGTACTACTTTCATTATTTTCGACTTTCCATTTTTCCAGTTTTTTTGTTAAGAGAAATGATTGTTATTATTTAATTCATAACTGAACTTTGTACTTGATATAGTATATATACCATACATATGTATATATATATATATTTAATAATATGTGTTATAGTCAGGTTTATAGCACCCGTTGGCAAATCTGTTAGACTAGATCAAACAAATTAGTTTTAAAGCTGACAAATAAAATTTGTTAAACAAGCACCTAAACTATATACTTTATACTAAAAAGGGGATTTGCTCTAGGTCTGAGGGATATTTCAGACCATGTTAAATATATTTAATTAATTTAAGTCTAATTTATATATAGACCCCTAAGGATATAGAGTTTAGTCTGGCTTTAGATCATACTCAAAATATAATTTCAATTTAGTTCTTATATAGTCAAGGCCTAGTTCTAATCTCAGTTTAATTAAGGCAACTAATTTCTGAATTTTCCGTTGGCAAACCAAAAAATATGGTAGTACGTATAGATTTTGGGAAAAGTGAGAAACCGTTGCGATTCCGTGTTAAAGTTTATGATCCTGTCGCTGGCTTAGGCCGGGTTTATTACGGCAGCTCTGTCGCCAGGTAATAAGAAATTGTAAGTTACGCCAGCTGTCGCGGATTAGTCCACTTATTAGTGGACCCGGGTTTAGGCACCAATTGGCAGGTAGCGCGGCGCAATCCGCCTCAGCCCACCTGGCCAGGTAAGTCCTTGAGCTTCGCATAAAAGGACGAAGCACCGCTAACTGCCTCATCAGTTCAATCACAAACATCAACATGAAGAGTCACGTGGCCAACCTAATCAAGAAGACCGGCATGCCGTACACCGAGGCCGACAAGCTGCCCTACGTCAAGACCCACAGCGCACTCGAGCTGGAGGCAGCCGCCGCCCTGCTCATGCTGCGCTACCAGTACGAGACCAAGGCAGTCCAAGAGACCACAATCAAGCCGCAAGAAACTGCAGCTGCCAAAGGGGTTACCAAAGAAGCCACAGCCATCGCCACAACCACAATTACTGCTACTGCCAGTGATCCAGCCACTGGCACTGCCGGTGCCTCTGAAGCCGTCTTTGAGTCGCCCATCGTGAAGGAGACCACCCCGAAGGAGCCGATGCGCAGCACCATGTCTGCCGCCTCGCAGCCGCTGAAGAAGCGCACCATTCCGCCGCATCTGCTGCTCTGCTCGTTGACTCCGGCAAAGCCAACGCCGCCACCAACACCCACTCCGAGCTCCAGCGACACCAGCAGCAACAACAGCGTGGCCAAGACTGGCGGCAGCGCCATAGTCAAGGCCAAGCAGAAGGCGACCGCCATCAAGGCGTGCAACAAGGCGCTGCTCAAGTCGTGCCGCAACATGATACGTGAGTTCCTCGACAGTACGGATCTGCTCTAAAGTGGTTTGAGAGAAGACCTAAAATACATTTGCCAGATGATCTAAGAGTGGAGCAGTCGAACAATCTACGACACTCAATTGGTGATCTAAAACACAGTAGTCACCAGTTGAGCTAAAATATAATACAGCAGCGAATCTAAATGAGTGTCAGCACCTGCGCTAGAACCAGTCTATCGACCAGTCCAGTTGAAAAGTAACCTACACAGTGATCTAAATGAAAAACAGCGAACATCAGTAACCGATCTAAATGGCATTAACTCACTGATCTAAAAGTCTCCGTCGGAGTATATAGTGGTAAAGAGATTTGGTCAGAGTTTTGATTTCATTTATTTATTGCATATATAAATTTGTTTCATTACTTGCTTTTTTTCATATATAATATGCTCTATATATATATATATTATATATATATCTTTTCATACATATATATATCATATCGAAAGATAAGGTATTTTTTTCAATGGAAGAACAGGTATTGTGGCGACACTAAAGTGCTAATTATTAGCTATTGGCGGTGTTTAAACTTAAGCAATTAGACGAATGAAAAAACAAACAAAAATTATATTAATTACAAATAATTATATATAAAGATATATAGCTCTTCCTCTATATGTATGCATGTATGTGCTTAAAGATTAATAATTACAGCTTGTAAAACTTTTGTATTTCAATTATAATTATAAATTTAATTATTATGTGTGTTTGTGTGTGTGTGTGTGTTTGTATTCCATAATCAATAAAGTGCCTTTGAAAATGTACACAAAATATGTTTTCGTTTTCTTTAGATCAATTTATGAACACCTTTTCAGCTAACAACTAAATACAAGTACATAAATATGAATATGTATGCGTGTGTGTATGTGTGTGTGTGTTTGTTTGTTTACAAATGGAAGCCAATGTTTTTTAGAACTAATAGAAATTGCTTTGCCAAACTAAAGAGAGAAAACCAAACTGTTTCAGTTTCTTTAACTACAATTTTGCTTTTTACATTTTCTTTTTTGTTTCTTCTTCTGCGCTTATCACAATCAATTTGTTTTTGCATTGAAATAAATGGCTACGAATTGTTCTCTCAGTGTATACATATAAATTTTTATAATTAACAAATTTGCTTGCTTTTCTTTTACATTTTTATGTTTTTCTTTTGTTTTGTTTTTGTTGTATATTTTCTAACAATTTTGTTTTTCCATTCTGGGTGAAACCATTTGTTGAGGCAACATCGTAAAGCTCAAAGGTGACAACACTTATAGACTAAGGTGTGTGTGTGTGTGTGTGTGGGTGTGTGTTTGATTTAAATTTAATAATTGTTTTGTTTTTTTTTAGCATATGTAGAAAAATTGGCACATAACTCTGTAAAACGTTGAAAGGCTGCGCTGCGCCGCTCACATACAAAAGTGAAAAGAAAAATCTACTTAAGATACATTTCCTCAGCTAATATAATATATAAACAAATTACAATACAGGTGTGTGTGTGTGTGTGTGTGGGTGTGTGTATTGCATGCGTATGTGTGTGTGTGTGTGTGACTTACATCTATGTATAGCTTAGGCCTAGAATATGCTTTTCTTTTTGAATTTCGAATATTTAAGGCTGCAGACTGTAAACTAAGCTTAACAACTAAACAACACACACACACATAGACAAAAGGTGTGCGTGTGTGTGTGTGTGTATGGTATGTACAACAATTTAATGAGTGTGGGTGAGTGTGCATGGGTGTGTGTGTGCTGTTGGCTGGTCCCCTAAGGCAGCTGCATTCATGTTGCTCAGGTAAAGTTTGATGTGTGTGTGTGTGTCTGAGGCTGATTGTCATAGAGCAGGTGTGCGCAGGTGAGGTGAGGTGAGGTGTGGAGCCTAATGCATATGCCTAAATGCTGCCTCCTCACTGCCATTGCATTCGCTATCCATGGGCACAGCCTGTGGCTCTCGTTCTCGCTCCCGCTCTCGCTCCACTGCATCCATGGGCCTGGGTGAGCCCGATGCGCTGTGGCCGCCAGCTGCAGCCGGCGACTGCTGCTCGCCCGCCTCCGCCTTGTGCTCCGACTGGCGTATCAGCTTAATGGTCGTCAAGCCATCCGCATTGCGTATCAGCCTGCAATAGAGTAGTTCCAGTTGGTCAATTAGCAAGGTTAGCACAGGCAGCGGCTCTGGCAGCTCGACTTACGGATAGCAATCCTCATTCAGATTCGCATTCGCATTCGCATTCGCATTTGCGCTCTTGCTGCTCACGCTCAAGTCCGTGGGCTTCAGATCCTCGTTGGCGCTGTCGCTGGCACTCTCCAGCTTCAGCGGATGAAACTGGAATTTGTCGCCAGGCTGAGCTGAGCTGGCGGCGCCCGGTGTCAGGCATCCGGGTGAGTTCGGTGGCGGCGCTGCCGCGGCAGCGGACAGAAAGTGGAAGGCGTGCATAAAGAGCGGCGACGTCGGCTGCGGGCCGTAGCCAGCGGCCGCAGCAGCGGCAGCAACAGCTGCTGCCGTCGGCAGTGCCATCGGCTGGGCATTTCGTGAAGCGGGACGCTGTGGCGATTGTTGTTGTTGCTGTTGTTGTTGTTGTTGTTGTTGCTGCTGTTGTTGCAACTGCAACTGTTGCTGTTGCAGCTGCAATTGTTGCTGCTGTTGCTGTGATTGCTGCTGCTGCTGTGATTGCTGCTGCGCCTGCAACTGCTGTTGCTGCTGACTCCAATTGCTGCCCGCCGGACTGCCCACCTGCTCGCCAGGTGTCGCTGTCGTTGTCGCCGTCTGCCTCAGCTGCGATATATTCTTGATGTTCTTCAGCTCCGTGGGATTGCGCAGGAATTGGTAGCAGTGCCGCTCGCCCTGGACCTTCCGCAAGATGTTGACGCGATAATAATACCGCAATGCGCGCGACATCTTGTCGTAGTTCATCGAGAGATGGTTCTTCTGGATGCCCCACAGCTTGGCCAGCCCGGCGGGATCGACGATCTTGAAGACGCCCGTGTCGCGGCACTTCCAGGCGATCAGATCGCTGTACTTCTGGTTCCGATCGTTCAGCAGCTGCTGCAGAAAGTCCCAAAGGAGACGGCCATCTGTGGGGGCAAGGCAAACTATCGATTAGTTGATATATCGATAAATGGTCATCGAAATTGGGATAAAAATTATCATAGAAATTGTTGATAAAATAAAGGATTGTCAGGAAACACATATATTTAGATATTTTGTTATCGATAACATATAACAAGCTATCGGAATTAAAATTGTGATAATAATTGGAATGTAAACGGGTAATAAACTAGAAATACATATGTTCTGTATACATAGGTAGATATTTTGTTATCGATTCGCTGGTTTATCGATACATAATAATCGAATTTGAGATAACAATTATAATAAATCGGAAATAAACATATTCTGTATATGCATATAGTTTGCTACCGATAAAATATATGAAGGCAAGGGAAAATACCGATAAGTAGATTGATCGATAAATACTAATCGAAATTGAGAAAGCAATTATAACAGAAATGGTTGATAAACTAACAAACTGTCATGGAAATACATATTCTCTGCATACATAGATATTTTGTTATCGATAACATAAATCGATAATTGCTCAAATTAACATATTCATATGCATACATCAACAATTGATATCGATAACTTTTTATCTATTCAAAATTTCAGCAATTCTTCGATCCACTCACTTGTGTTTGGCTCCGAGTTCTCCGGAAAGAACTCCCGCTTCGCTTTGTACATGTAACTGGGCGTGGTTGGGGCGGATATCGAGCCGCCGCCAGCTGCCACAATGGCGCCTGCCGCATTCTCCAGCGTCAGTTTCTGTGCCTGTTGCTGCTGCTGCGACTGTTGCTGCTGCTGTTGTTGCTGTTGCTGCTGCTGCTGTGACCAGGAGCTGACAAAGCTGTTGGTCAGCTGCTGGGTCCAATTGGGCTTGATGTCCTTGTGGATGGGCGTGCCTGGCGGACTGCCTGCGCTGTAGGAGAGCGGCGCAAGGGGCAAGGCAGCGGCTTTGCTGCTGCTGCTGTTGTTGTTGTTGCTGCTGTTGTTGTTGTTGTTGCCGTTGCAATTGTTGTTGCTGTTGTTGCTGTTGCTGCTGCTGCTCTGGTTGGCTGGCTCGGCGTACTCCTCCTCGGAGTCGGAGTGGTTGCTGCTGGCACTCGACTGAATGCCCTTCATCGGCTGCACACAGCCATTCAGAGCGGATCCGTTGCTGGTGGTGCTGCTGGCACTGGAGGAGCCGGCGACGGCTGCTGCTGCCGCCGCTGCTACAGCGGCTGCGGCAGCGGCAGCGCTGCTCATGGCTGCGGCCGAGGCGCCGGCGCTCGAATAGCCGGTTGCCGATTCCGGCGGACTGCTGGCCTGCGAGTCGACGGAGGGCGGCGGACTGAGGGTGACCGAGTTGGGCGCCATGAAGTGATGGGCCATGTGGGCGGCGACGCTGCTGCTGCTGTGGAAGGGATTGCTGCCGCTGCCGGTGTCGGCCCCGGGCGGCGCATTCAATGGCGGCCAGGTGGGCGTCGGCGGATGGCTGTGCGGCGACAGCGGGTAGCGGCCGGTGGGCGTGACGGGGCTGTTGGGCAGATGCCATTGCATCATGTGCGATTCGATGATCAGCATCTGGAGTACATTGTGCAGGACATCCCCGGCGCCGGGACAGCGATGCCCGAAATCCGTACGGGTCAGCAGGCACAGGGCCTTGCCGTTCATTTGGAAGAGATCAAAGTCGAGCTTGGGCAGATCGAATTCGCGCACGCAGAAGCGCAGAAAGACGAGCACATCGTCGCGACTCCAGAGGCGCGGATCCGATGGCAAGGATGGGGGCAGTTGTGTCTTAAGCTCAGCCAACTGGCTGGACGGGGGTGGAGGGCAGCGCCACATGACATCTCCCCAGATGCCAGGATTAAGCGGATTCAGTGATAGCTGTACTGGAAGCATTTTCATTTTGGACATGCAAACGCCACTAGATTGAAAATATCTGAAAACAGAAGAAAAAAACTCGATTAGTATAAATTAGAATATCACCCTATTATACTATTGATTAGCATATGCAAAATCACCCTGTATTCACACACACACACACACATGCGTCGGAAGAGATAGCACTCAATCGCATTCCAAGCAAATCAGATTTCTTCATAAACAAATCAGCTCAGCGGGCAGCGCAACAGGCGCAAACCAGCTGAGCGAGAAAGAGACAGCACGCTAAGTGTGAGTCAGAATCAATACGCAATACACTCACACGCTCTATTGTTGTCTTTGCTCTTGTTCTTCCTCTCACAGTGAAAAAGACACCCCCGCAGGAAGAGATCAAGTGAAAGCTTTACTGCTAAACAACAGCCTTTGACATTACTATGCACATTGCTCATTGAACTACAAATCTCTTCTGGGTATTTTTTCCATTTATATTCTTCCTCTCACAGTGAAAAAGACACCCCCGCAGGAAGAGATCAAGTGAAAGCTTTGCTGCTAAACAACTGCCTTTGACATTACTCTGCACATTGCTCATTGAACTACAATTCTCTTCTGGGTGTTTTTTCCATTTAGCAGGACAACTGTCTGTTTACACTCAAAGAGAGCTTTCACTAATGTCTACACATTTGTATGTGTGTATATACGCACATGAAATTAAGCTTTTTAATTGAAAATTGCTCAATATGGTAATTGCCATAAATGTGTGCGTTGGCGTCGTCGTTGCTGGCTTCGACGCTGACGCTACTATTCCGGATGTGTACAAAGCAAACACCGACAAGCAAATATGTACATGTGTGGATGTGTGTGCATATACAAATCGACAACACATGGAACCGAAGCCCAGCACACACATGCACAAACACTCACACACACTCGTGCATATCTTTAGCGTGATCGCTGTAAGATTTCAACATAAACGAATGTATTGATGCCGCAGCCGTTAAGGTGGGGGTGTCTGCGACGGAAGGTGGGCAGGGAGCTGCTGTTGCGTGCTTTAAGAAACTTGAAAGCCGTACCCATTTAGGCTTGCCGGGCATATCACTGCAGCAGCAGCAGCCGCAACAGCAGACGAAGGCAGCGGCAACAGCAAACGGAAGTGCACATTCCATACACAAAACCCGTTTCAAAAGTGGCAGCGGGCGCAGCAGCAGCAGCGGCGGGTGAAAGATGTTGGCGCAACGACGACGACTAATAAATCCGCCAGTGGGTAAAGAGAGCAACAAGCCAATTTTCAAGAAGCAGCTACACAGGCGCACCCTGTATTTCGGTCGCGCGTTCAGACATTGCCCAGTTGCACACACACACACGCACACATATAGTCATGCGCGCGTACATTAAAATTTATCTCATCGCGCTCTCAGCAGCAGCAGCAGCAGAACAGAAACTTCCTCATTCTCCGGGAAGCATTTCAACAAGTGAGCAAAGAAATTTACTTAAGCTATAGCTCAAAGGCGTGCAAGCGAGATGCCAATAGGCCAACTGAGAGCGAGAGAGCGCGCGTGAGCAATATATTTTGTTTGCATGCTATTGTTGTTGTTGTTGTTATTATTATTTTTTGTGTTGAGCAAGAAACAGGAGAGAAGACAGGCATAACAGATGAGAAAGATGACGATGATGATGATGATGTGATGACGATGATCACTGCCCGCACTGTGGGATATACACATGTTTATTTGTATATGCGTATGTGTACGTATGTATGCATGAATATATACATATATATTTTATTGTGTACATGTCTTTTACTTAGAGGGGGTCTATTTGTTTTGTTTAAGAGGTGCTGCTGCCCTCTGCTGATTGTGTACACACGCACACACATGTACGTATGTATTGTATTGTCTGTATGTACATATGTACATATGTATGTATGTATGGGCGATCCTACGTGTTATTTTGGTTGCCACAAACAACATATGGTTTAATTTGACTAAAATAAATTCATATACATATTGTACTACACACATGTTGTTCGCCCGCTCCGAGCAACAACAACAATTACAAATAAACATTCAACCAGTCGGTGGCACGTAGTAAAATGACAAATGAATGTTCATCATACCAAAAGGCAGCAACAACAAAGTGAAAGAAGGCAAGAGCAGAACACAAAACGCGGCGACGCACGCAATGCGAGAAGAATAAGAATATAAATACACTCAAACACACACACACACACACATAGTGCCTGCGTCTTTGCATGTGTACGTATGTGTGTGTGTGTGTATTCTAAATCTCAGCGAGCGAAGATGACAGCGAGCGACGGCAACGACGAAGGAGGCGCGGCTTGGAAGAACGACGAGCGCACACACAGCAGGCACAAAGGGTAGGGTAGAGGGGGAGCAGGAGGTGGGGGGAAGACAGGGGGCAGCAGGCACAGGTAGTTAGGTATGCGGATGATGGCGAACCGGTTTCAACGGAAATTACAAACGAAAAATTATAAAACGATCAGTTTAGAAAAATGCCAGCAGCAGCAGCAGAGATCTCAATACAACAAAAACAACAACAAGAAAGGCGACAGCAAATAAGAAATGTAAAAGGTAAAACTGCAGCGTGAAGAGAGAGCGGCAGACAGAGAGAGAGAGATAGAAAGAGAGGGCGAGAGTGGCCAAAGGAATGTTTGTATACATGTCTATGCGTGTTTGTGTGTGTGTGTGTGCAAAAGAATTTTTGCTTATGCAGAGATTTCCGCTTTGAGCGAAATTGCCCGAGTGCGAGATGGACGTGCGGGTGAAGGGGGGATGGCAACACGTTTAAGATACGACTGGGCGTGTGGGATCGGAAATGCCAGACAAGGAGAATGGGGTCGTTTGGAAAAATGGCCAAGGAAATTGAACAGCGAGCGGCAGGCGCGCATCCTGTATACTCTGGCCGATAATTTATCGATTATTTAGACGCGTTGTCGATTTCAAAATAATGAATGACCTTGCCTTGATTCGAAACAGATTTGTATACATTAAAGCCTAACGATAATTGATTGATTTACGGCTTTTAAAGGGGATAAGTTGAGTGGGTTAAAAATGGATTTCTTAATAGAGGATGCATGGAAATGGGCGAAAGATATACATATATATGGTGTACATGTACATATATAATATAATATAATATAATATAATATAATATAATATAATATAATATAATATAATATAATAATATAATATAATATAATATAAGAATAATAAAGTATATGTATTAATTGAATATAAAAACTTATTCTTTTATATATGATCTCTGTATATTATATTTTATTTCTATATTATTTATTTCTCTATTCATAATATTCAAGTATTTAAAGTACTTTTTCGGCCACATATCTCTCACCCAGAATTCCTATCTAACTGTTAATTGGATTGTAAACCTCTCGATCTCTGTCAAGTGCGTGCTTAGCCAACACTTTGTTAGTCCCTCTACTTAGCTTAGAAGAGGAAATGCGCTGCAGATATATGATCTATCAAAGGAGCTGTGCTTCCCTTTATGCTCTATCTCTCTCCCTCTCTCTCTCTCTCTCTCTCTCTCTGTCTGTCTCTCTCTCTCTCTCTCTCTCTCTCTCTCTCTATGCTGCTCTCTCGTGCAGTGATTCACGCTTAAAGTGCAATCGTGCTGCCCCTGCTGCTGTTGAGAGTTAAGTTAATGAGTAATTTCCGCAGGCACATCCTACCCCCCGCTGCCGACGCCACTGGCTGTGTGCATCAAGTGGCTGTGGCAATGGCTCTGGCTCTGCCTGTGGCTTCGGCTTCGTCTCTGGCTCCGTTGCTGCTGCGCAGTAGAACGAACGAACGAACGATGAGAAAAATAAGAAAAATCTGATAACATAAAAAGGCAGAAGCGACAGCCGCCACGGCGCATTAAGATTAACGGCCTGTTCGAATGCACAGCTGCAAGGCAGGCAGACAGAGAGAGAGAGAGAGAGAGTTTTGCCTCTGCGCTGTTAATGATGGCCGAACGACCCCTCAGCGAGCAGCATCAGCAGGTAGTCGAAGTGCTCAACAGTTGGAGTGGAACGGGAAGGAGAGAGGGAGAGAGAGAGAGCTGGGAGAATGGGCATAAGGAAATGCGTACCTGCGGATGCACTTACATCTTATAGATGCTGCTGGTGCCGCCGCTGCCGCCGCCGCAGCCGCTTCTCGGAAAACCGATGCGCATGTGTTGCCAGTTGACATTTGATCTCTTTTATGAGGTCTCTTCTGCTTCTCCCTCCCCTGCTGCTTCTCCTTTTCCTTCTTTATCAGCCAAACAGTGCTCGAGTGCTCTTAGCAGAAAACAACCCTTAAAGTGCGATGCTGATTCAGACATACATCTATATAGATATAGGTATAGGTATCTGACGGCTGTGCATTGTGTGTCGCCCTACATGAAATTCAATGAGCCTAGGGTTACTCACAAGATGAAGAAGAAGAAGGTGAGCAAAGTAATGTAAGAGTAGACTGATCGACTAAAATATACTGTGACTGTGTTTTAATGAGGATAATATTTGAAATCAAACCAAATCTCTGATTACTCTTCGAGTCTTTCTCGATTTTTGTCAAATTATAAATTCTTCAAGTCTTGTTCGAGCATTATATATGCTTATAGAACGAATGAAATGAAGGAAGCTTTTCGATCTATAGCAACTAAACTAATAATCATATATAAATATCTGTATCGATTCAGTTAGCCGATTTAAACTGAATACGAGCTTTCTTTACATAGATATGTTATAATACATATACACAAATGTAGATATATATCTACATATATGCACATATATATCATCTTCTATGTAAGCGAATTTATATAGAATGCAACATTTGTAAAAAACTTATCGATCAATTGAAGTTAAAAATGTATCGATTAATAGAAATAAACTTTGAATTTTCTATATACATATACATACATACATTTCAATTAGCTATACATACATATCTATATAGAGCATGTATATTGTTCCATTATAAACACAAAAATTACTTATCGATTAATGGAAATGAAAAAGTTGTCGATAAAAATAAACATAATTTTCTATATATACAATATAT
Source organism: Drosophila repleta (assembly GCA_018903745.1). Classification (NCBI taxonomy): domain Eukaryota; kingdom Metazoa; phylum Arthropoda; class Insecta; order Diptera; family Drosophilidae; genus Drosophila; species Drosophila repleta. Next base: position 12,572,829 of record JAEIGN010000396.1, read on the forward strand.
ACATACATACATATATATACAGAATGCATATTTATCTATTTTGAACAAATAACAGAGTTTATCGATCAATTAAAGTAAAAAAAAGTTATCGATCAATACAAATAAACTTTTAATTGTCTAGATATACATTTCAATTTGCGACACATACATATCTATATACAGAATGTAATCTATTATAAACCAATAAAATAACTTATCGATCCATATAGAACAAGTTATCGATCAATACAATACTTGCACTTCTAGTAGTCAATACAAACATATTCACTTCAATTTGCTACATATATGCACAGATATATGTATATATCTATATACAGAATGTATACTAATCTATTATAAATAAAAAAAACCTATCGATCGATCCATATAGAACAAGTTATCGATCAAAATACACACGAACTACGCCCAGTCCATCATACCCCGCCTGAAACGCTCTCAATTAGCACTCGGGTACCAAACGACAATTGTGAATCGCGTTGATCATCGTGTGTTTTGCACGTGTCGCTATTATAGCAATATCCATATATATACATACATATAGAGTATATATACACATATGTATATTTAACGAAATTTGTATAAAATTTACATTTGCTTAGATCGTTTGCCATATTCCGGCATATCGAATGCTCAATTAATAAGCATACAACAAAAATCAAATAAAAGATATATATACATATATATGTATGTGTATATAGATATATACAAAATTCAAAAGCAAGTCAACGACCTGCTTTGCTTTATAACTGCTCAAAGTAGAGAGAAGAAAAAAGCAGCGCATATATTATAGAAGAAGAAGAAGAAAACGCAGACACGTAAAGTAAAGCTCAGAGCCTAACTCCCGCCCCCCTCGCCAGATATATGTATATCAGTATATATATATACACAGATATTGATATATACAAATAGACATTGAGCTGATCGTGCATAACAAGCGCGTGAGCGTATGCTATGGCTAAGCATATATCAGATATATATACATATATATATATAGTGAGAGAGACGCCAATTCCGGGTTCTTCTTCGCGACAACAACAACAACAATCTGCGATCTACAATTTCTGTCTAGATCGTCACAATTTGCTGTATTGTTGTTGCTGTTGCCTTTGTTGTTGTTGTTGTTTAATGTTTGCTTAAAGCGCCGTAGGCACTTTTTTTGTGGAGCAGCTCCACAGACATGCCGATCGTCGTCGCTTGGCTGATCCAGCAGAAACCCAGCCAAATCAATCATCGTTACGCACTCGAAGCCCCAGTAGCTGTGGGAGAAGCAGCAGCAGAGGCAGAGACAGCAGCAGAGGCAGAGACAGAGGCAAAAACCTGATCAATGTACGATCAGCAACAAAACTCAAACATTTCCATGGAACTCAACTCGTCTTTCTATATGGTTTTTGATGTAATTTTGGGATCTCTTGGATCTGGGACTCTTAGCTTGGGTTATTAGGCGTTGATCACGCGACAAGATCGCGCCTCGACTCGACTCGCAGCATTTTTGTATTCAGTTCTTTGTGTTCCTCCATTTCTAGGCGTTACGTGCGTGTTGGTTCTAATGTGTGCGGAGAGAGCTTGAGTTTGAGCTTGAGCTCGAGTTCGGTCTTTGGTCTTCCAGTTTCTGCTGTCTCATGGTTCATCTTTTATGCTTCGCGCATAGTTTTTTTTTATTGTGCGGGGGTTTCTCTGTTTCTCACTGTTTCTCTCTGCTGCTCTAATGATATGAGCTGTTGTAGATCGCAGACAACAGAAAGTCGAAATAAAATGCTTAATGATATCAAACGTTCGATAACCTTTTTAATATGCAAACCCGATGATCATTAGCGGCGGCAGCATCATCATCATGCTGATCATCATCTACGGTAGCTATTCACCTAAACAACAAAATGTCTGTAATCATATTTCTCTGTCTCTCTCTCTCTGTCTCTATCTCTGTTTCTTCTCCTCCTGGATGAGTTCATCAAACGCTCGAGCATCGCCGGCGCTCGTTAAGCTCGCCACGCGAACAGAACACACAGAGGGGCAGGGCACGGCGCAACATCCAACATCCAACATGCAACATGCAAATGTTGCACTGGCCAACTTCTAGCCCCTAGCGACTACCGACTTCCCTGACAGCCTCGAGCTTGCAACTTAATTCGCCACTTGCAGCAGTGCCATCATCGGCCACCACACGCTCATCAGCTCCATTTGTGCCCATCATACTCAATTAGTAGCAATAGCCATGCGTAATATATCTCTATATATGCTGGCTATATAACCTATACCCTTCCCATACACACCCATACCCTTGCTCTACTCTACAATTGACATCAGCTCTTGTTTCTCTATCTTTCTCTCTCGCTCTCTTGGTCTCTTCTTCTCTATATCTCTGTTCCTATATCTCTTTCTCTATATTTTTGTCTTCATCTCTCTCTATCTCTCTCTTTCTCTCTCTCTTTCTCTCTGTCTCTCTCTCTTTCTCTCTCTCTTTCTCTCTCTTTCTCTCTCTCTATCTATCTCTCTATCTCTCTCTTTTAATACATCTCTGTTCCTTCTCTATATCTCTTTCTCTACATCTCTGTCTCCATCACTCCCTATTTCTCTATATCTCTGCATCCATTTCTCTCCTTCTCATTCTCCCACTGTCTCTATTTCACCATATCTCTGTCTTAATCTCTCCCTCTATATCTCTGTCTCTTTTTTATGCTAAGGTTCTGTCTCCATTACTCTCTCTCTCTCTCTTGCAATATATCAATTTCTCTCCATCTTTCTCTAAGTCTCTGTCTATCTCTCTCCTTCTCTATATTCCTCTCTTTCTCTCTCTTTCTCTATATATCTGTATCCATGTCTCGTCCACTCTGTCTTTCTGTTAATCTCTGTCCCAATTCTCTATTTCTTTTTCTCTATCTATTTCTCCATCTCAGATCTAGAGACTGCCAATTCTATCTCTGTATCGGTTTCTCTCTTTCTCCATCTGAATTTCTGTCTTCAATTCTCTTTCACTATCTATTTCTCTACATATCTATCTCTACCTCTTTCGCTCTCTCTCTCTCTTTCTGTATATCTTTGCCTCTATTTCGCTCCCTCTCATCATTTTTCATCAGTCTCTCATTCTCTATATCTGTCTCCATCTCTCTCTCTCTATCTTTCTCTATATCTCTGCCTATTTTTTCACTCCCTCTCATACTTTCGTCCATCTCTCTCTGTGTATCTCTGTATCCATATATCCCCCTCTCCATCTCCCTCTAGATCTCTGCTTCCTCTACTAACTCTAACTCTCTTTTTCCCTATATTACTTTCTCCATCTCTATATCTTTCTCTTTTTCAATATCCTCCATTTCCTCCATTTCTGATCCTCATTTCTTTCACTCTGATCTCAGTCCCTCTTCTCCTTGGAGTAGTTCCACTGAGTACTACCCTCTCTTCTCCCGACTCTACTATATGAGTACCATTTCATTTACTATACTAAATACTATGCTATGTACTCAGAGACGTACTATATTCGTAGTGTGCCCTGCGCATAATCAGAGAAAAGCGCCCCTGAACCTAGTCCATCAAACAGATTTTTGATAAGCAGCCACACACACACACACAGCTACACCTCCTACACCTATATATACACCTGGTACACCTTGAGCAAGTGTGGGCCATAGCTGATATATACATATATATGTATATATTTGTAAACTAGGATTAGTTGTTGTCGTCTTTGATAGCAGCCCAGATATAGACAAGAAAAAACAACCAGCCAGAGATAGATAGAGCTAGAGCTAGAGAAAGAGAGAGAGGGAGAGAGTATGAGGGAGAGATCTATAGATACAACATGTTCCGTTGTTGTCATGTGCGTGTGCCTCTGTCTCTGTGTGCCATACTTCCACTATAATGTTTATATGTATTACGAAATGTTTACGATTTGCTTGAGGTGTTTTTTTCTCTCTCTCTTTTTTTCTTCTTCATTTTATTTTTGTTTCTTCCAGTAAGTTTATAACAAATATGAGCAGATAAGATAACGCAAAAACTCTTAGATACAGATATACTATATATATATATATATATATATATATATATATATAGTATTATGTGTGTGTGTGTGTTTGTAGAGGTAAGCTTGTGGCAGGAAGACAGCTGCCTTTGTTTGTTAATAACAAAATCTATTTGCCTTTGACATGGAAATCGCAATGAATTTACTCCATTGACTTCCTCCAACTCTCTCTCTCTCTCTCTCTCTCTTAAACTGCTCCACAACCTGACTCCATCGACTTCCTTCTTCGATCACCTTAAGCTGCCCTCTCTCTCTCTCTCTCTCTCTCTCTTTCAAGCCAATTGATCTTGACAAGCGAGTCAGCTTCCTGTTGCCGCAAATGGGCAATTAGATCAGCGTCCAGCACGGATGTGAGCCATCCAAGCCATAGCCATAGCCAAAAGCCACACTCGCAGACAAGTTGCGCTCGAGTCCCGTCCCGTCCAGCCAACTATATCGAAGATCGGCATCTAAACCGGTAGTTAGTATTTGCGCTGGTAATCAAGCACATTGCTAAGATCTAGGCATGCATGCAGCCCAGCCACCACCAGCCACCTGCCCCCCCTCCTCTTGCGCTCTCTGCCAAGAACTTTGGCTTGATCGTTGATCGCGCTGCTCGTTTTGGTCGCAACGATCGCGCCTCGCATCTTAATTACAGAGAGCAATGCAAAAAAAAAATGAGGAAAAAAGCTGAAGTATGAACGAAAAAAAACTAGAAGGAAATACGTGCGGAGAGTATGCTCTGCTAGCAAATACCCTATAGGGAAGTGGAAAGTTTTTAATGAGGCATAGAACTGCGAATAGTTCGTTTCACATTCATGGGAATCTAAATTATAGCTAGTAGAAACTCTACAAAAAATATTACTATGGGTATATAGCTATATAGATATTTTTTAATATTATATATTTTATTTTATATATTTTTTTAAATTTTTATTTATTTACATAATTTTTAAAATTATTGTTTATTTATATATTTTTTAAATTATATATTTTATTTTATATATTTTATAAATTTTGTTTATTTATTTTTTTAATTGTAAAATTTTCTTTTTACAATTTAAAAACAATTCTTTTAAACTTTTTTTATTTAAAAAATTTGTTTGTACATTTTTTCATATTAAATATTTTTATTTTTTATACATATTTTTGCTTATTTAATTTTTTTATATTTAAATTTTCTTTAAAGTAAAAAATTATTTTTTTTTACATTTTTTTATTTAGTTTTTATTATTTTTAAATTTAATTTGTATTATTATTTTTTAAATTTAATTTTTATTTTCGATTTAAATTTTTAAATTAAATATTTATTTTTTATTTTTATTTATTTATTTTAATTTAATTTTTATTTTTAATTTAATTTTTAAAATTAAATTTTTATTTTCAATTTAATTTTTTAAATTTAATTTTTATTTTTAATTTTATTTTTTAAATTTAATTTTTATTTTTTATTTTATTTTTTTTAATATAATTTTTATTTTTAATTTAATTTTTTTTTAAATTTTATTTTATTTTTAATTTAATTTTTTTAATTTAATTTTTATTTATTGTTTAATTTTTTAAATTCAATTTTTATTTTTAAGTTAATTTTAATTTTTTTTTAAATTTTATTTTTATTTTTTTTTATTTTTTTTTTTTTAAATTTATTTTTATAATTTTGTGTGTTGATTTATAATTTAAAAAAATACTCTTCAATCAAATTGATTTCCCCCCACATTTAATTAGCTCTTTATCGCTTCCTTAAATGCCCTGTTATTAGCCCATCTAGAGTTCCAGGGTATACGTGGAAGAAATATAAATAAAACCGAGCAGAAACAAAGCCCCTTGCTAGCTGGCTGGCTGACTGGCTGGCTGGCTGGCTGACTTGCTCGCTCGCTCGCTCGCTGACTAGCTGGCTGACTGGCTAGATGACTGTCTCTGGCGAAAAAACAAAAACAAAACCTGAATTGTAAAAACGTTCTGGTGGAAAGACACTTAATAAATGCGGAAGCGGATGTACAAAAAGGCAAAAAAAAAAAAAACAACTGAAGAAAAATAGATATAAAAAGACGGCGACGTGGAACCGAACAAGCAATGTCTATATAATCACAATCAGCTCAGCTAGTTAACTAAAGCTATATAATCGAAGGGAGCGGAGGAACAGAGCTGGGATAGACAGGCGTGACTGAAGCTGAGCTGAGCTACTGCTCGATGGATATAGAAGCCGAGTTAAAGGTATACAGATAGATATGGAATATAGAGAATATAGAGATATGGAACGCAGAAGGTCTTCATTCCTCAGCTCTTCCTATTAGCATAAAGTGCAGGAAATTGCAAGAAAATATATATATATCTTTATATAGTATATATAGTACACCTGTTCGCAATCAATGGGAAGTAAATTAGCGCGCATTGTCTTGACACGCGATAAGCATTAGACATGAATTATTGATCAAATGAAAACACAATCATTACAAGCTTCCCTCTCCCTCCCTCTCTCTCTCATTCTGTCTCTTTCGGGCACCTTCTGCGATTGATAAGCAAACATTCTATCGATAGTTGCCTCAAATATGTCTGACAACAGATCAAATTGCGATTCGTCAGAAGCAATTTTGTACAGGAATTTGATGACTAAAGCACGATTCCAAGATGTAAGTGATATAGAACTAGATCTTCAGAAGAACAGGTTCTTTGTTGGAACTAGCCTTCGTTGATGGTGTTTCATAATACACAAAGTGAGCTGCAGATGAGCTCACTCCTAGACTCATTTATGGTAAGCTGAGTGATCTTATAACTCAGCCCATATATATGACGCAGCTCCATCTTTATATGTGAACAATCTTAGTCACAGTTGATGGATGCAGTTCTCCCAGCCGATCTTCTACTTCTACTTCTGGTGAACTTCCATAATCATTATGATATTATATTCCATATATAAGCTCAGCATATATATTCCTTGTCATTTCCTGAGTCGATCAACACGATCTTTGATCTCTTCTATATGAGCTTCAATTAATCTTTCTCTCTCTCTCTCTCTCTCTCTGTCAGTTTTGGATGCAATCGTTTAGTCATCCCTTTGCCAGCTCAATGGGTATTACGTCTATAGAAATGCCGTTTGTTTGCCCCTCTACCACTTGGGAGCCAACTCAACATTTGTCATCAGAGCATTTGTTCAAGCGAATGTCGCCACATCAGTTCCAAGTGTCAAATGATACAAAAAAAACAGCAGCAGCCAGAGTGCAGCTCGAGGCTGACAACGTGTGCGAGGGAGCGGCAGTTGCAGTCTAAGATTATATTATAATTTTCCAAGTAAGACAAAATTGACACGAAAGGCACGTAGCGAAGCGCTTCTCAAGGAGCGCCCAGGAGGCGTGCGACGAGTCGCGCTGATGCCGATGCTGATGTTGATGCAACTTGTGGCGAGCTGATGATGCTGCTGCTGCTTCCTATTGTCGCCAAAATTCATAATTAGCAGCAGCAGCAGCATCAGCACTTGGCTGCAGGCGCTGCGGCAAACCTCAGCTTAGTCCATTAGAGACAATAGTGAGGAGCTAGTGCCGTCCCGAATGACGTTTCTCGAGCACATTTCTTATATGTGTATAATATGCACTTTTATCTCATTAGCAGTCGTTGGCCACGTTCTGGCATTTGTTGTGCCACTCGTCAATCTCTCGCTCTGTGTGCTTAGTTCTTGGTCCGTGGCATTTCCCTCGAGGCGCTGCGCTTATCAACCAAGAGCTTTTCTTCATTTCTCCTGCATATCTCCCTCCCTCTCTCTCTCTCTCTCTCTCTCTCTCTCTCTCTCTTGCTCTTTGTTTTCTATAATTATCATTATATTATTGTTGTTCTGCACAATTGTGCACTCGACTTCAACTGTTAATTATAATGAACTCTCCACACTCTAGATTCTCCCTTCCTCTACGTCCAGAGATAGACATATATTCCCATATATATATATATATATATATATATATATATAAATATATATATATATATATATATATATATATATATATATATATCAGTATATTATTATCAGCTCAAATGTGGAAATGCAACAATATAATAATAATAATAAAAAGTGCATTGAACAAATCAGAACCAGAATTCAGACTGCCTCCGCCTGTGCTGTGTCTCTGTGGCCGCCTGCCTGGAAACAGCAGCGAACACGTCGCCAACAGCTGCAATCGAGAACTGCATCCGCATATGACGTCGACTCCGGTCTAGTGCTTGATAAGGGCCCAGAGAGTTACTTAAGCTCACTTTATAGAGAATGCAATCATTGCTTAAGTGCCAGAGTTCATAAATAGCTGAAGAATCGAATAAGAATGCCTTAACATGCATGTTAAAGCGCATGCTAAATATTAAATATAATTTGACATTAATAGTAGGTGAATTTTGGGCAATATAGAGTGTTTATACCGTAATAGACAAGATTTCCATTTTTAACATGCATGTTAAAGCTCATGTCAAATGTAAATAAGTCTTTTTAATCCAGGAATAACTGAGTTTAGGGCAATTTAGAGTGTTTATAGAGCAATAGCCAAGATTTCCATTTTTAACATGCATGTTAAAGCTCATGTCAAATATTAGTAATCATTTGGCATCAATTAAAGGTGGTTTATGGCCCATAGAGAGTGTTTATAGAGCAATAGCCAAGATTTCCATTTTTAACATGCATGTTAAAGCTCATGTCAAATGTAAATAAGTCTTTTTAATCCAGGAATAACTGAGTTTAGGGCAATTTAGAGTGTTTATAGAGCAATAGCTAAGATTTTCCTTTTTAACATGCATGTTAAAGCTCATGTCAAGTGTAAATAATCATATTTAATCGATATTTATCGATTTTTGGTCATAGAATCCTTAGAGAGCTTAAATTTATCCTCCATTTGAGCTTTTCGCCTATAAATAATACTCGAGCGATTCCTCGAAATTGAAATTAAGCTGATATGTTTTATTTTCGTTTAGCTTATCTAAAGCGAAAGTGAGATAGTTCTCTGCTTCTGCTGCTTCTGCTCTTTGGCTAATCAGTCATGTGAAATGAACCTTTGTCACTTGGGTGATAATATTTCAAGTCTTATCAAGAGCATATATATCCGAAATAGCTAAAAATCCAGAGTCCCAGACATAATACCATACAGAAATCCAAAATAAAGAAAAAACTCTGATGAAATTGATCAAAAATCATGCTTCGCGATTACCCGCATTAGATTTGATAATATTTTGTTGTTGCTGCATGAAGTTTCGCATTCTCGAACCTCTGCGTGGCATACGTACTATATATATATAGTATATGTATATTTGTATGCTTGTAGAAAAGGAATAACAATAAGTAGTAGTTCCACTTGAGCGATATGATTATAAGAAGTCTTTCCATACCCTCCACCAATCGAGATTGAGCATTTCGGGTATAATGGTATTGCTAAGACTTTTGTTACAGCTCCCTTAATATATATTCCTGATTCGGTCTGTCTGTTCTACTCTTGAACTATTTTTCTATCAATTTCAATGGTCTTTCTCCTCACAAATATCTAACTTCAGGGCATCCCCCAGTCGGATACTGCCTGCTGCCTGTTTCGTTTGTTGTCCTCACTTTTTGCTCGGCTATAAATAAATATTTTTTAAAAAGTAATAAAAATAATTGAAATTTGCGTGAGGTGCGCAATAATATAAACAAAAAAAAAAAAAAAACAAAAAAAAAAAAAAAAAAAAAAAAAAAATTGCGTGTCGGGCGCAACCGACAGCGAAATACTATTTCACGACCCAGCAGCACACAGGGGCATCTATCACATTATATTTTTTAAAATTTAACCTTAAATCCCCACTTTCGCCGCTCAAATTAGCTGCAGACTAAAACTTTTCATTGGAGGTGGCCAGACAGTTTCAATTAGGATCGAACCCTTACCTTAGCAAACACACGCACCTAAATCGAGAGAGATGGCATCTCTCAAAATGAGAGAGGTGGCAACTCTGAACATGTGATTTAAGTAGCGAGCGTAGAGGTGTGGGCTCGAACCCCGGTGCGGTCATGTTGATATTTTTGTTATATTTTCCTTATTTAGTTATTTTGTATTAATAAAATATTCTTTTCAAACATATATATATAATTTAACAAATCAAAAGACAAGGTCAAAGGTCACAAAGTCATTATTTGGCGCGTTATTGGCTCAGAAGCTGCACATGTTTCAGTTTTGATTTGCCACGCCCCCAGTGGCCGTAGACAAATAATTTTTGGCATGTGCATAGAGTGGGCGTTCAGGAATATAACTGTAAAGTTTGGATGCTTACATTCGAAAAATGCGAAAATTACAGGGTATTTTTCTGTATGTCACGCCCCTTTTGGGGCGTAACAATAATTTTTGGGGAATCGATAGAGGAGGCCTCCAGTAACTTAACATTCAATTTTGAAGCTTCTAGCACTAAAACTGTGGGAGATATAAGCTGATATTAGTTGCCACGCCCCCTGAAGGCGTAGATATATCCGCCATAGCTTTTCGATTGTGGGATGTTAACCCGAGTATATATACCAACTCTCAAGTCTCTAGCATCAATAGTGCTCAAAATATAACGAAACTAGTAAAATCACTATATCTTCAGATCCGATTTGCCACGCCCCTAGTAGGCATGGCCATAAAATTTTTTGGGCGATCCTTATAGGAGCGTAACAGTAACACACGTGCCAAATTTGGGCGTTCTAGCTTTAAAACTGTAGAAGATACAGTTTGACCCGATTTGCCACGCCCCCAATGGGCGTAGATATATCCGCCATAGCTTTTTGATTTTGGGATGTCGACATGAGTGTTCAGTTAAAATCTCAACTCTCTAGCTCTTCTAGAAGTAGTGTTTCTGAGATACAGGAAAATGCATTTTCCGATTTGCCACGCCCCTAGTGGGCGTATCGGGAAAATCTTGACACTTTATCAGACGAGGGTATACACGAGTATATATTTCAAATTTCAAGTCTCTAGCTTCAATAGCGTGGAAATGGTTTGCGTTCATACGGACAGACGGACAGACGGACAGACGGACAGACGGGCGGGCAGCACAAAGGAAACACCAAAAAACAAATATACTAGTTCACTACGTGAAATAGTATAAAAATACAAAAAAAAGAGTCAAAAATAAATCCATTTCTGATTACTTCATATCACTTGAGAGACGCGGCCAATATTTGCCAACTGCCGTCATTTCCGGTTACCGTCGAATCGAATAGCCCTAATATACCTATATACACCTCTATATATATACACACACACCTCTAACCTGTCCCGCGATCCCTCTCTCTCTCTCTCTCTCGCTCTCTCTGTCTCTACAATATTCGTTCCGAGTTCTTTTTTTTTTTTGGGTATTTCTGCTGCTCTTCCACTTGACTTTGCTTATCGAAACATTTCGACGCGATTACGATAGGAACTTACGCACACACAGCTACATATATATGTATATATATATATAGCTATTGATAACTGTGTAACGCTTTGTCCTTATCTTTGATATCGTGCGCCGAAATCAAATTGATTTATGAGCGATTTCCCAGTGCCAAAAATACAAACATAAATACTTTTCGATGGGTCTTAGCATACAGTCTCTCTCCCTCTCTCTCTCTCTCTCTCTATATATATATATATACAGTCTCCACTCGGACTTCTCCACTCCACTTCCTCAACTTTTTAAGCTCAATCTGCATTTTTCTTATATTTTTATGGGATTCCTTTAAGTAAATATCATAAAATTTATATAATTATTATAAGTGTCTCACATAGTGAGTGTTCACTGTAGCATTTCAAGTATTTATGGCCGTTGTTAAACACTTCTGATATGTAAATGCTTCGGCTAAAAATATTGCTTTAGCGAATAACGGTTAAAACTTGCTATTATGTTCATTTCCTCTCCTTTGATGCATCTCCCGCAGCGCATATGAAGAGGCTTCACTGTCAGGATCGTCAAGGATTATCTTTTCTTTAGCCTTATTGCTTAGGGTCTCGTACTTCAAGTATTTGTCGCCGCTTCCTTCCGACTGCGCACAGTTTTCCACGGAAAAACTCGAAATTTTCATTGTCTCATTGTCTCCGGCGAGGGGGGAGGGGGGCGTGGCGAGCACTCGAGGCTCGAGGCTCGAGGAACAATTGAATTGGTCGAGGACCACCAAGGCAGGCGCTCAGGCAGCCGATTGTTAATCAACAGGTAGAGGCTGAGGGCCCTAAGCTGAAGGCCAGCTAAGGCAGGTAACCATTACAGTTACTTCATAACCTACTTAAACAGATCAGCGGGAGATGAAGACGGAGAGAGGGAGAGGCAGAGAGAGAGATAGCAGACAACTTCCTTTTGGGTGCATTACATCATTTTCAGTTACGTCTAACCACGCAATATGCCCACCCCACCCCACTCCACACCACCCCATCGCAGCCCATCGTCCACGCGATCCATGGATCTGCGCTCATGCCACACACTGTTGCAAGTAGAAAGAAAATTACCTAATTGTGTTGCATCGACAACAGCAACTACTCCACTTCTTGCTTGGCTAAGCTAACCTCCCCCCCCTTCCCCCTGCCCCTGCTTCGTATGTGTGCCACATGCTGCAAAGGAAAATTAAAAATGTGCCACACACACACACACACAGAGAGAGAGAGACAAACAAACATGGCAAACTTTTTTTTGTCTTCTCCTTTTTACATTTAGTTAGCTAGTTTAGTTAGTTAGTTGCTCTTTCTCTGCAGCTCGGCTTTGGCTTCGTTTCGTTTCTTTCTCTTTGACGTCGTTAGATAATAGACAACAACAACAATAACAGTTAGCTTGTTGCATTTGCTGTGTCGGCGGCATAAGTCAAGCAAGACTTCCTATATTTTGAAACACGTTACGTTCGTAACATAAATTCACACAACAGGTTACAACAACGCGCCTCTCCTCTCCCTCTCTCTCTCTCTCTCTCTCTCTCTCTCTCTCTCTTGCTCTCAATTGGTTTAGCGAAGTTCGAGTTTGTATGGGAAACGTTTGCGGCTGGAAAATGTAATCAGCGCGCATCGGAAAATTATTAATGTCATTGTCTATTGAGCATTTTCCGATTTTCCGATTTTCACAGAATATACTTAAAGATAATTAAGCTCGAATTAAGCTAGAAATATGAATAATATTCAGAAAATATTAAACTGTTATACTGTTATACATTATATTTTAATATTAATTCCTTAGAAAAAGAAAAGGTATAACAAAAGCTTATCAACTGTCATACACAATCTTCTGTTATATTGATCATAAAAAGTACCAAAAATTGCTCATTGCCTATCATACTGTTATATTTGCATTGAGAAGGTAGAACAATAATCAAATACTCAGACACAATTAAACTGTTATACTGTTATAATTCGTATCAATTTAATTGAGCAATTAAATGACATGTTAAAAGCTAACAACTTGATACCACTGTCCAGTGTGTGTGTGTGTTGTGGGTGTATAAAATAAATATGTAAAACGAGTTTGTGTAGAGTTGGGGCAAAAGAGCACAAAACTCTCCCACTCCCTCTCTCTCTCTCTCTCTGTCTGTCTATCAGCTGTTATATAAATTTATTAACCATTTTATGCTTGAGAGAGAGCGAGAAGAAAGTGGGCGGCAGCTTGAGTTTATTTTTTTTTCTTTCTTTTAATGTCAATTCGCACGATCATTTATAGGAGTTAAAGCTCAACACTCACACACACACACACACACTCGTGCACTTTCTTCTGCGGCGAATTGGAGACCAGCATAAATGGAAGCTGCTTATGGCTAAGCTAATTCAGGTTAGTGTGATATTTGTGCACTATAAAATGGGTCGTTGTTGTTGTTGTTGCTGCTGCACAAGTGGCTGTCATAATGCTGTGTGTGTAGTGTAAAGTGTTCACACAATATGCACGCGTGTGTGTGTGTGTGTATTGCAAAACATCAATATAGCACACAGCAACAGCAAAAAAAAAAACAAAAAACAACACAAACAATGGGCGATAACAGCACGCAGCAAGAAAATAAAACAACAACAACTGCAGCAGCAGTAAGCAAAGCTAGCCAGCAAATACAATTGCTATGCACAGCTACTTCCGCATGCAAGTTGAAACAACTAAAAGAAACAGAAAAAACAACAGTAAAAGAAGAAATAACAACATCGACTGCGACTCATTCTCAATGCACTTGGCTGGCGTGTGCGTGTGTGTGTGTGTGAATGTGACTCAAAGATCATGGCATGGCATGGCACAGCATAAGAAGACGAAGAAGAAGCAACAGCAAAATGCGCTCAGTTGATGTATTGAGCCCTTTTATTAAAGCAGCAGCGACAAAAGAGAGCCAGAGAACGTCACACAATTGTTTTACTTTTGTTGTTGTTGCTATTGCATAGGCATATGCTTCCTCTTTCTTTCATTGGTCTGCCTAGCATTTGCCTCCTTCTACCTGCTGCGCGGAACACTTTTTATACCTGTTTCTGCTCTAGCATGTCATACGTGTGTATGTGTGTGTGTCTCCCCAATTGCCATGCTGCTGACCCGACAGATCGTCGACGCTGTCGTCGTCAACGTTTTGCCGCTCTCTTTTGCTATTTTGCTTCCGTACAATTTTTACGCTCTTGCTCTTACGTTTTAAGGCGTCGCGCGCGCGTCTCTTACGTGTGCCGCCGTCACACACTCACCCGTTACGTTGCGTCGTCGACGTCGTCGTCGTTGTCGTTTTTGTGTGGAGCAATGCGGAAGTGAATTTAATTTATTGTATTTACGCTGCCCCACAGACACAACAAACAGACAACGGACAGACGAATGGATGACTAGAGAGAGAGAACCAGGAAAGTTAACGGCTAGAAACCCATAAAAATTTAGTTGCTTTAGTTGGAGAGATGCCTGTCTGCGTGTGCGTGTCTGTGTAGACATATTTCTACGTTTCGCTAATTGGAGAACTGAACATGTTAAGTAAATACACACGCATACATACATATGCACAATTTATACATACATATGAGCACACATAATCAAATTTATTGACGAAAATCTTAGCGCCGAGCCCAGCGTGCAGGGTGTGAGAGCGAGATGGAAAGAGAGGGCATGAGGGAGCATGATCAGGTGCGATGTTTTCTTGACTCTGTCTGCGTGTGTGTGTGTGTGGGTGTAGCTAAACCAGAAGCAGGAACTGTTGGCTGTTTCATTTCAACAGAAGCGGCAGCAGCAACCGCGCAGTCGACGTCGACAGCGACAGAAGGCGCACAAATAAACAGAATTCTGCTGTAGCAGCAGCGCGATAAGATTTCGCTGACGTAGAGAAGAGCGATGAAGAGAGACACAGCAAAAAAAAAAAAAAAAGAACAACAAGAAGAACCGTAACATCAATCCAATCCAATTGGAGCTTAACGCGCTCCGCTTTTGTTTCACTTCCATAGAAAAATTGCTGCATGCAACAAGAGACCCGTCGAACCCAGAGCCCGAACCCAAAAACCCAAGAAAAAAGCCAGTCGAGCGATTGCCTATACCATAAGGTGTACAGTGGACACGCAGGCATGAAGAACGGGCTAATATTAGATATGATAAATAATAAAAAAAAAAATTAGGCTATAAATAAATTTAAATAAATAGAATTTGCAAATTTTGCTAGATATATACAGTAGTCACTCGTATATGAAGAATAAAATTATAGAAGAATTATTATTATTAAAATTTAATAAAAATAATATATTAAAATATTGAAAATTCGAAATAATTATTATTATAATAAAATAGACAATAATTATTATCGCTTTTAGCGAGCGCCCACTGTGCTACAGCTTTACAAAACAGTTATAGTTAAAGCTTGATGGGAACCAAGCATAAAGCGAAAAGCAAAAACAGTTCATTTAGTACAATCAGCGCATTTGTCATATCATATTGCTTTAATCTTAAATTGAGAGGTGCGAAATCTTGAGTTCCGTATATATATTATATATATACGTATATAAGAATATACATATATAAATATAAAGAACAAGTAAAGATGCCAAAAGCAAATATCAAGAAATAAACCTAAAATAGATCAAAGTCTGGGCAGAGAGATAAATTCAAGCAGTGTTGTAAAACGCTTAAGCGAGCAGGAACTCAGAATTGTTGACCTCTGCGTAGAATCGTTGTAAATCGTTGTCAGAACATGAGGAACACAGTAAAAAGCGCATCGTACGAGAGAGAGAGATTAGTGGTTCACAGTTATCAGCTAGAGCGGGTGACAACTTTTGTAGGGGAGTGTGAAGTGTAGGGGGGAAGAGAGGCAGTGAAGTGCGATATGTAAGAAAACATATGGAAATAAAAGAAGGTCAGAAAAGACAAGTGAAACGTGACACAAAATAGAAATTTAAATTTAAAAAAACTTAAAGAAATAATAATAATAATAAAAAAATTATTTATTTTATGATTATTATCATTTAATATCATTTTATACGTTTTTTTCTCTCGCAATTTCGCTCAACTGAGCACCCACTGTACCCCAGTTAAAATAGTAAAGATATTTGCTTGCTTACCTCTTTGCCTTTGCTCCACTGTGCCGTGACGTATTTCGTTGCTGCTGCTGTTGTTGTTGTTGTTGGTGTAATACCCGTTGTCTCTGTTTTTTGCCGTTCTTATAAGCTTTCAACGCGGAAGCGGATATGTTTGTCCAGATTCAGATCCAGAAAACGCGCGTTATACTTGTTGTTGCTGCTTCTTCTTTTGATGTTACTACTGCTGCGACGCTCGCTTGAACTACAACTGCAGCACTACTACGTAACGTAACGTATGGTGAACGTCACGCAACGTAAATGCATGCACTTTGCTGTCGATTTCCTGGTTCTGCTGCGGCGTCGTCGCCGTCGTCGTTCGCTGCTACTGCGACGCGACGTCAAGTGGCCATTGTGAAGAGACTGAGAGAGAGCGAGACGAGGTACGCGGACTGCGGTACGTTACGCTAATCCTGTGTTGACCGCTGTTGCTTTGGGTTGCTTTGCTTTCAAAAGTGTTTTGTATATGTTTTCTTATTTGCCATTGCAGAAAGCGAATGTCAGCGCCAAAAGGGAATGGCACACCGAAAAAACAACAAAACACAAACAACAAATCGAGCGCAATCTGGAGACGTTTGTGGAGGAAGAGCACAGCCCACAAAGAGAGCACAAAGTACTTCCGTCTCACACACACACACACGCACGCACAAACACACGCGATGCACTTGTGCTGGTCCCTGTGTTTGTTGTTGTTGCTGCTGCTGCTGGCCCTTTTGCACCCGCGTTTCGTTTAACTCGTACACACACACACATACAACAATAAATAAACTGCTTCCTTTTCACTTTTGCTTGCACACTACTTGTTGTTGTTGTTGTTTTATTCTTCTTTCTTTTTGTTTTGTGTTGCGCTCTGTTCGCCTAATTTTTGTTTATTTCGTTTTTATTTTGAGAGAACAGCCACAACAGGAGAACTTGGCATACACAGTTATTTAGCTATTCTATGCTTTGTTACTCGATTCTCGACGGCTGCGGCGGCGGCGTTGGCGGCGTCTTTTCTTCCACACTTTTATTTCGCCTCGTTGGCTTTTTGTTATGTTTTGATTTGTCAAGCGATAAATTTCGACTTAAAAATTATTATTGCTGTTGCTGCGGCTGTTGCGTGCGCATTGAATCAAATTCAATTAATTTTAGTTTAGAATATTTTTGCACAATTACAATACGGTACTATTATAATTATTGTACAACAAATTTGGATTTTTGTGATTTGTGTTTTTTTTGTCTTGTTCCGCAGCAACACGTCCGCTCACCACGAAAGTTTCTTACGTTGTGACTCAAAACATGCGAGTAAGAAATAAACAAAGCAAACGACGAATAACTGAGACCGAGAGCATGCGCAATTGAGTGAACGCTAAGAGCGCGAGAGCGAGATAGCAAGCGCTATGCATTTAAGAGAGCCAAAGAGAATCGAATCGAAATTTAAATTTAATTTATTATTTCTTATTATTGTCGACGGAGTCTTCTTGTTCTTCTTAACAATATATATGTTTCTTCCGAATATTTGCACGTTGTTTATTTCCTTTAATGTCTGGTGTGCGTGCGAGTTATACAAAAATATCTTAAAATATATATTTTTAACGTTAATTTTACAGGTGATCGAGATGCATAATTAGTAGGTAATTGTTAATGAACGAAATCAAATCAATTCAAAATATTTTGGATAAATATTAAGTTAGCTGTGGGCGTTAGGCGTGGGCCGCCGGCATGGGATTGACTTGTTAATCAGCCGATTATCGCTTATCGATGAGCTAATAGAATGTGGGCCGCATTCATGCCTCGACTTTAATTAACCAACACTACGGCGACGTTTCCGTTAAACAAAAATCCGTTTTTATTTGCCTGCATAAATTAGTGAAGACAAAAACAAGAAAGAGCGGCGCTACGTAAGAGC
Source organism: Drosophila repleta (assembly GCA_018903745.1). Taxonomy (NCBI): domain Eukaryota; kingdom Metazoa; phylum Arthropoda; class Insecta; order Diptera; family Drosophilidae; genus Drosophila; species Drosophila repleta. The sequence continues at coordinate 12,591,193 of JAEIGN010000396.1, forward strand.
GGAAGAAAGAAGCAAAGAGAGCGAGGGAGACGGCTAGTGATTGTGTGTGAGCGAGAGCGGGAGGCGAGCAGGGACTGACAGGTTGCCATAAAAACGTAGCCGAAGATGCGCTCAGTTGCGTTGCCGTTGCGTTGCATCCGCTTGACATTTTTTGTTTTGTTTTGTTTTGTTGTTGCATTGTCTTGAGTTGAAAAGTTCGTTAACCAGTTTCCCGCAAACAGCGTTGACATTTGAAGTCAAATGCCCATAAACGGTCAGCGATCGACCCTCTCGCTCTAGCGCACTGCCCCAAATTAGTTTGCCGTAGCTGTTGCCTTTGCCTTTGCCATTGCCGTTGGCTTAAGCAAAGAGCGAGACGCGTTTAAGAGAGGGCGCGAGCGAGCAGGATTGCGGTTCAGAGTTCAAATAGTCGTCCAATTGAGCCAATCAACATATTTGCTGCGATCAGTAGCAATCATTTCGTTTCGCATTGCAGTGGGCGTATGGGCGTGTGGGCGGGCGGGTCGTAGGTGGCTGTTAAAGCGGCAGCTACTTAATTTTCAATTTGCCACTGTGTGTGTGTGCGTGTCGTGTGTATGTGTGAGTGTGTGTGTGTGTGTGCTTGCAACCTGCCGCCGTCAATCTGACAAAGTTTTCGTCTGTGTGGGGCACGTTGCAAGTTCGATGCCCAAGTGCAGATAATAATACATTAAAATAGAATACCGCAATGTCCAGAGTTCGCTCACTCACACACACACACACATTGAAACAGCCCAGACACAATTTTTAGTGCGCCCATCTCTAAGAAGAGAGCGCGGGGGAGAGCGAGAGAGCGCGAGCGAGCGAGCGAGTGTGTGCAAGAGCAAGACGTCGGCTCTATAAATAGTTTTTCTTTCTTTCTTGCGCTCTCGACGGCCCGGAGATCTGTCCCGATGCGGAAGTCTTCCAGACGACGCTTCACTTTTCACTTTTTGGTCATTTGCCAATCGCACAAATTATTAGCACTCAAATTTTCGCCCAGCCAGCAGCCAGCAGCCATAATATCTGTCTATATATCAACTGCGCTCCACATACAGTTGGGATTTCCAGGCTGCCGTCTGGCTGGCTGGGAGTCGATTGGAATGTCAAAGCATAGCACTATAATGGATGATTATTAGCCAGGAATGTATAGTTGAGCTACTTAGTTCGTTGACTATAAATCTAATAAAAATATAGAAAATATAGAAGGCATATAATCGATATTTGGCATTTCTTAGATATAGATCATGATTTTAATTTGTTATAGGCTTAGATTGCAGATATATGAAGATATATAGGCTATCTTAGTTATAGATCATGTAACATTTTTGATTTATAATTTTTATAGATATATAATGCATATAGATCGAGATATAAAGCATATCTTAGAAGGATATATAGAGACGATATGTGGGATGTCTGACATATAGATCAAATAATATTTTTAAAATATTATTTTTTATAGATATAGATCAAGTAAATTAAGCTATTTTTTAGTTTTTATATAGATTGAAATACATATATGCATAGGATGTCTCAGATATAGATTTAGATCCATATCTGAGATTCCCTATAAAGTTCAATCTGTATCCTATAACATTTTTATTTATTTTTATATATGTACATATATACAAAGATGCGATACAGATCGAGATATATAAGAAGTATTAAACATAGATCAAGTATTATAGATATAGTAGATTATACATAATACATTATATTATTATACATATGTATAAAGATATCTCATATTTTGATGTCGTCTCATAGCCATATCTCTCTATATGAAGAATTAATATAGAGTCATAGAGAGATATAGATAGATCTATACATATGCATATAACTTGACTCTGCTATAGTTTGTATACACTGAACTTTAGACTTTTCACGACTCAGAATATGGCTTAAGTTATTTGAACTGATCTTATTCATAGGCATTTATTATTATATATATTATATCATTATTCTATTATATCTTTCATAGGTAGATCTCAAACTCTCATTATCATAATCATATAGTTACTCCAGCTTCAGTTCTCTGATCCCAAAACTGAATAATTAGTCAAAAGTTAATTATTTTTCAATTATGCTCAGTCCATAGAGGAAATTGGAAATCCGTTTGGGCATAGCTGGGGATTAGTGAGGCGTTAACCCTGGACCACCTTCACAGAAGCAGCTCTAAACGAGCCAGAAAAGTGTTCCAGGGACAGTCAGGCGCTCAGCCGGAGGGTCTCGAGTTGCGTGCGTTAATTAAAGTGGAAAAAGGATATTAAGTGCAGATCCTGGTTGTCCTAATTGTTACACATTTCCCCCACTCTCCCTCTCTCTCTCTGGAGAACAATGACTAATAGTTGCGATCCCTTTTGACATTGTTGCCAGACTGTGAATGAGGTTCAGGATATATGTACATAGAGAGCGAGAGAGAGGGAGAGAGTGCAGACAATGTGCAGCCAGCTGAGCTGAGGAAAGAAGAGACCGTGGGAAAGGCGAACAATGGAAAACCCCGATCAAAAATCAAAGACGACCTGTGCAACGGAACGGGAACGGATCGCCCACAGATCGATCCGGTTTTCGTCTCTTCTAATTTAGCGCCCCAAACGCAGCGCAGCCAAGCAGAACACAAAGCAACAAACGAACAAAGTCCTCAACAGCTTAGGGGTTGCTCGATCCTCGCTCCTCGATCCTCCACTGCCACAAGTGTTTGGCCTTTGGGCAGGTTTTGGCTTGCCACAGAGGCCGGTGAAAGGTTTCGGATTTCATGCAGCGAGTGCATTGTGCAACTGCCATGCGATATGACAGCCTCTGATCGGATCGGAGCGATCGGGGCGATCGGGGCGATCGAGGTGATCGATTCTCCAGGCCAGGATAAACAGAGAACGAGTCGCTCTGCTGTGGCTTCATGCAACGTGTGGAATGTGAAATTTTATCAATTAAATATCGCCAACACACACACACACACACACATATGTATATATATACACTCACACGATCGGTGTAATATAGCTGATCAGCGTAGATCGGCGGCTAAAGTCGCTGCAGGCGAGGTTGGCGCTAGGGGACAGTGCTGAGCACTTTTTGGCTTGAAAGTAGCCAAGTGCTAAGACTAGTGTTGAAAGTAGCTGAATAACAGATATAGCTAGTTGATGAAAAACGGCTAAAAAAGCTAGTTCTATTGAATATATAGCTTTTTCCTGCTAACAAATTGACTTCAAGCCAAGCTATTTCTGGTGCTATAAAAGCTATATTGAAGACAGCTGTAAAACAGCTAGCATTGAGAAAGCACAGCTAGTGCTGGAGGGAAAAAAAGCTAAATTCTTTTTCTATAGTATATTTTTTTCATGTTTATTATGGTATCTGTACTTTTTATAGCACATTTATGGCATATTTAATTTTTATTGGAATATTAATTTATAAATAATAATTTTTAACTATATATATAAATTAAAATATATTATTATATGGTATTTTTATAGAATTTTAAAAGCATATTTAAGTTTTATAGCATTTCTTATTTTATATATATGTATATGCATTTTTATAGTATTTTTATTGCATATATATTATTTCCAAAGTATTTATTTATAGAACACATATTACAGTAAGTACACATGAAAGTCCAGCAACAGAAACAGTGCACAGAAGCCAATATACTCCTTACACTTTTTGAATGGGTATAAAAAGGCTAGAATTGCCGCTGCTGGCAGTCAACCAGCTGCAGTTGACGGGAAAAAGGCCGCAATACCAGCACTAACAGGCACACCAACACACACACACACACCAACACACACCAACACACACATAGAGAGACTCGAAAGAGAATTGGAAAATTGTGCAGACCACATCCGCTCAGCCGAAGGCTTCGCTGGCTGCGGAGCTGATCTCAAACTCGATCTCGAACTCGAACTCGATTTCGATCTCGGAACTCAGCTACGATTTTAGTCTCTGGTCTCGGGTCGCGGCGGGGCTCGGGTCTAGGCCACTGGCTGCAGTTCTTGGAAAACGTTTAAAACCAGAACAAGCAACAACAGCAACAAAGCGACGAATGATGATGATGATGATGAACCCAACCCGACTGAAGTGAGCGAGGCAGAGCGAGATGGATAGATATCAGAGGAGAGTCGAGTCGAGTCGAGTCGAGCTGAGCTGAGCTGAGCTGAGCACACGCACTTGAAAACATGGAAAATGGGAAAAGATGAAAAATGCTGTGTAATTAATTGCAGCATCGCAGCGCGTAGAGCAGGTTCTTACTGCCTGGGAACCTAGCTGAAAAGGAAGTTTGTCCTGCATCCTTCACAAAGATCGGGCCGAACACATGTCCTGTCCCCGACGGCAGAGTGACAAAAGGAAATGCCTTGAAATGCACATGAAATGCGACTTTTTACGAGCGAGCGATTCGAATGGCTGGAAAACTCAGACAATAGCTGGGAAAACTGTGGAAATGTGGAGCGCAATTAGAGCTATTCACACTTTGAGTAGATCGAAAGATCGTTAAAGATCGTTGTATTGTGTAGGAGTGTTGTTTGGAGAGTTCTCGATTGGAGATTTGTAGTAGATATTCAAATAGTAGTAGATACTAGAGTAGTAGCATATCAGAGAGCATTATATTGGAGAGGAGTAGATTGTCAAATAGTAGTAGATATTCGAGTAATAGATTGGAGAGTAGTAGATTGTAGAGTAGAAGATTGGAGAGTAGTAGTAGATTGGAGAGTAATACTAGAGTAGTTGTAGATTGGAGAGTTGTAGATTGGAGAGTAGCAGATTGGAGAGTAGTAGATTAGAGAGAAATAGATAATAGAGGAGTAGACTGGAGAGTAGTAAATTGGAGAAAAGTAGATTGTAGAGTAGTAGTTGATTGGAGAGTAGTAGTAGATTGGAGAGTAATAGACTGTTAAATAGTAATAGTAGTAGACTGGAGAGTAGTAGTCGATTGGAGAGTTGTAGGTTGGAGAGTAGAAGATTGGAGAGTAGTAGATTAGAGAGGAATAGATAATAGAGGAGTAGACTGGAGAGTAGTAAATTCGAGAGTAGTTGATTGGAGAGTAGTAGTAGATTGGAGAGTAATAGACTGTAAAATAGTAATTGTAGTAGACTGGAGAGTAGTAGTCGATACTTGAGGTATTGTAGATTGGAGAGTTGTAGACTGGAGAGTAGTAGATTAGAGAGAAATAGATAATAGAGGAGTAGACTGGAGAGTAGTAAATTGGAAAAAAGTAGATTGTAGAGTAGTAGTTGATTGGAGAGTAGTAGTAGATTGGAGAGTAATAGACTGTAAAATAGTACTAGTAGTAGACTGGAGAGTAGTAGTCGATACTAGAGTAGTTGTAGATTGGAGAGTTGTAGATTGGAGAGTATTAGATTGGAGAGTAGTAGTAGATTGTAGAGAAGTAGTAGACATTAGAGTAGTAGTAAATCAGAGAGTAGAAGAGAGGAGAGGTGTAGATTGGAGAGTAGCAGATTGTTGAGTAGTTGTAGATATTCGATCAGTTATAGATACTAGAGTAGATATTAGGGAAATACGATATTCCCTTCTAAAACTTCTTTTCATAATCCACTCTTAATTGATCATATTCTACTCATTTCTTAGTTGATCTCAGCCAACTCCATAGTCACATCAAGCCCTCTATGACAAATTCCCTGCTATCCTCTGTTCCCATCCCTTAGGCACTGTTCCTATTCCCCCTTCCGCTTCCTCGCCAACTGAAACTTTCAGCTTTTCTCACACATATCGAAAAAAAAACCTCATTCGCATCTCCCTCGCTCACATCCCCCCTAAAATTCCATTGCAAAATTTCGTTGAGGAAGCATTGCGAGCTCTCAGCTGCGACATCGTATCCCATATACCCATATACCTGCCTATACACCTAGCATATGCACTCAGACGGATCAGTTACATGCTCTTTGGCTCTTATGAGTCGCCCACCCACACACACACACACACACACACGCTCTTCTCTTTTGGTTATTAACTTTCGAGCTGGTTAGCAAGAGTTATAAATTGATTGGGGCTTATATATATATATGTACATATATCGCGCTGCTGATTATATAACTTCCTCAACAAACACTCCAGACTCGAGTCGAGTCGAGTCAAGTCGCCTCAGAGACCCAGTCCCAGACGTTAACTAAAAAGTGTTACAAACTCTGCCAACACGCTACCGTCTAATGACGAAGCCACAGCCAGACGAGGCTTAAAGCCAGCCGAAGCCGAAAACCAACACAGCTAAGCGACATCAACACCACCAACAACCACCAACAACAACGACAACCACCAACAACCACCAACACCAGCAGCGACACCCACTGCCTTACATTCATAATCTATTAACAAAACAATGCCGAGAGGAGCCAAACAGCATCCGGAATTGTAATGCCAAAAAAACCTGGTAAAATGAAAAGCAGCGAGGCTTAGACGTTGACAGGGTGACTAGGAGATACCCTGTAAAAGTTGTGAGACAAATTTTGTTACTACTCAATATTGTTATGAATCGAATTATTGTAATCATTGTGATTGGTGTTTGGATTTTCATAAAGATAATGATAATAGGCTAATAATAATGATAATGTTAATTGCTAGGCTAATGAGAATAATAAAGCAAAGGCCAATGAGAATGAAGCCTTTCTATTGTCATTATTATGGCTTTTATTATAATAGCTGGTAATATATAGCTGGTAATATATATAATAGCTGTTGTCATTGTCGTTATCATTACAATTGGTTAAATTATTGCCCTTCATTATAATTAACATCATCATTATCATTGCAACATCGTTATCAGGCACAATTTTCATTAATCATTGTCCTTGTCTGCATCATAGTCATTATCATTGTCATTGCCCTTATCATTGACATTGTTATTGTCGTTGTCATTGTTCTTGTTATTATCTGTATTATTATCATTATCATTAATATTATCATGCTCATTACCCTTATCATTATCATTGGCACCATCATTGCCATTAGTATTACCATTTGCATCATTATTATCATCTTTCTCTAAGTCTCATTATCATTATCATTATCATTATCATTATCATTATCATTATCATTATCATTATCATTATCATTATCATTATCATTATCATTATCATTATCATTATCATTATCATTATCATTATCATTATCATTATCATTATCATTATCATTATCATTATCATTATCATTATCATTATCATTATCATTATCATTAGCATCATTCTTATATAAGCCAGATATAATCACGACTTAACCAGCTCCAAGCAACACAGTGCCAATATACCCCATTCCAGCAGCCCGCAATGGGTGCTCAAAGGCAAATAAAAAGAAAGAGGAGCAGAAGAATTCAGGTTTACAATGCGGTAATGCACAAGCAACTCAGCAGGCGCGCATCGAGTGGAGCTCATTGCTTCGGTCGGTGGCTGCCAACCTGTCCGCGAGACTCGAGAGGCGAGAAGCTGGGAGCCAACAACAGTGGGTCGCACATGCGCCATAAATGGGTGGGCAGCAGCAGAAGAAGAAGAAGAAGAAGATGAAGCTGCAACTAAAGGAGATGGCTAGAGAGGAGGAGGAGGAGGAGGATGCCGGCTACTGTGCCAGTGTTCCACATTTCGCATACGGAAATGTGACCAGGTCTTAGGCCGAGGCTGAGGCAGCGACTGAGTCTGAGAGTCACCTGAGCTTTGGCTTGTCGACAGGTGGGGGTCCGGTTCAGTTTCTCACCAATCGACTGGGCACCTCTCACCCTCTCTCTCTCTCTCTCGGCCAGTCTGAGCTGCGCTGTTTCCTGCTTTGGCTTCGCATCTTTTGCGGTTCTCGCACAACTTTCACCTTTCACGTAATCTTTTGGTCAGAGGCTTCGTTTATTGCTGCCATCGAGGATTGGCTTTTAGGCTAGCACTGTTTATGGTCCAGCATCTAGCGGTACATTGGCCGACTGCCGACTGCCTCTGCCCGTGTGATTGAAGTTGGCCAAATGATTGGCGCAAATTACATAGCCACATATCCATCCAACCAGTTGAGCGGCTTGATCTCGGGCTCTCCACGTTGAGAAGCGTCTATATTTAACCCAGAGCTGGCGCGGCACAGGTGAGCCAGCAGAGTGTGGGATTAACTGGCCATAATTGCCGGCTGCCAGCATAAATAGGCTTTCAAGAGCTGCCAGCTCCCCAGCTAGATAAGAATAGACAGATGGCGCCATAATCGATGAGGGGAATTTACTGAGGATTCCCAATTGGGAAGCATACTGGGTAGGATATCCTGCAGAGATCATGCATAGGGAAGGAGTGTCTTCTAGATTATTACTTTATCAATGATTCTCTACTATATCTCCAATCTCAAATTAATATTGATATTTTCCAATTGGATATTAGGACACCAAAGTTTGGGCCTCCATTCTGCTCCATAAGGCATGAATTTGTTCCCTAAGCAACCCGATCGGAGTCATCCTTATCCCTTCTCTTTATCATTCTCCACTTATTCTCACATTGCCATCTTTTTCTCGTTTTCATTTGTCATCTCATTCTCTATATATTCTCATATTCATATTTTTTTCTCCAGTCATTCTCAATATCTTTCTTTCTCCTTCTTCTCCTTCTCTTTCTCCTTCTTCTTCTCCTTCTCTTTCTCCTTCTTCTTCTCCTTCTCCTTAGCCTTCTCCGTTTCTTTCCAATTCTCCTTCTTCTTCTCATTCAACTTCTCCTTCATCTCCTTATCCTCCTCCTTCTCATCCGCCACCTTCTTCTCAATCTCTGTCTCATTTTCCTTTTCCTTCTCTCTCTGATTCTTCTCCTCCTTCTCATTCTACTTCTTTTTCATCTCCTTTTCTTTCTCTTTCTCATTATCCTTCTCCATTTCCTTCTCTTTCTCATTTTCCTTTCCCTTCTCACTCTAATTCTCCTTTTCTTTCCTCTTCTCCTTCTCCCTCTTCTTCATCTTCTCATTCTAGTTCTTCTTCATCTCCTCCTCCTTCTCCTTATCCATCTGATTCTCCTTCTCTTTCTCCCTTTCATTCTCATTCCCATTCCATTCCTTCCCCCTATCATTCTTATTCTCTTACACGCTCTCTCTCTCTCTCTCTCTCTCTCTCTTTCCGTTTCTCCATCTCCTTCTCATTCTCTAGCCTATCTCTTTCTCTTCGAATAACCTCTAAAGTATATTGCATATTCTCCATCAGTGCTAATGGCTAAGCCATTAATATACATATGAACCCCCTCTCCCCCGCCCCTGCCGCCTTCCGTTTTCTCTCATCCGGCCAAGTTGTCCGCATTGCATCAATCTGCTTCGCATATCGAAGAGTTTAGCTTATATCAAATGGCTGCAAAATGGATTTTTGCTCGCAAGATGCGGAAACAGTCTACGGCACGGATACGGAGGAAGAGGCGCCAGTGGGAGTGGCACAAAATTAACTTTGCATGGAATTTAATTTACGTCCACGACGTTGATTTCCTGCCAAAGCAACCGGAGCCGGAGCCGGAGCTCAAGCCGTAGCCGTAGCCGTAGCTGAAGCTGAAGCTGAAGCGGAGGCAGCTTCCGTCATTTCCTCAATGCAAAAGGTTTTTATGTTTTGTTGTTGTGTGTCCCTGTGCCTGTCCCTGAATGCCTTTGCCGGCAGCTAAGAGCCCAGCTCGCTTCCTGCAGGATGTGAAGACGTCATCGTCAGAGTCCTGCCAGCCAGAGTCCTGCCTGCCTGCCTGCCAGCCGCCATCTCTCTGTTGTGTACATTTCAACGTCGAAGTCAGTTGTTTACCCACTTTAATCAGCCCACACAGCGGGGCGGGGCGGGGCGGGACTCGTCCAACTGAATGTTTGCCAGCCAGTTCAGTCACAGGAGAGTCCTGCGAGTGCTGCCTGCCTGCCTGCTTCCTTGCAAATGCTGCAGCTTCCGTTTCCGGGATATAATGTTCATATTTTCGAGGACATTTACAGGAAATAAAGTACGTCGCACTCCCTCCCCCCTCTGTGTGTGTGTGCTCTCTATGGGGCCAGGCACAGGGCTTAACCCGGGCACCGCCCATCCGCCCACTGCCCAAACACTTCCTCCTTTGGGGCACAGCGCAGCAGTCGCAACTTTTGCCGTGCTCACATTTATGCCAGCCCAGTCAAAACCCGACCGTCAGTCAGGCTACAACTACCTTACGCCCTCTTTACACTGGCACGCCCCCTTTGGCTTTTCCGTGCTTCCGCAGCAACGGCAGCGGCAGCAGCAGCAGCAGGATGCCCGGCTGCAGAGTACGTTTTGAATTTTGTCGCACTTCCTGTTACGTTTCGCTGTGCGGAGCATGGCCGAGGTGCACCAGAGATGCGCCTTGGCAGTTCAGCGTGATGAACTAGTTCAGTTTTGTTGCATGTGTGCTGAATTAATATTGTGTTAAAATAAAATATTTATAATTTATTTTTAGTTTATCAATATTAAAATATAATATAAAATTCAATTTATTAAATTTCTAAATATTAAATAAATTATAATATTAAATAAATAACAAATGGCAAATGAATCAAATGAACCATAAGCCGAGACGCAGCTCAGTTTGTTCTCTCTTTGCTCGCTCAACAATTTCCCTCAATTACTTAACCGTTTCAGTACTTTTGATTAGTGATGCACCATACTGAAAAGGGAAATTTGCTAGAAAGTCCCAAAAATTTGAATAATTGCCCCAAAATGAACGACTTGCACTCCAAAGGAACGTTCAAATGAACAATTATCGAGCGTTTAGTTCAGCGATTGGCTCAAACGAACGCAGTGTGGGAACTTGTTGGAGCAGCGCCTTTAAGCGAATTGCGCCCATCGCCCATTTTTACGTGGGCGCCGTGTCCTGAGCGCCCCCCGTTGGCAAGAGAGCTGCGTGCTCTTCCGCTTCTGCTCTGTCATCAGCAACGTAATTTCCGCTCTTTGTGTCTGCACGTGGGTGGGCAAAGCAGCAAAAAAAAGGATTACCAGCTAAGGGAGCGACGCCAAAAAGAGAATGCAAAAAGGCAAAAGCAAGAGAAGGAGGAGAAGGAGGAAGCGGGAAAAGCAAAGCAACTGCTGCGATTGACCTGCACGCAAAGTTCATAAACATCAAGTGGCGGGCATATCAAATGGCCAAATGGTCACTGGCCAGTGGTTGAGGCAACAAGTGATCCGCGCCCAGTTGGCAGACAGGTATCAACAGGCCACAACAACAACAACAACAACAAAAACAACAACGTTGTCCGGCTTGGCAGTTCATCAAATTCTCATGTGACCAAAGCCCAAAAGGTTCAATTCGTATGAAATTTGATATGCGCTTCACATATTTAATGACTTCTTTTCACATTTTACATAACACTCGATTCGATGAACTGACGACAGCCACGCCTACCGCCACGCCACGCCACGCCAACCCCCTCGCCTCCGACTTGAAGAACTTCAACTCCATTCTGCTGTTGCACCCAGCCACTTGTTGGATTCTAGGGCTTGGCTTCGGAAATTCCCACTCCCGATCGTGGCGACCCTTTCGAGCAGTGTAATCCAGGCGCGTGATGGAACGCCGGACAATGGAAGTGCCACTGGAGTGGGTGTGCGTATGCGTGTGTGTGTATAGGTGTGCCTGACTGCATTTGTATGCAGCGTGGCGGATGCGCCGGGCAAAGCGTTTATTTCTTCATTTGACGCAAATGATGTTCGACACAAGCCTGGAATGCACTAAACCGCTAGCTAGGCATAAACCCGACCCGCGATCCACCAAACCCAAAAAAGACCCAAAGCCGAGTGCTGCTGAAACCAAACCTCAGCTCAGCTCAGCTCCGAGCCAGAGTTTTCTGACCGCAGCCGGCGCAGGGAAAGCAAAAGGAAACGAAAGGGCGTACGCAGGCGGTGCCAGCAACAATAACAACAAGTGCACAAATACACTGCGAGAAAAATATGGGGAAAGAAGGCAGAAAATTGAAGATTTGAAGGTACTGACAGATTGCAAGTTCGCTATGTGAGTGGAATTTTTATTTATAGATCTAAGATAATTTAAGATATTTAAGAATGTATCTGAAGCCATTGAACAGTGTCTGTTGAAGGGCAAGGGAGACCCCATAAAGTATATACATTCCTTAAGAAGACGACAATCTCAGTTGATCTAGCCATGCTCAAGCTTCCATCTCATAGACTAAATGAGCATACATAACATACATTTGTTGCATTTACCTATTATCGATAATAATCGATAACTTTTTTGTTATGCCTAACTTGAGTACCACTAAAGCTGGACTTTTTCAATTTGTTGTGTAGATTTCTGTGCTAAGTGTTCTATTTAGGCATATATCGGCTATTTAATACCTGCCCACATTATATATATTATATATCTTGCGCTAAGCTTAAGCTAATATATTAGAATATGGTATATAGCCTACATATATAGTCATAGACAAACAATGTCAACAACCCAACCATAGACAATCGTCATACCATTTTCCCCTCGCACACAAAGACACCCGAAAGTTTCTCTCAGTGCACGGTTCTTGTTATTTGAAACCCGGATTTAAACAGAACATGAAAATGAAAGAACAACGAGTCACAAATTACTTTTACCGATCACAAAATCCACAACAACAACAACAACAACCAGAAAAGAACAACAAGAAGAAGAAGAAGAGCAATAAGAACAAGCAGAAGGAGAAGGAGCAGAGGCAGAGACAGAGACAACGTCGAGGATGATGACAACTCCAAGTGAAGTGGACGCCAGCTGAATGCAAATGCACAAATTAAGCGACGAAACAAACAAATTTCCTATATGTAGACGAAATGCACTTGCCCAAAGGCCAGCCCGATGCCATGCCCGATATATGTACGTATATATATATATCTGTATGTATATAGTCGATATCCAGTATCCCAAACAAATTGTGAATGCCAAATGAAATGCTTCTTGGCGGCAAATGGGCATTATATATATATATTGGAATTTTTTGAAAGGCCGCCAAGCCGGATGAACTTATTGTTTATGAGCCTTTGGCGTTGGGTTTGTTAAGCGGAAAATCCGTGTAGAAGGCGTTGACAGTGTATAAAGATAACAGATCTTAGGAATATTTGAAGATATGAATAGAAAGAGAGAGAGAGAGAGAGAGAGAGAGAGGTAGAGAGACGGATCAGGTATTTACCCCTTTCTTATTGGGCATTTAGTTAATTTTCTATATCTCTTTAGCCTTAACTTCAATATTGAACTATATCTATTGCATAGATATCTTATTATCCACAGATATAATAGATATTTATCTATTCCTCTTATGGACAATATCTCTAATCTATACTATAACTTCACTAGATAAGCGACTATCCCCATTGCATTCAATAATAACTGATGACAGTTCGGATAGAAAACTATATCAGCTCAGTTCTAATGAGGCTAAGATATATTCCATACATATATATAAATGAAACAAATATATACATATATCTAAGTTTCATTTCTATAAAAAGAGTTTATTGCATATAACTATAACACAAGATCAGATTAGTTTATGTTAGAAATTGACTTAAGATTTCTTTAAAAATCCAAAAGAACATTTTACAAGTTTAGTTTTATTTCAATTATATAAAAGACTATATATATATGTTTCTATATAAGATAAGCTATAACAAAAAGGAAAACGATTTCAGTAAAATCGAAGCTTGTCAATAAGAGGGAAGGGCAGAGGGTTGAGGGGAGAAGCTGCTCGAGTGCTTGCAGTTGGCACTGTCCAAGTCTAAGCTAATCAACTACACTATGCTACAAGTAAAATGTATGTACACACACATACACATACACATGTACGTGTATGCAATGCGATTGCAAATATATATATATATAGATATATGATCTAGCAATTGTAAGACTAACTTCTCAGCTACAATCTTATACAAAAAGTGGAAGCTTATAAAAATCTTATAAAAATGTCATTTGAACATAAAAAGAACTTATGTACACCAGTGTGGGTAGGTAGATTCCGCACCGCCGCACCTCTCAGAGCAGCAGCAGCAGGCGATCGAAGAGCGTGCCGGCGGGCACCTTGTCCAACTCTCAGAGACCCGTGTGGCTGGTCTGCAGCTGCTCAATGGAAATGGACAGCTGCTCGAGGCGCTGCATCAGCTGGAGCATGTTCTCCTGCGCTCGACTCGTGTTGAACTCCTTCCCATGCTCCAGCGAGTCCTCCTCGGCGGCAGCCAGCTCGAAATGCAATTTCGCCAGGCTCTCCTGCTGCTCGCGTATTTTGGTCATCTGGTCCATGGTGCAACCGGAGCCTAGACAAAAGATAACCAGATTTATTATATATAATCGATATAGATCGAATGAGATTATAGCTACCAAATGCCTTTAGCTTGCCCGAGTGAAAGTCGTCCAGCAGGCCAAGCAGCGCGCGCTCCATATGCTTCACATCGGGCACTTCGGAGACAAAGGAATGATGCTTTATTGGGCGCTCGTCGAACTTGTCGCTGTGGATGCTCGGATTGGCCATTGGTATATGCAGCTGCTGCAGCGGCGGCGGCAGCGGCTTTGTCGTATTGATGTTGTTGTTCACTTTGGAGCTATCATTGTTGTTGTTGTTGCTGTTGGTTGTGATGGGTGCATCTGGCGTTAGCCACTCGCTGCTGACCAGCGTGATGCTGTTCAAGCTATGCTGGCTGCTGTGCGTTGGCTCCAAGGGATTGCCATCTGGCATTCGCCAGCAAACCAAATCAAAATCAAAATCATGAAAAAAGTAAAATAAAAGAAAAGAAAAGAAAATTATACAAAATCATAAGCAAAAGAATTAAGGCTAGATATATAAAGAAATTATAAGGTAGACAATTGAAAATGAAATTAAAAAAAGGGGAATCTACTTAAGCGAACAATTGAACAGGTAATACTTATAGTAAAACTGTTTAAAACTGATATTTATATGCAGATACGAGAGCTAGTCCAGTTAATATAGCTACCCACGAGCAGGCCAAACAAAGAATGCTTATCTACAGTCTTGCCAGTCTATATATATATGGTATTTATATATACTCTGTACATATAGAAACTCGTATCAAATTTATAGAGGCTCTATAGCTACAAAGACTATGTTTATATACAGTTTATATCTATGGTATACGCTTTATATATGGGAGATTCTATATAATATAGGGGCTCTATATATTAAGAGTGTTTCTATACAGTCTATACCTATAGTATGTATACTCTATAGAATATTTATAGTAAGTGATCTATCATAGAGTCTAAGTCTACTCTATCATAGGTCTAAGACTGATATATAATAGAGTCTAAATCAGCCCCATCATATCTATAGTCAAAATACATAGTCTTTATCTGCAGTACATACAATCTCTATCTATATAATTAACAGCTAGTTGAGCAAGTCACATATTATGAGCTAATCTCTAGTACAACTCCAGCTTATACTATATGTTCTCCACATTATCTCTCTCTTCTACTCCTTCATATAAACAGTGTGCACACAATGAGCAACTAGCTTAAGTACTCTATGAGCTAAACTACTCTATAAGCTAATTCCAAGCACATATTACTCCTATAAGCACAAGTTTTCATACCTTCTCCTCTCTGCTTACTCTAAGCACAGTCTTACGTATCTAACTCAGTTTAGCTTATAAACTTGAAACAATTTGAAAACACAAAAGAGAAAGCTTCTCGACTATAAAACGGCAACTGTCTGCTCCAAACACAAAAAATCAAATGCCAGACGCCAAATCCCACGGACTGCGCTGCCTGGCCACCACCGCCCTGCCAATCACTGGGCGAATTCCGTGTAATTTCAATAATTGAAATTAGAACAGCTTGTTGAAATGTGCCTGAGTGGGCGTGTGTGAATGTGTAATATATGCAACATATGGCTCGAAAAGTGAGTCACAAGGTCGTCGTTGGCGTTGCCTTTGCCGCCGCCGCCGCCGTCGCCGTAGCCGCAGCAATTCCTTGAGCACTTCCACAGCGACTGGAAGTGTATGGGGAAAACTGAGGCAGATATTTATACACCTATCGGCTTACCCTTCAACAGCTTGCGTGGACGAGTCTTGAACTCGAAGCGCTCTTCATTGGCCGCGCCGCTGTTGGGCGCATGTGGGCGTGGCCGGCGCTCGTTGACGTACTGCAGCGTAGTCTTGGCGGAGGGCTGTCCCTGCTGTTGTCCTTGGCCCTTCTCGGATATGGTGCGCTCGATTGAGCATGAGGCTGAGTTGCGGCTACGCGTCGTATCGCCACTCGAAATACCCTTGATCTGCAGGAGCAATGAGGAAATCGTAAATTTGGTCGATTTGGGCGTGAGCCATTTACATTGATCTTTGGCACGGCGACGGGCGTGGCAGGTGTTTGAGCTGATTTCGCTTCCTCCTCGGTTTCCACATCGTTTGGCACCAGCTTCTGGCGCTCCACAACCTCATCATTGGGCTCCATTGCTCTATTTATTTATATTTATTTTTTTCAACTGTTTTACAAAGCAAAACTAAAAATATTTTTGTCTTTGTGTGCGTTTAACCATTCACAATAACCCGAGGACAAACAGCTGAGTACCGATTAGAGTGGCCATGTATGCCAGAATAGTCGGAAGCAACTCTGCCTGCTGGCTGCACAGGGTGTTTATGACAAAGGGTAGACAGTTTTAGCGCGCAATTCAAACAAATATTTAGTTTATTTCTATTAATTTATTGCTTGCTCATATACATATAATGTACGAGCTGTTCGCATTTATGCCTTCTTCTTGCTGAAACCCATTGTGTAGACCATGTGAACAATGCTGATTAAGCCCACGCCGCACAGCGCTGCCGTAATGCCAAAGAGAGCCTTGTCGACGGGTCCGCCCTTGAGGAACACAGGCAGATCATTGACAGCCTGCAGGAAATGTTATTAACTTAAGTATATACTCTTATATATATGCATTAACTTGCCTGAAAAGTCTTCATTTTGCCAGCCAAACCTTCGGGTAACGCCATAGTTTCCAATGAGTATTATGTAATTTGCTGCAAATCCAATTGGATGCAAAATATAAATATAAATACGAGATCACCTATTTAACACAATTATTTAGCAAAGTTAGTATTAACTATATTTTTAATATTTATGCATTTATTTTAAAAATTAATATCAATGAGAACTCACAGCGAGAATCAACTTTTTCGACTTCAGCAACAATTGTGAATGTTGCGAATGTAACTGTTAAAAATAGAAAATAATTGCAATGGGAATTGCAGTTGTCAATGTGTGGCCAGGCCAGTGTTGCCAACTGCCTGCATTTTCCAATTCAAAAATATCCAATCAGAGCGAGAGAGAGACAGAGAGAACACTCACAACGTTCACTGGCTGAGTCGCTGCAATTTTCAAATTAGGCGGCACGCGGAACGACCGAGGGACGTTGTGAACGTCCATTTTTCGATTTGTGCGACGGCGTCGGTTCCGTTCGCGCTATTTTGGCTTTTTGTGAATTTTTCAACAGGCGCGCAGCGAGCGCTGCAGGCGAACGACGGCACTTTTGTCGTGGTGGGCGTGCGAGTGCGCCGGCATGCGTTGCCGCAAAAGCTGTGCACAGCCGTTGTCTCGCTCGCTCGCACGCGCAGCGCGGCCAGCGCTGAAAGCACTCCGAAGCGCTCGAGTGGCGCGCCAGCTGCTCGCTCGCTCTGGCCGCCTGGTGGGGATTACAATAATTCTACACCGAATGAGTTGTGCAATTTTCAGCGTCGTCGTGTGTGCACACTCAGTCCGTTAGTTTGTGTAGACCAGACGACAGACAGACCCAACGAAGTGGGCGCCCGCCGAATTGAACGAGCTAACGGATAAAATGGCCAGCCAATTCGAACGGGGAATCAAAAACGTATTTCGAATTGGAACGGGCTTTGAGAAGTACATGAGAAATAAATAATAACAATAATAATAATAATAATACTGAAAGAAAGCAACAACAAAAGCTAAAGCTGTTTAAGCTCTGGCTCGAATGGCGGATCGCCTCGCCCCGCCCCTCCCATCAGCTGTTCTCTAAATAACACACAGAGAGAAGAGATATCGCCCTGCTAAAGCCTTTGCCGATTTTTAGCTCCCAGTACAAGAACTTTCAAAATCTGTAGCTTCCAAACGAAATTAACTTGCCAAAGTTGCGAAAAGCGACGACGACGCCGCCGGCGCTGCCGACGCCAGCTGCGCCGTCGACTGCAACTTTGGTTTTCCGAAACTTGAAAAAAGTTAAATCTGCCAAGTTCACCTCCGCCGGCCGCCGAGTGCTTTTATTATTGCTGCCGCCGTCGCCCATGTGCTCTGCGCGCGCGATTCTTCTTTAAGCACACACACACACATTGATACACATTGGTACACACACACACACACACTCTCTGAAAGAATATGCATGCTCTTCCTTCCACATAGGCTGCCCACCACCCGCAGTCTCTCCGTCTCGCTCTCGCACTCTACCTCTGGCGTTCCAAAAAGTTCAAGCTTATTTTAAGTTCTAAACTTAAACTTGTTTCGTAAGCTGCTCGAGTTACGCCCACACACACACACACACACACACACACACAGTAAAAGTTTTCTGAGCGGAACTTTAACCAAGTGCATTATGCATTATCATAACGGGAAAAGTTATTTAAATTCAATTATTTAATTGGCAAATTGGCAAATTCGAGAGAATGCGATCTGTGCAGCTCGATTTGATGTCTTTATATAAAAATTTAAAACTATTTAAATAGCTGCAGGTGCGATCTTTGCAGCTGAAGGAGAGAGTCCTTTCATTATTATAATTAGGCATATATAAATAATATTTAATAAATATGTATTTATTTTTGTGAAGTATTTAAGTATTTTTTACTTGAGCTTAGAAATTTGAAACAAACAAATTTATTTTAATTTTTTTTTTTTTAATATTTATTTTAGCTTTTTAAATATAACGATTATTTTATTGTATTATTTTCGCATTTAGTTTATTTTGAAATGCAAACTTTTTAATTTGTTGTTTTAGCATTAAATAATAAAAAATAAAAAACAAAAAATTTTTTTTTTTATTTTATTTTATTTTTATAAAATAAATATTTATTATAAAATCAAAATTCAAAATTACTTATAAAATTTTATTTTAAAATAAAATAAAGAATACACATTTTTAATTGGCAGTTTTTTTTTTTAATTTTTTATTAACACTAGAATTTAAAAAAATATATATATTTTTGTATGTTATATTATAGAAAATATGTACTATATATTCTTAAATATTTTCTTTACTTTACTTTTCTTTCAATTTATTTAAATTTTTTATGAAATTTATCATATTATTTTATGTTATACATTAATAATTTTTATATTATATATTAATACATATTATATAATAATAATAAGAAATAATATTAATATTCTTAAATATAAATTTTAAAATTATATTCTATATTCCCCAATATGGGACCTATATGATATATTTAAGATATGGAAATTGGAAATAAAAGCACATCCACACACACTCATTGACACACATACATGCATACAAATCTCCGCTATATGAAAAGCACTGTTAATGCTTTGCTCAGTGCTTAGCGAATCGAAAGTTTTATTTATCAGAAAGCCAAAAGGGGAGAAGCAGAAGACGGAACTACGATTATATAGCATGCCAATGGCCGACTCAAAACAAGAGCTTATTTACAGTTACATGCCATAGAGCGGAAGCAGCAGGGGGTGGGGTGAGGTGGGTGGGGCTCTGACAAACGAGCTTAAAAAGCGATTCAATGAGAGTCCAAAAAGAACTTAATTATAAGCAAAACTATATATATATAACTATATAGTATATATCAATATCTATGTCTATAATTGATTATACAGATTATATAAATGATGCATAACAAAAAACGTGTAAAGCTTTGGGCGAAATACAATTTTAGCTTTCAAAACTTTGGCAAAGTCTAAATTCCGATGCGCTTAAAGCTTAAGACATTGCCAGTGCCAAAAAAAGAAACACTAACAAAATAAACAATTAATTATTAATTTAGTAATAATACTAATTATGGGTTTAACCACTGCAATTATCAACTCATTCATTCATTCGCTCATTCGAGCATCCGCACAGCAACTCCAATTGGAAGAACATATTTAAATATTCCAATTGGACTGTGTATTTGCTGTTGCGCTCACTCGCCGTCTGCCTGCGTCGGCCTGTCTCTGTCTCGCCTATCTACTCCTTTTCCTTTTCACAAAACAAAATGGATTGCTCTTTAACTAAAACAGTTAGCAGGCGCTCAGCATTGGCGGCAAACAGCGCGAGAGCAGCAAACACATATGGGCGCAGAGCAGATGCCACATATGGTTGTCCCGCTCGCACCGCATGCTGTTTTGGCATTCACAGTTGCTCGGTGTGAATCAATGGCATGGCAATGCAGCCAGCGCTCTCTGCTGCGCGCCTATGCAAAAATTCACAAAACCGCTACGAATATAACGCATTCACACTATTCACTCACTCACTCGCTCGTACTCGCACTCGTTCGCACTCCGTCGTCGAGTACCGTTCAGGCAGTGTCTGCCATGGGATGAGTGGAAACCGCTGACCCGACATCTACTCGAGTTGCTTAAAATAAATTCAGTTTTTATTCAAATTTGCATATAAATGAATAATAATGAATAATGAATATATAATATATGTAAATATATATTTGTATTTATTTTAAATATATATATAGAATACTATTTATATATATTTTATCTTAAATTCACAATAGATAAGCGCAAATAGTCACAAGTTCCACTTTGAGTACACTCATTGCAATTAGCTATCACGAAGTACAGTGGGCCTAATATGCCGTCTCAGCTCCACTCATTTGCACAGAGTTACGAATTGAGTTCGATTCGGCATGCACACAACTGCAACTCCCAACTCCAGTGTTGGGCAACTTGTATGGGGGGTACAGTGAACACCAGTTGTCCGAATCCAGCTAAGTTCTGGAGCAACAGCGGCAGAGCCGCATCATGTTCGGTGCCTGCGCTGGCTTTCCGAATGGGGGATGTTGTAAAAAATGTTTGAACTGTTTTAAGTTTAAGTTTTAACGGTAACAGTGACGCAGAAGTGAGCAGCAGGCGGCTGAGCGAAACAGACGACGACCACTGTGACGGCGAGTGCGCCTGTGTGTGAGTGCGATTACCTTGGCATTGAAATAAGCGCGCACACACACATAGAGACATACACAGACGAGGCGAATCGGAGAGAAGTTCATTAACTCTTTAGCATTTGCAGCGGTCATGCGCTGCTGAGGTGAATTAGACTTGGTTGTTGTTGTTGTTGTGCTCAATGTGCGTGTGTGTGTGTGTGAGTGAGAGAGCATTTGCTTCTGTGAGTGTGTGTTTGTTTTGTTTCGCTTGCTTTTTTGACTAACCGAAAATGCTAATTAGCTGCCCTTGGAATTGAGAGAGCGAGATGCGAGCTGAGAGAGTGAGCGTGTAAGTGTGAGTGTGAGTGTGCGTGTGTGAGCGTGAGAGCAACAGCTTTAGAACTCACTCAAATGTTTGCGCTGCTGGCAACAAGCTTAGCCGCCCGTTTGCTTCCCCTGCAAGTTTGTTGAGAGTGCGAGTGCCAGTGCGAGTGTGTTGGTATTAGTAGCAGCATTTACTGTTGTTGTTTTTGCTTGTGTGCTGTGATCACGATTTGCTTGCTGATTCTTGCTGTTGTTGTTGTTGTTGTTGTTGCTGTCAAATGTGTTTCAAAGTCAATGTCGCGTGTGCGAGAGCGAGACAAAGGCGCTGGCTGACCCAACCCCAATCAAAAGAATCACCTTGTTGTGCGTGCGTGTGTGTGTGTGATTTGCCTCAATTGCCCCCGTTGGCTGTGTGCTGTTATGTGTGTCGCGTTCTGTTCTGTTCTGTTGTGTGTTTTTTATCATCTAAGTGGCTGTGGTCGTGCTTGCTGCCTGCTGCTCCCGTCATCATTTAGAACAGTATACATACACACACATATGTACACACATACACACATATGCATATATGGGGCGAACACGGAGCTTATATAGAATCATCATCAACGTCGGCGTCGCTGCCAGCGCACGGGGCAGCGTACGCCCTACAAATTTGCTGTTCGCCTATTCGAAAATTTCACTAAAAATTGTTTACTCTCTCGCTTGGCACGAAATGAAAGTGTCCTTTGGCCCCGCCGGTGTCTTGATGCCGTTTCTCTTGCCCCTCCTGCGAGCCGGCTAAACTTTTCAAACGGCGACGCTGCCCTGAGAGAGAGAGAGAGAGAGTGAGAGTGAGAGAGGGAGGTGGCAGGTTGGGGGCGTGCATTGGCACACCTGCTTGGCAGATGGGTCTGGTCGACTGTCGATTGCCATTTGGGGGATCAGAATTCGGCAAATGCAAATCGCACAAAGCCACAGAAACAGAGGCAGAGACAGAGGCAGAGGCAGAGGCGTGCGAGCAAAAGGATGCCAGCCGAAAGCTTTGGGAACTCAAGTTCTTTGATCCAAATTGATTTTGGAACACTTTCATTTTGTTTAATTCCTGAATTTGAATTATATTAGGCTATTATTAGTTTTAGTTTTAGTATAAGTGTATATATTAGTATTCGTATTGCTGTCAGTATTAGCATTAGTATGGCTAGTATAAGCTAATATTAATACTTATACTAGTATGAATACAAATGATAATTGAATTTGTATTGTTATTGGTATTAGTATGCTATATCATTTTCATCAGTATTTATTAGTATTAGTATTAGTATTAGTATTAGTATTAGTATTAGTATTAGTATTAGTATTAGTATTAGTATTAGTATTAGTATTAGTATTAGTATTAGTATTAGTATTAGTATTAGTATTAGTATTAGTATTAGTATTAGTATTAATATTAGTATTAGTATTAGTATTAGTATTAGTATTAGTATTAGTATTAGTATTAGTATTAGTATTAGTATTAGTATTAGTATTAGTATTAGTATTAGTATTAGTATTAGTATTAGTATTAGTATTAGTATTAGTATTAGTATTAGTATTAGTATTAGTATTAGTATTAGTATTAGTATTAGTATTAGTATTAGTATTAGTATTAGTATTAGTATTAGTATTAGTATTAGTATTAGTATTAGTATTAGTATTAGTATTAGTATTAGTATTAGTATTAGTATTAGTATTAGTATTAGTATTAGTATTAGTATTAGTATTAGTATTAGTATTAGTATTAGTATTAGTATTAGTATTAGTATTAGTATTAGTATTAGTATTAGTATTAGTATTAGTATTAGTATTAGTATTAGTATTAGTATTAGTATTAGTATTAGTATTAGTATTAGTATTAGTATTAGTATTAGTATTAGTATTAGTATTAGTATTAGTATTAGTATTAGTATTAGTATTAGTATTAGTATTAGTATTAGTATTAGTATTAGTATTAGTATTAGTATTAGTATTAGTATTAGTATTAGTATTAGTATTAGTATTAGTATTAGTATTAGTATTAGTATTAGTATTAGTATTAGTATTAGTATTAGTATTAGTATTAGTATTAGTATTAGTATTAGTATTAGTATTAGTATTAGTATTAGTATTAGTATTAGTATTAGTATTAGTATTAGTATTAGTATTAGTATTAGTATTAGTATTAGTATTAGTATTAGTATTAGTATTAGTATTAGTATTAGTATTAGTATTAGTATTAGTATTAGTATTAGTATTAGTATTAGTATTAGTATTAGTATTAGTATTAGTATTAGTACCTGTATTATTTTAGTACCACTGTTAACATTAGCATTACTATTAATACTAGTATGAGTATTAGTATATCATCATCATTGACACCAGCATTAGCATTAGTATTAGTAATAGAATTACTATAAGTATATCATTCCAATCAGCATTACTCGCAGTATTCCTTAAGAATATATCACTGACGTCATCAGATCTTAGTCTGAGTATTAAAATTGTTATCAATATGCGTACTACTGCTAGTATCTGTATTAGTATTAGTATGAGAATAATTGCTGTTTGTATTCGCATTAGTCTTAGTATATCGGAATAGATATACTATATGGGCTAATGCTTAACTCGATATCTTTGCACCTGTGCCACTGTCCCGTGCACCACCAGCACCATACCACACCACCACCACCAGCAGCAGCAACCACTCGACAGACAGCAGCGGCGCACAGCTGGGAGGGGCAATTCGTGGCGCACTGGTTTGGCCCGAGTTGAGCTTTTCGTGCTTGCTGCGCGCCTGCTGCGGTAGCCGAGACTTCCCCATGTCGGCGTGTGTGCGCGCTCCAATGTGTGTGGAGCGGCGGCCCCCAGACGGCCCCCCCTGAGTGGGCAGCCTTGCGAAGGTCTTTGGCGGAGAATCAAGTGACAACCCATGGGCCCGGCCCCATGGGGCCCCCACTCGGCAACAACAACAAACAACAAAGAACAAAAAATGCTTCTGTCTATGTTTTCTGTCAGCCCGCGCTGTTAGTAGCCATCTTTTTCGATTTTTTGCTCAATCACAGCGAAATGGAATTCGCCAGAGGGGGTGGGGGTGGGCGGAGCAGAGAGGTGGGTTGCCATGGAGCTGCCACCCTGTTTTTGTCTAGCTGTATTCGTGTGCCCATGTGTGTGTGTGTGTGTGTGTGTGGCCGGGCGCAACTTCTGTTTTCCTGGTGTAATTAAGCAAACGAAATATAATAATAATAAATTATAATTTTAGAAGGCGTGCCCCAAAAAAACCGTTTAAGCTCCCCCCCTTTAAAAAAGAAAAGAAACCAATTTTAAATAGGCAAAGTAATGCTATATATAAATACAAATACAAATACAAATACTTATCTATATCTATATATATATATATTTATTATTATATTTATATATACACACACACACACACACACACACACTGATAGATTGAGTTTGGTATTATTATGCGATTATTTCGTTTGTATGTTTAAAATATAAACGAACAGGCTCCAAGAAACAGCCGTTGCACATGCACAACAAACACGCTTTCGCCATAAACACATTTTCAAAACATATACAAATTCGAAAGTTTGCGCCTTTTGTTATGTTAATTTTACAGCGAGATCCCTCGCCAATGTTAAGCTGCATGCGTGTGTGTGTGTGTCTATGCTCGTCTCTCTCTCGCTCACACACTCCGCCGCTTACGCTCTCTGTTGAGTGGCAACTTCAGCAGCAGCAGCAGCAGCAGCCTCTACTCCAGCCACGACTCCAACTCCGAGTGCAACTGCAACTTCTAGTCTGGGCTGGGCAGCATTTCACCTGGCTGTTTTGCTATTTCTATGAAAACTTGGTAGCTGCTGCGTTCGCTTCTAACGATTTTCTATGTTAACACGCCACTATTTGAACCGGTAAACGCGCTGCAGTCGCTGCCGCTGCTCAGCCGCCGCCGTCACTCGGACAGTCGACGTTCGTGTTAAAACTGTGAAAAATGTACGTTCCGCGAACTTTGCGTCATGCGATGTTAATTCAATAGGCGCGCAGCTTTGGCGAACGGCTGTCGGAGACGTAACGTCAATGGCCGCGACAGCTGTGCGAGCGAGATGGCTATGTGGAAGGTCGTTTGACTTGCTTAGCGTCGTATGCGAGCACGATTGTGTTCGTGTGCGTGTCCGTGTGTGTGCGCCCTGTGCATGCCTGTGTCTGTTATCTGTTATCCGTTTACTTGTGAGCGCGGCAATGTGCCCGTTTCTATGTATGTGTGTATGTGTGTGTGTGCTCGAGCCTCGAGCAGCGGGTTTGTGTGAGTGCTTTTTGGGGCCAATGTACTCGGAGTTCAGTGCATTGCACTCTATGCCAGCGCAATAATATACGCGCGTGTGCGTGTCAGTGTGTGTGTGTGTGTGTTGTGTGTTTCTTCTTGTGCAGTGGGCGCATTTGGTTGATATGTGAGCAGAATTTTAGAATTGATTTTACATTGATATCTTTATTGTTGTCGTTGTCATTTTATGAAACCTATTAATTATATAAAATTAGATCTTCTCAAGTGACCAAATACAAAAATATACAAAATTAATTTAGCTGTCACTCACAACGTTTGCTCGTTTTACTGGCTGCGTTTACAAATAGCAAACAACATTATATATAAGCAGAACGTCTATTCTGATTCTAGCAGCCAGAGACTACAACTTTTCCAATACAATAAAGAGACTGGATCGATCAATGGAGATGCTACTTCTGACAGTATATTTAAGCTGAGAAGCCGCTGGAGTCTTCCAAGACTCTCCACCTTGGTCACATTAAAAACTGGGCCCACATAGGTCATATATAACGTTACGTCACGTCACATCCAACGGAGAAACAAATACGTCCGAATTATGAGTGGGCGAAGCGGATGTGGTAAATACCTCCAATATCTGTGATAGTTGTATTCAACGGGCTTCACCTTCAGCCCCAGTCTACCGCACTTATCCATATATGATATTTATCCAAATGCAGTACTTACAATTTTTGTAAAATATTTTTTAAAAAATTTGATAATTTTTTCATATACTTAATGTAGAAAACTTGACAAAACTGATCAAATTTTCAAAACGAAATGCTGACATTGACAGTAATGCATTGTAATATATATATATAAATAATATAATATATTTAATAAAAAATATTTAGATCCTATTATTATTAAATATTTTATTTTATTTGTTATATATCCTATTATTATTGTATAATTTAATCCTTGCAAAAAAGCTTTAAATATTTTGTTTTCCTATTCAAGTTCTACGATCCATGCTGATCTATGCCATTGTGCAATATCAATTTCATTTCCGCTCAACTCTCTCTATTTAGAGAAGTTTGAGTGAAAACGAACTCTAAATGGAGCACACGAACTAATCGCCATTTTGAGTGAAAGTACATTAACTGTTGTCTTGAGTCTAAGTTTCTGTTGCTCCCTGGTAGCTATGATGATGATGAAGATAATTATAATTTATGATGTTCATTGATAATTGAATATGAGAATGATGTTAATGATGATTGAGACGATCATTGGGAGTGTTTATTTTCTTGATAATGATTAGACTTTGGATGAAGATTAGCATGATAATGACAATAACGGTAAAAACAGTATTAAACAATTTAGATTTAAGCAGCTAGCCTAATTCAGCTTATATACATATGTATTTTATGGGATCAATATATATATATTTATTTTTAATTTTAATTTATTTAAATATTCTACAGCAATTGTAATACAAATTTGCTTCGCATGCAGAGTTTTCGCTGCTCTGGATCCGTCGTTCTGCTTCGTTATCATGGGCGCACAGCGTTGCCAGATGTTTCACCCGCTGTTGTTGTTGTTGTTGCTAGGGCCAGTCGAGTCTATGCTATAAATTTACATTTATAGCAAGTGCAGTTGTAGGCAACAAGTACTTGCTCTTAGGTACTTACTAAATATGCCAACTTATGGGCACCGTCTATGGCCCTCTACCCCTCTCCCTCCCTCTCTCTCTCTCTGTCTCTCACCCTCTCTCCGTCAGTGTTCGCTCACGCCATTTGCTTGCGCCGCGCCGAGGTGCAATAACGACGTCGCTTCGTTGCAATTTCTTCTGTGTGCGCGTAGCTGCAGCTATCGCCGCTTCTGCCAGCTGCCTCTCCCTCTCACTCTCTCTCTCTCTCGCTGTTGCTTTGACTATCTCAAGCTCTCTATATATAGAGTGCATGTGTGTGTGTGTGTGTGTAGCTCCTCCGCCAAGATGTTTGCGTGGAAAATTGTGTGCGCCCACCCCCCGCTGCGCACATTTGAAAAGTGCATCTCCGCTCCGAGGGAGGTGGGGCTGGGGCTGCCGAGCCTATGGAGCCTAGTTTGACTGCTTGGAAAAACTTTTGATTCGCCTATTAGAAGGGGCCAGCGGCTCACCTAGGCGAGTACAGAGAGCGCAGACAGCATAGACCGACGACAGAGCTGGCGTTCGTTCGTCTATTGCTCAAAGAAAAATCCTGTCCACGCTTTCCCCTAAATGGGCAACAGCCGTCGTTGGCCTAGGAGCCCCCACTCCACAATGCACCAACACCAGCTACTCGCATAGAGTTCGCTTACCAGCCAACACACACACACATACATACGCACATACCTTGGCTCACTCACACTCACACACAGTCGCACGCGTACCGATGAAAAATGGTTGAAAAAAAGTTTGAAAAAAAACGTTGTATGATTTTTCTTCGCCAATATTTTGTAACAGAGGCGCAGCATTGAGCGAGAGGCGGGCACCGACATTTGTAACAAAAATGCACACAGTTCGAAAGAGAGCAATACTTGCACACACAGTCATTCAGTCACTCACACTCACTCAAACACAGAGGCGCTCGTGTGCATCAACAAAACTCAATTTGTTTCTTTTTATTTCTTACTATGTAGTCGCTCCAACGGTTCCCCTGCTCAATGCACATGAGCCCACTATTGTTGTTGTTGTTGTTGTTCTCGTTGGTTGCACTCGGCTACTCGTAGATGAGCCAATTGGCAGTCGCGCTTGTTGCTGTGCCTGTGTGTGTGGGTTTTATTTGTACACTGCAGCTCTTTACGTTTTTTGTGTGCGAGCAAACGAGAGAGAGAGAGAGAGAGAGAGGGCAAGAGAGTGGGCACAATATACAATGCAATTGAACAGTGTCGGTGTTACAGTGAATCAAAAACTCGCTAAAATTGCTCGAAAAAAGTAACTGTGTGTATATATTTGAGATTGATTTACTTAATATAACAAATTTTCAATAATTTATAATTTTCTAACTGCATAACATTGACATAAGTATATTTGATTGCATATTAGAAAAATATTGCTATAGATTGCATTTCACTAGCTGCAAATGAGAGTGTGCCACTGTATTCAAGCACTTGCATTCTCCTCTTCACACACACACACACATGCATACGGCAACCCACTGCAGTTGCGAAGAGCAGGAGAGGTAGCTGCATATTGAGATAATTGTAGAGACGCAATGCACTTTTTGGACCCGAGCACACACACATACAGCATCTCGCTGCCCCCATCACGCACACAACGAAAGAGACGTAGGCATTGACAGCGGCGTGCAGCAAATTGAGCACAGTGACGCCGCTGCCCCCATCGAGAGATGTTCGTGTTGAATGCCTGTTGAGTGCACTGACTGCGACTCTGCCCGCCAGGCAGCTGCACCTGCCCCGCCCAAATCTCTCTCTCTCTCTCTTTCGCATGCTCGCTGACACGCACACACATGTAAGTGAATATAAAATCCGTTTTGCTGTTTTGTTCGAATACCCTGTAGCTATAAATATCGATGGGTGTGTTGTCAAGATAATGAAACTGCTGAAGGCAACAAATAAAATAAATAATATATCAAATAATGTAATAAATAAAGCAATTTATTTACATAAATATTATTTTTATAATTATTCAGCTGGGAAAATATACCAGGTTAATGCACTTCTTATACTTTTACAGGGTATCTCATCGTCGTCTACACTCGCAAACGTGCATTCACACTTGTTGCTTTTGCCAAAGTGCAACGTGGCTACGAGTTCTGGGCTCCTTTTCCCAATGTAACACAACCATGCACCATGCGAGCGTCGACTGCCCCAGGGCTGCCATCAGCATTACGACAACGATTACGTGGATATGGTTATTATGTAGCTGTGGCTGGGGCTAGGGTAAACGGCGCTTTACAGTTTTACAGCAAGCACGTGAACGTCCTCGGAGCGGAGCGAACGTAAAACCCAAGTGGGGAGGCAGCATTTGGGGTCCATTACACGGCAGCATTTGTATGGTGTGTGGGGCGTTGCTCCTTTTTACGGCCGTGGAGCCAGGCGAACTCCTGCTCTGTGTGGCTGCTTCGTCATCGTCGGCGTCGCCGTCGCCAGCTGCGTGCACAAAAGTAACAAAATGTACTGAATGTCAACAGGCTCGCAGCAGCGAGCAGCGCGTCGATTTTACATTACAATCGCTGTACAATCGACGCTCGGTCTCTGTACACGCTCATTGCGCGCTCGCTTGCCCCCTCCAACCAGCCAGGCATCTGGCACTCCTCCTCGCACGACACACTGTGTGCGCTCTGTCTCTCTCTATGTGTGCGTGTGTATGTGTGTGCGCGCGCTTGTGTGTATTCGCCGCGTTACTTGCGCGCGTGCTCCCCACTCCACCCAAACCGCACACAGATAAGTAATAACGGCTCCACTCTCCACTCTGCCGCTGTCGACGTCAACGTCAACGCAATTTGCCTTCATTTTTTTCCTCTTCTCGTTATGTACTTTTGTTCTTGCTTCGCCCCCTTTCGGCGGTGCCTTTGCTCTCGTTTGCTTTATCACTCACGACGCTGCTTTAAAGCCGATGCTCATCGTGCGCTCACACGCACACACACACACACACACACAGACGTAACTGCACTCCGCTGAGCCGCAAAATTGCAAATGCATTGCCTACAGTCAGTCGACGTTTGAATGCCGTTGAAGTCACTTGGGCGAGCGTGCACTTGAGCACACACACACGTATATATATAATGCGCCGTTATTATTTGCTTTTGTTTAACATTTATTTAAATACTCAACTGGGTTTCAAAGACGTTGTATATGTATATGTTTTCGAAAACTGTAGGTAAGTGTTGCACATGATATGTTGCTGATATGTAATACATATATGTATGTATGTCTCATAGAGATATTCTATCCCAAAGAACTTATGCTAGTAAAATGTTAAGGATTGCCCCTGTGGAAGCAATCGCTGATATGTATGTATGTATCGGACTTAAAAGTCTATGAATTACAATTATGCTAAAATTCTGCTATATAGATGTGTATATACTTACATATGTAAATACCTAGCTTAGAGTAAAATGTGTGCGATTCAATTGATATGTTTGGTTTCATTTAGTCACTGGCCATGCAACAACAACGCTTAGCTTTTCCATCCAACAACAATGAGAGCACCTTGGATTTTTCACTCAATAGGCAAGCAATGAGTGCAAAAATGTTAACAGTACTACATGCATACACACACACGAGCATAAGCAGAAGAGTGGGAGAGCTGCCATCTACTTCGATCGCACTAGGCTTTGCACTTATGCATACATAGAAGCAGATTTTAGCATGAAAGAGTTGCCATCTCCTTCGAGCGCACTAGTTTGAAGGCATTTGAACATGCAATCGAAAGTGAGTGTAAGCAGAGTAGTTTAGTGAGATGGCAAGAGAGAGGGGAGCTGCCATCTCCTTCGAGCGCACTAGTTAGAAGACTCTCACACACACAAACATGCAATTGAGTAAGAAATGGAAAGTAAGCAATAACAAAATAGTAGAAGTGACATTTGCCATCTCCTTCGGGCGCATTAGATTTGAGACTCTCACATCCCGTTGCCCAGTGAGAGAGCCAATAGGAAGTCGAGTTGGGGCTGGAAACTGTAGATTTGGTTGCAGTTGTTGTTGTTGTTGCATGGTGAGCGTAGTTGGATTTCGTCTTAACTATATGTATATATATATGTATATATAACATAATGCTTATCACAGCTGAGAATGGAACCCAGTGCCACTAGAACTCGTTCGCCTTGGCCGACTGCGCGACAGCCGCGGCGCAGGCCTCCTTGAAGTTGGTCGCATTCAGCGGAGCGAAATAATCCTCGTGCAGGAATCGTATGATGTTCTCGATGGGACAGAGGTCGGCCTTGTTGCCCCGACTGTCCCGAGTGACGCGCAGACTCTTGCCGCCCTCGCAGAAGTCGATCTGCTGCGTCACGTCGCGCCCGTTGTAAACGACCCGGAAGTAGTAGTCCGTGTGGGCGTCGGAGCGGTAGACCTCGAAGGCCAGGCGGGAGGCGTACGAGATCGTCTGTCCGTCCCGCTTGCTGATGATGCCGAGCGCAGCCGTCAGGTACTGCATGGTGCAATCGTGGCCGGAGTAGAGCACGAACTTGGTCCGATCTCCCGAGATCATCTTCAGCATATAGCCGACTATATGCCGGATCATGCCGTAGGCGCGCAGCAGACCCGCCCGCTTGTAGTACACGTGCTGGGCTGTGCGCAGCGAGAGCTCGTCGGCGAAGGACATCAGTGCGTCCACCTGGGAGGCCTCCACGCAGCCGCCATTTGGAGCCGCTGCCTCGTCCTCCTCCTCCTCCAGCTGCTCAAGCTCCGCTGCTGGCGCTGCTCCAGGCATAAGATTGGCCAGGTTCGCCTCGTCCTGGTCGATGTTGATGACGTCGACCAGCTCCGGATTGTGTGCCCGGGTGCTGGCAGTCCGGCTGCCGTTGCGCTTGCGGCACGGCAGGGCGGCGTCGTGGCAGAGCACAGTGAGCATGGCGTCCACCACCTCGAAGGGATTGGTCACGCCGCCCTCGTTCGCCGTGTGCTGCAGCAGAGTGCCGCCGATCCACTGCATCACGGCGAGGACGTCGGAACGCCTCACCAGCTGCCTGTCCGCCAGCTGCATCAGCCGCTTGCGCAGCACCAGCGACTGCCCGCACGAGCAGTCCCCGAAGCAGAAGGCCATGCTGTGCGACTCCCGCACGTTCAGCGCCAGCCACTTGTCCGCCGGCAGCAGGGCGAAGAGCAGCGCCAGCGCCGACTGAAAGGTGCGACGATAGCGTGTGGTGAACACCACCACCTCGTCCGAGTTGAGCAGCGTGTGGGGCGTCGTGTCCACGCCCACTCTCAGCGCGTTCGGCTTGAGCAGCAGTCCCAAGGGATGGGCATAGATCTGATGCATGATGTCGCCCACGTGCAGCAGCTGGGCGATGCCTCTGCGGGATTGGATTGGAGAAGGGCTTTCAGTTGGCAAGTGGACAGATTGGATAGGATATATGTCTATATACTATATGTGTATATGTATTTAAGTGTGTCTATATGATTGCCATCTATTGAAGTTAGCCCGCTAATCCTCTCAAGAAATCATGTCAATCATGGAAAGCTCTCGCTCGGCTGTCAATCCTCTCAAGCTACCAATGTCCCAGTTCACAGCTCTTCTTCTAATAAAGAAATCTGCCTTTGCCATAGCTAATCCTCTTTCTCTCCACTGCCAATCCTCTCGAGAATCTGTCTAAATTTTCTCTCTCTCTCTCTCTGTCTTTCTTTCTTTCTCTCTCTCTCTCTCCCCCCTCTCCCCCTCTCTCTCCCTCTCTCTCTCTCGATCTCTCCATCTCCCTCAGCTCTCAATCCTCTCCAGCAAACTTACTTGTACGTCAGCTGCCCCAGCGGACAGCCACGCTCCGTGGCGGGCAGCAGCGGAAAGCCATGGAATGGGCCCACTTTGCTCCAGTACAAATGATTCGAGCCGGAGGCCGAGCTGCTCGAGTTCTGCAGGAAGCTGCGATATCTGAGGACGGAATATGTCCAATTGGACTTATAACATTCTAAAGGGAATCATCGCTGCATCTCGGCTCACCTGTTGACCAGGCTGTCGCCATCGGCGGGCACGCCGCAGTTGATGCCATTGGCGTGCACATGGGACATGGCGCCGCGGTCGCCATGGCGTATGACCAGGAGCACTCCCTGCAGCTTCCAACCCTCCAGTATGCCGCCGTCGTCCAGGCGAGTCAGCTGGCTGAGCGGCGCGCAGCGTTCGCGGTATTTGGCGAAGCGCTGAGCGCTGCTCGAGGCCTCGTTGCCCGCAGCTCCAGGCGCCAGCCCAGAGCTGGCCGTGCCTGAGCCAAAGCCGCTGCCCGGACTGCCCAGATGTTCCACGTTGCCCATGTAGCGGTACATGCCTGGAACAGGGAGTGGGAAATGATGAAACTGAAAACGGAATCTGAATCTAGCTGGAAACTGGTTGGAATCGGATTTAATAGCTAGCTTGAAACTAGCTAAATGGAAGTTAGCTTGAAAGTTAGCAATAAGCTGCTCTAAGAGCTTATATGTAGATCTTTAAGGCTAGCTTCAAGCTGACTTGAAAGCTAACTGTAAACTTCTTTAAAATTTAGCTAGAAAATAGCTAACTGAGCTGAAATATGCCAAATCTGGCCAGAAAACTAAATGAATATGTATCTCAGGGCTAAATTTAAAGCTAACTGCAATCAAGCCAGAAATTTAAAGCTAAAAGCAAGCTGGAACCAGCCAAATCTCACTAGATAATAGCTGTCGGCTGAATTCTGGCATAAATAAAAGCTAACTTCACATCTCTCAATTTACAGCTAAAAAGCAAGCTATCTATAGAGCTTAAGCCAATAAATTCAGCTGAAATGCATTTCAAATTTTAGCTGGAAAAGAGCTAGCAGTAGTAATAGACTACAAAGCTAGCTGAAATATGCCAAATCTGGCCAGAAATCTAATTGGATACTAGACATTCAGCTAGCTGTAGGCTGACTTTAAAGCTAACTGCTATCAAGCTATAGTTTACAGCCAAAAAGCAAGCTGGAATCTGCCAAATATCGTTAGACAGCTAGCTAGAAGCTGAAGGCTAGCTTTATGGCTATATATTTAGAGCCAAAAGGCAAGCTAAATACATTTTTGATCTAGCTGGAGGCTAAATTTAAAGCTAAGCTTTAAACTTAGAGCTAAAAGCAAGCTGGAACCTGCCAAAAGAGGCTGTATTCCAGCCTAAATGAAAGCCAACTTTATAGCCAAAAAGCAAGCCAAATACAGAGCTCTTAGAGCGCTCTACCTGCCTCGGAACTCACCTGCAATTAGCAAAAATATCCAGATGCTGAGCAACATGTAGCAGTAGAAGGTGCGATGCTGCGTGGTCAGACGCGTCAGCTCCTTGAGGAGCAGCTTCATGCTGATGCCGAGCAGTCGAAGCGACCACTCATAAGTCTCTCTGTCTCGCTCTCTCTCTCTCTTGCTGCTGTGATGCGGGGGGCACACTGGAGGGTTCCTTGGATGTCTTTAGCAATGCTTATAACCAATTTACAGTTATTTACAAATATATTTTATAAAGCCAAGAAAAAAGAAAGCTTCGCCTTGGCCAACAACTGTCAAACAATTACGTGGAGCGTGACCAAAGGGCGGGGCATGCGCAGTCGACGTCGAGCGAGGCCAACAGCTGTTGCTCCGGTGGAGCAGCACAGTGAAGCCTCACAGTTAAAGGAAACACAATTTGTAATTTAGTATATATAATATATGAGTACATTTTGGTTTTATGAACAGGCCACAATAATAATTCCAATACATTTTCTTGGTTAAATATATATATATATATATGCATATGAGAGAATTTGGTTTCAGTAGCCAGCGGAGCTGCCGCCGCTTTACAAAGGATCAAATAGGTATTACATAATGCGATCAGAGATCATATATGGTATATATGTAAATTTTGGTTTATGGCCAGCTGCTGCTTGGCCTCACAAATGATTAAAATAGGTTTATGTATTCGATCAGAGATCTTGTATAAATAGTTGATGCAGCTCTCCCTCTCTCTCTCTCTCGGTCTCTAATCCTGCGCAGCAGTTAGAGCCAGGACAGTGAAGCGCACGTCATCGGGATCGCGCGCCATGAACTCCTTGCACACCCTGGCCGCATCGGGCAAGAAGGTCTCGTCCGAGGTCTTGCCGTGATTGATGGGATACGACTTGCGTCCGTCCAGCTCGTAGAGCGTGTTATTTATGTTGACCAGCGAGATGAAGTGGTGGATGACCGTCTCGTAGGCGCCAGCATCGGTCTGGCCCTCCTGCGCCAGCATCTGGTGGTCCTCGGTGAAGGCCTTGTCCTTCTCCAAGGCCTGGCCGCGCTCATCGGGCGACAAGTTGGCGCAGCTCTTCAGGAAGTTCTTCAAGACGCCATCGTCAATCTTAATGCTAAGATACAGATAAAGATATATAGATGAAGTGAGTTAGATTTTCAGAGTCACCCACTCCTGGTTGTTGGCCACGCTGTGGATGAGCGCGACGGTGCCGCAGGCATTGTGTGTAAACTGCCGCATATAGAAGAGATCAGCTGGAGGCTTCACTGGCTCAGCTGCGGCCTTGATGCGCTCATGCTCCTCGGCGCGATGCTTTTCATACTACACGAGACAAGACATCAGTAAAAGTAAATCAAAATCGGAATATCGACCTAACTGCGTCGCTGATGGGGAAGAGCAAGATGACCGCCTTGACGGGTTGGGGCAGCATGGCCAATAGCTCTTCGTCCAGGCCGATGACGTCAGTGATTGCCCAGGATTGCGACACGCCCAGCTTGTGTATGTATTTGGTCAGCACCTGGGAATGGGTTACGAGCAATCAACATGGCGTCTCTTTCAAAATGGCAAATCGCACGAAACTTTTTTTCGCCTTGCAGCCGCAGACAGCGAATGCAGACGACTCTTAAGCGAGTCAGTTGAGTAAATTAATTACCTCCGGGTTAGATTCCAATGGCGTCCAGGTCGACATTTTGTTTTTGGAGAAAATTTGATTTAGTCGCAGCGATTTGCGTAGTTACTTCGACTGAATGTATTTTGGAAATGTCTGAAAATGATTACCGGCACTTTTTTGACACTTTGAGTATGAGTGTGTGTGTGAGCTTTCAGGCGCCGATAGCTATCGATTGTTGGCACGAACACGGCACGGAACCAGTCAACAGTTCATGAGCAATATGAACTTGAAATGGAATATTTTCTAATTTTTTTATAATATATTTAAACTAAAATTTTAATTCCCATTTACATATATTCGCTACTTCACTTTGTTTTCATATTATATTGTTATGTTCAAATTTGGTATTTTATTATTTATTCGATAGCTACAGATGAGCGATATCTTGGAACTACTCAATAAGTGTTGTTATCGACAGCTGCTCAACCGGTTATTCGACTGAAGTCAGCTGGCCGATTTGTTATTAATTTCTTTTAAATTTCGGGCATGTATTTATTTGACTTCCCAATCAGATCAAAATAAGTTAAATTAAACATAAATGGACCTTTTGAATGCATCTTTAACACCAGTGCGCTGTAAGTATAACAAAATACAACAAAAGGCGAAACCTAATTGATATTCCCTCTCTGTTTTTTTTAGTTGTTGACAGCCCACGCGTGCCATCGCCGTCGATCAAACATGACGCCAACTTGAGCAGCTGTAAGGCTAAGCTGCAAGGATTAGTAACCGATCTACAGACCAATTACGCCAAGTGGCAAGTGGCTCAGCAGCGCGGCACGTCGCTCTGCTACGCCATTGAGGCCCGCAAGACTCGCTGCTATGAGAATGCGAATAACGGTTATTTCCCTGAGGACCTGCACAAGAGCTGCGACAAATTGGCCATCGTCACGTCCATATTTGTAGACATATTTGCGAACACGCGCGAGATATTGCGTCAACTGCGCGGACTAACTTTGCTAGCGGGCATCACATCGAATTTAGTATTTTACAGGACTTGGAAGCTGACGCAATTTGTGTCTTTCACTGAAGAACTTGTAAAACGTTATAGACAGGAATTGTTGGTAAAACAAAATGTGATGCGTAAGTGAAGCAAAAGTCTGAGTTAAACTCGAATCACTAACACTATTGCAATACCTTAAATTGCATACATACTTCACGCATACGTACACAAATCCTAGCGCAACTTTGCATTTGCTCTCTGGCGCTCTCATCGAGTAGCGGGATCAGCCACACACTAATGTAGTGTAAGCGAGCGAGATGGCTGCTGTCACTGTTTTACTTAGCTTGCACTCAATTCCCTTTCCTCAATGAGAGTGTGTGCGTCTGCAGCAATGCAAAAGTACTCATTGAGTAGCGGGTTCTGCCATGCACAAATTTAGTGCAATCGAGCGAAATGGCATTTAGCTTACTCTCTCGCGCTGCTACTCTCAATTGCTTTCCTAATGAGAGTTTGTGTGTTTGTATGTATGCAAATTTATTCTCTTTCTAAGAGAGCAGCATGCATACATAAGTCAACAGTTAATATTACTTATATGCATATATTTTGTTTTTGCTTTTAGGTAATATAGCCCATTCGACTAGTCGAGCTCAGCTGATGGCTCACACTACGGAGTGGGAATTTCCAGAACATGTTGATACCTATGTGAACTTGGTGTTTCTGCTGCTTGCCGAGGAGATAAAGCCATAGAAAAGTGAATATTAAAGACAAACAAATATTGTTTTATATTAAATTGTGTATTTCAACAATTTAATATATTATCAAATTGTTTTTTAAATCTTAAGTAACTGTAAATATATGGATTAGAATGATTCAATTTGTAACATGATTTTAATACTTAAGCGATACTTTGTCTCTGTAGATATATCTCATATATGACTTTAACTTCTTCATTATCATTCAAACTGTAAATTGCTTAAATACTTACTGAAGTCTGAGAAATGTTCACATACTTCAGACTTCATTTCTATATGTATATATGGTAATTAAATGTAAATCTAAGTAATATTCTAAGCTAAGAGATTCCAAAGTCTTTGTATGGGGCATGCTTGTAAGCAATTGTATATAGATATCTTAAACTGTGAACATGAATGGAATAAGCTTACGATCTACAAATTTCGAGCACAGAAAGATCTGCTGAATACAAAGTGTTAACTTTTCGCGAGGCTAGTCAGATAGCTCGTCTATATAAAAAATATATGGAATGTCTTAGATTTTAACTGAAATGTTGTCCAGATTTGGACTGTGGCTGCGCTTCGACCACCACCAGAACCAGGCGCCAGCCAGGCCCAAAGCAATTGCCGTAAAGTAGAGCAGCTTCGAATTGCGCTATGAATATACATATATATATATAGAAATATATTTAGTTTCTTATATGCTCTGATTACTCATGCATTGCTCACCTCCTTGGCGGGAGCGTAGCTCGCCTCTTGCTCATTTCCTTTATCTCTGGAGAGCTGCATCTGCTGCAGCTTATGGAAATCCTTGTTCAGTTCCTCCGCAATCGATTGGACGCTGTTCAGAGCCTCCAGTGCAAAGCGACTCGCAAAGCGCTTGTCGCCCACTACCAAATCCTCTGGCGGCAGCACCTGCATCTTGTAGTTCGTGGCCGCCAAGGAGGAGCGCAGGTAGTTAATGTGGTTGGCTGCATTGCTTATGATCTGATTGTTGTAGGTGTGCGCGGACTGCGATTGGCATATGTAATCATAGCTGGGATCCTGGTTGGGCATCAGTGCGAACATTCTGAGCAACTCTGTGCGCTCCTTGTTCGATCCAAAGCCAAACATTTGCAGATCTTCGTCTGTGAGCGAGCCCAAGTCGCGAAAGTTAATGTGGTCCTCGAGCAGTTTGTCCACGTTATCGCTCTTCGCCTCTTGCTTGGACTTGGCAAATAGCGCTAACATCGCCTCACGCTCCCAGTGGGCGCTCGGCTTTGGATTTCCCTGCATCCAGGGACGCCTTTCGAAGCCCAGAAATGCACTATCCAAATCCTGCTGTTCGGTGTGCCGTTGGA
Source organism: Drosophila repleta (assembly GCA_018903745.1). NCBI lineage: Eukaryota > Metazoa > Arthropoda > Insecta > Diptera > Drosophilidae > Drosophila > Drosophila repleta. The sequence goes on from JAEIGN010000396.1 coordinate 12,630,317, forward strand.
ACTCCTTGCTTGCACCGAACTGCACCGCGGACGGTCCATTAACGGATAGCAATGGAATATTTTCAGTGGACATTTTGCAGATGTTTATTGATGTTAATTTTCTCTTTTCTTCAGCGAAATGGCGAAGTGTTGCCGTTTAAACCTCTAAGTGTATCGATAGTGATGATAATTGAGCCTATACCATATCGAGTTTGGCTATGAAACTCTAATATCGATAGTAGTGTAGGTGAGGAGTCGATGTTAGCGATGAGCAAAAAGGAAATGTACCAAAAATAAAAAAAATACTTCAAAGCTCTAAGTCTGGTTTATAAATAGGGTTCAGCGAATATTCAATATTCTATTTCAAATAACATTTTGTATAACAATTATATTACAAATATCCCTAGTCTAGTCATCTTTTTTGTCTGCACCTGGTGTTTCTCTGTATATCGGAGTCTTTGTCGTTGCCGCCTCCTTCAGCTTTTGCATGAATAACGCCTTCTTCTGCTCGTCCGCATTCAACGATCCGGATGCCTTAATCCGCTCCAGCTTCTCGGCACTGGGCTCGGTGAGCAGCATCAGGCCATAGCCCATGCCGCCGAAGCCGAGCAGCAGTAGCACAGACTTAACATAGGGATTGCTAGCCATCGGGAATCAGTAACCGGCGTATAACAGTTTATTCCTTCTTGTATTGCTCCGCTGTGCTTCTCCAATAAGTTGCGTCCGCGTCCCGCGCCTTGCTGTCGCCAACAATTTCGCCGATTTTGTAGTAATACTCAAGTGCGAAGGGATACTTCTCGTTGATGTACCGGCGAAAATCTGCAGGTAAACGATTAGCGGGAAGCTTATGTAAAAGACAATGTGCCACATACTTTGGTCCGTGTTCATGCGGTAGTAGAGACCGTAGCTGGCTGCGAAACAGACGGCTTCCAGCACAAACAATGTCTTGGCGCTACCCTTGATGAATCTCCACAATGCTGGTTTCGGCGATTTCGGCAACATTACAAACTAAAACAAATGTAAAACGTACAATACACAAAAATTAAAACAAAATGCGAACAATTGCTTACAAAGCAACATACAAGAGTATCGTAACGCGCTAGCCTATCGATGAGTCATCAGTGGCAACGTATCGATATATGTGCGGATATTCAGTTGAGAAGGTTTCGTCGAAAATGTAGGCGAGGAACGAATTTTAATAATAACATAAATGAATTTTAAATAGCTTTGTTAATTTATTAATTAATAATTAATATTTTCTTTCAATTCCCATATTTTTAAGTTTTAATATTATTATTTGTATTATTTTGGCAAGCTGTGACATCACTGCGCTGAATACGTTTATCGTCTCGCAATTTCGATAACTCTTGTGCTATCAATATCGCTTTACCAGCGCAATACGTAACAGACCACAACACAAAAAAAAAGTAAAATCCGAACGTGCGGCTTTCAACGCAACCGCAGCAGCAGCATCAGCTACAAAGTAAAAACAGCAGCGCGTTGTCTCGCAGAGCTATAAAATCAACGAGCCGCAGTTCAGTTGCCACAAACGTGCACGAGCCGAGCAAGTGTCAACAACAGCCGCAACAACAACAAGATCAAAGTTAAACGCCTTTACCGGTACTTTGAATAACAGTAAATAAGAACAGATTGAAAAAGAAAAACAATATCAAAATGCAGTCGATGGCAAAACAAACCCTTCGCGCAATGCCACAGATGGGCAAACAAGGTGTGTGTGTGTTTTCGGAGTGTGCGTAAATCGCAAGCGTATTTAATTTTTAATATTTGTCGTTATATTTTAAATAATAGTGAGCTACTTGTCGACGAGCAGCGCCTGCAGAGCTGTGATTAGCGGCAACGACAACGTCGTTGAGATCAAGCAGCCCACGAAGAGCTCAACCTCTGAGAAGTTCATGGCTTTCCAGAAGAAACTGCGCGCCAAGACGCCCCTGGGCAAACTGGACGAGTTCTCGCGTCATCCCTACCAGGAGAAGGAGCCACTGAAGCCATGGCCCAACCAGACGAATCCCTACACGGGCGAAATCGGCGGACCCGCTGGCCCGGAGCCAACTCGCTACGGCGATTGGGAGCGCAAAGGTCGCGTCTCCGACTTCTAGTCCCAGTGCAGCACAAATGACTGTTCCTTAGCGCGTAGTTAGGTTTTTTAACAATTGCTTAGACTTAAGAAAAAAGATATAAAAAAGAAAACAAAAATTGTATACTCGAAAAATATAATAATTTATATAAAAATAAGTATTAAAAAACAAATTTAGTCTATTATTATTGTGTTGGCTGATCCACTAGCTCCTGTATTAATCGTTCACTCAACGTCCACAGCTGCTGCTGCAGTGCCTCGCTCCGGGACAGCTTGCTCGGCTCACAGAAGTAACAGTTGTTGAAGTACAATCCTGACAGCCCCGTTAGCTCGTTGGCTGTCGCGCAGTAGATGCTCGTCGCAGCCGCTTGTTGCTGTTGATTGACATAAATTAGCAAACATTAACAAGTGAAAGTCCCAAGTCCAAATCGAGGTACTCACCAGGGATTTGGTGAAGGGCCGCACCACGGCGAACAACAAACGGTAAAACCAATAATTGCGCGACAGCTGAGTGGAGACCATATTGCCAGGATGCACTGAAAACACAGATATGCCGCGCTGCTTCCAGCGCTGCGAAATAAATATTTTCAGAAATTAGGTCATTGATCAGACACACATCAATTAAACGACTAATTGGCCATGACTCACCTGAGCCAGCTCCTGGGCGAACAAAACATTGCACAGCTTCGCATTGTTGTAAGCCATCATGCTCCAATATTTCTCTGCTGGCGGTGACAAATGCTGCACCGTTAAGTTATCCACTGGCAGATTGGCGAATCTGCAAATGCAAGGGCGAGAGAGATAGACGCATGTTTACATACTGCAGATGTGCTAATCTTCCACTGGCAGGGGAGAGAGAGGGATAGGTGCATACATGCGTATTTGCATATGCTCTCACTTCGCATGCAAATTATGCAGGCGGGAGGGAGAAAGGAATTCAGGTTTATTTTTGACGCGCAGTTCTAAAAATTGTTTACTGTTTGTAACCCGCTTTTTGCATATTTTGTTTTGGTTTTGCTGTACATCGCCGGCTTGTGACTATGTATGCATACAGTGGAGTATTCAATGTAACGAACCAACTGTTATTAGAATTTTGGCAGCAAAGAAATAAAACAATTTATAAAAATAAATACAGTACAGTTTTTTCATAAATATGTAAAATTTTATAAAACATTTTTTTAGCAACATCAAAAGTTAACATTCGCTCATTTGAGTTTTTACTGTATGCTTGTATTTTCATAAACATTGTGGCATCATCCAGTTGGACTTTGCGCCCACCACTTTGCTGGACGTAAACGAGTCTTGATTGGCTTTATCGTTCTTCTTTTTGTTGTTATTCTCGCTGTTGTTGTTGTTGCTTGTGCGGCGGCTGCGTTCAACGCTCGTTAATGAGATGCAAGTCTCAAGCCATGAACAAAAGTTCAGGCCATGACTGTGACTAAGGCGCCTACACGTGAATAACCACCTAGAACAATGCCAACAAAGCCATTGTGCAATATCAACAATGAGCACAGTGTAAAATTGAACTTTAGTTTATGATTATTTCAACCAGAAGTGTGTAGCGCATGTGCAATTCGCAAATGCCGAAATGTGAAATGTCACAAAGCAAAGCGCGCAATTTGTGGACTTTGAATTTGTTTTTGTTTTCCTTCTATTACTATGCCGTCCTAGTAGAACACACACACACACACATGTTTACGCAGTTAGCAGCATATGTGTGTATGTAAGTATGTTCATATGTGTGTTACTGTAATAAAAACAAACTGCTTCTCTCTTAGCTTGTCATGGACCTCTAAATATAGCTTAAACAAAGATAATAATAATGCATATGTATTTATAATTCATTTATAATTAATTTAATCTCTAAGAATTCTCATCAATTGTATTTTATAGCAATTAATTTATACATATATAAATCTGAGATCACGCCTATTATCGCTTTGCTCTGACCCCAATAGAAACGCAACATTAATCATCGACAGCCCATGCACAGATATGCTCAGACACACATACTCAACAGCCCACCCATACATAGATATGCTACGCTAGTGTGTGAGTGCGCACTGGCTGGCATACATGACTTTTAGTGAGTACACAATTGGCGCACGCGACTTTGGCTGCATGCTTCCACGAGATACAGAAAGATACCGAAAAAGCAGAGCCAACAAATGTTATACGTGCTGGAAGCAACGAACACAGAATCAGCTGAAGCAACAACACACAGCTGCAAAAACCACCTCCAATAACATTGAACAACTTCACTTCAATTACTTTTTGTTCGCTGGTTCGTCGCTTCACGCGAGTTTCGTTGATTTATCTGCCCATACGCAAACACACACACACACACACACACACAGTGTAGCCAGATGCTGTTGTGTGCAGGCGAACAACAGTTAAATATGGGCTGCGTACCACTGTGCTTGTGCGCGCAGCACGTGAACTGAACGTATGTATGTATGTGTGTGGCTTCAGCTGATATGAAGCGGATGTCTGTATGTGTGCGTGTGTGTACAATCTTTGGTACTCAGTAATGCAATCGCCACCATCTGCCCAAAGTCAGCAATTTGACACCGGAACCAGTTCATAGAAGGCAAAACAGGTTGCTAAAAAAAAACTTGTAATATCAAAAGTACCTTTAACAAGATTTCCCTGTTTACAGGCTGACCACTGCTTGGGCAGATTTATGACGTAATTTCTACAGCAATGGTGTGCGCAGTAGAAAAACGTAAACAAAACAGATTTTAATGCGGAGTTCAATTGCGTAGCGCCTTGAAGTCGAGGTTAGGACATAATGTGATTCGAAACAGATGCAGCAAGGTCAGTATTTGAAGAAGTTTGAGAGAGCTTTTAAACAATTTTAGGAAACTCGAAAATTTTGAGGAATTAAATAATAATAATAATATACTCTAATATGTACATACATATGTACATACACATAAGCTATGTTGAGCTATTTAAGGAGTGCACACACACATGCACATTCCTGCATACATATGTATGTACATTTGTACCTAAATATGTATGTACCAATTGCATGCATTGCGTTTATTTATAAGTTTAGACGCCAACGCAAAGCAGCAAAAAGCATAACAGACGCGAGTCGGTCCAAAGTCCAAGCGATAAGTGCAATAAACTTGCTACAAACAAATAACGCCAAATGTTGTTGGATTATACGCGAGACAGTGTCAGTCATTAAAGATGACCTAGTATCATATGCACATGTTGATTCCGCGCAAGCACAGTGGTGGTTGTAATAATATGCCTAGCTACGGCACGTGCTGCTTTAACGAAGTAAACAATCGCTTACAGTGTAGTCCATTAAAAGTGTGCTAGTGCAGTGGAATTGAGTGCAAGTACACTGGTGGCTATTTAAGTGTGTCAAGTGTTTGGTTGGAGCTATACCATCGTTTGGGTGCATATTGTAGCATACAAATACAGTGATGGCCATGCCAATGTACACAGCATTATTTAGACGAATATCTAGAACTATTTACCTGTGCGATTCAGATGAGAGTACGACAATTCGCGTGCGATGATCGAATAGCGATTCCAATTGCAGCGTCAAATAGAAATGCGATAAGTGGCACACTTGGAATGTTGTCTCGAGGCCATCGACGGTTTTAGTGTGTGGCAGAGCAAAGACGCCGGCGTTCAGTATCAAATAGTCGATGTGACTGAAAATATAACTGAATATTAATCAAATTCCGCTTATAATCGGTAATTGCCACACCCACCCCACGCTCTGCTTGATTTCTGCCACGAATTGCTGGACAGCGCGCAATGAACCCAGGTCCAAGGCGACTGAGCGACACCGGGCACGTGCTGCTGGACGCTCCTGTGCAATGCGTTCAATGGCCTCCGCTGTGGAGGTCGGATTGCGGCAGGCGAAGATAACGTCGCAGCCATGGAGCAGCAAGGAACGTGCCGTCTCAAAGCCGATGCCACAGTTGGCACCCGTTATGAGCGCCACGCGGCCGTGCAAGTCTTTGCCGTGCAGTATCTGCAGCGCCGTGCTGCACGAGTCGAAGCGCTGACGCACCTGGGTGATATTCAGTGTGGGCTCCTCCATAGCGAAGGCGAGACGTGGATCAATATTTGTGCGCTGCTTCGTGTCTTTGTTGTGAAACATGAAACGTTTGCTCGGCTCATCGTAGTACTTCTCCCAACCCAGCGGCAGATCACCCGTAATCCGTTTGGTTCGCCCAGTACGCGGATGCGTCCACTGCGTCGTCTTGCTCTGGTGACTGTAGGGAGAGGGAAGTAAATGTTTTCATTGTTGTTCTTTAAGCTGTGAATTTAAAGACTCGCTTGACATAGCAGACGGCGCCATCGTCGTTGGCGCGTTCCTCCCAGCCAGGTGGCAGCTCATCCTCTGAGTCCGAGTCGGGCATTGCCATCATTTTGAGTTTGGTTTATGTATATCAAGGGTCTGCAACTTAAGAACAATTGGATTTTGACCGGAGACTTGGAACAGCTGTTCGTTAGGGCAGACATTGCCATTCACAGTGCGCGCAAGCATTATCGATAACAGTTCCAATTGAAAGCTATCGATGCGAGAGCGCTAGATTTGAAATGCAATTTGATTTCATTTCATTTCGTATCTCTTTATTATTTACTTGTTTAGATTAATAGGAGCAATCATTTATGTATGTACACAAGGCAGACTGTGGAACATATCTTATTGAAGAGAACTTTCATAAATACATACACTCAATTACTATAGCTAACTACTTAGGTTTCTAGTCATAAACTTAGTCTAGTTTTTAATTCCTATGCATTGAACTGGCTTTGGCTGTGGGCGGTTCGTTGATCAGGCCATAGAACAATGGCAGCTTCGTCAGATCGTGGCGCACCAGGAGTATGAAGGGGGTCTCCGCCCGGAACAGCACCTCGGGTCCGGATTTCTTCAGTATGGCAGCTGTGGCCGCCGCCGCCTCGGTGCCCTGTTCGTTGACGTTGAAGTCCACTTTGTGCAGAATGTCGGACACAATGAGATCGGAGGGGGGCGTGGGTGTCTGACTCGCCTGTGCCAACTGCCGCTGTGCCACCAGATGTTGCAAGCCGGCCAGGCCATCCGAGTAACTGCGTCCAGTTTGCGCAGGCTGCGCCGCTGGCTCATTGGTGCCAATCAGGGAGAGATCGCTCTGCACTGGGTTGAAGATGCCGCCGATGCCCATCGCCTGGAGCAGGTTGTTCAGCTTGAAGGACTCCGTGAGATGCATCTTGGGGAAGGCCACAATGGTCGATCGCCTGGTCATCTGGCTGATCATCTGCTCAATCGCATCAGCGTTCAGTCTTTGCTGCAAATAGGCCAACTGCTCCACGGAGGAGCGCATCGGCTGGATCACGTACATCGTGGTCAGGTTGCCGTGATAGGGTAATCCAATGATCCGGCAATCCAGCTGCTGATCCTCGTGGTAGGGGAAGGCGCCCGCACCGACCATCATGTCGACGGGTATCGCGGGCTGAGTGCCCTCGCCATTGGGATAGAAGTCCTCGACTTTCGTGGCACTCGCTATGAAATCGATCTCCCACATGGCCTTAAAGTACAGCGTATTGGCCATTACCACGCGCGTATCCTGCGGCAGATCGTCGGCAATGATATTCTCGATTTTGCCCTTCGTCTGATGCTCCACCCACGAGTTGATGTTGTATCTGGCCGTCGCTGGGCTGTTGGCAAAGTCGAGCGTTTGCAACTCGGATTTATAGATGCCGACGACAGCTTGTCTGTAATATACAAATTAATATATATTATTTTTTATATTTTTTAAATTCAATGTAATATTTAAATTTAAATTCAAATTCAAACGATCAAAGTCGTTTCCTTTGCCAATGGTCAATAATCGATATCTAATAGTTGTTATCGAACGATTGCACATTCCTAGCAGGCACGAGCGCGATGTCCGTTATATTGCAAAGCATCTGTGATGCAAAACGAGTTGAGATCTGCTCTCGTTTGTCGCAATACTGATAAATATTTATAGGAAAACCGGAACTATATAAGCTATTTAATTTGTCAGCTCACCTGTAGTCCGGATTCAGGCTGTAGCCGTACTTGACGAACAGCCCGTTGGCCACATGCACCTCCTGCGGGGCGTGGCGATTGCGCGGGTAGTTGCGCAGGCTGCGCCGCAGGCTGTTGCTGTGCCACGGATCCAGCTGGCGCACTGGCGATATTGTCTGGGTCGTCGGCTGCTGGACGTCCTGCAGCATCAAGCCGAACTGCTCGTGCAGCTTAACCATGTCCGTTTGGCCAAAGACGGCGACCAGCTCCGAGTAGCTGCGTCCCTTGGCGCCGAGCAGCAGCAGCGCTAGAGCAGACGCAATGCTCAGAGGTGAGAAAATCATCGTCTTGCGATAGTTGGCGTTGATCTGATTGGAGAGATTCTGCGCGAAGGCGAGTACGCTGCGAGCAATGTCATCCGAGGCAGCCACATCCACGTAGCCCGAACTGGAGCCAGCGTGTTCGATTCTAGGCGGCAAAGCCTGAGCCTGAGCGACAAGGCCAGGCGAATACAGTGGCTGCGGCAGCGACGGCAGCGACTGCGGCGTCGGGGCCAAATATGATGGAGCGACTGTTGAGCGTGCCTCGCTCAGTTGCTGCACCTGCGCCTGGTGCTCCGGCCTGCGCACGTCGCGCCACAATTCCAGATCGCAATTGCCCATAGCCAAGAGGCAGGCGAAGGCCAGCAGAAACGTCGAACGTAACATTGTGACAATTTATGCTTATCTTCTGTTACGAATTATTTATATATTAATATAAATGTATGTATGTATGTAAGTGTGTGTGTGTGTGTAGCAGCTAACACACGCGATGTTAACGCCTTCAAAGCTGCTGTTAAACTGAGCTTGTCACGCTCTGCGCACAACAGTTTATAGGTTGATGCGAAAAAAAATAAAACTCGTTATCACAAGTGCGATCCAAGCCCAGTCGTATGTCCACCCCTTCCGCTCCACACACACGCACACACACACACACACACGCTCTCTCTCTGTGTCTATCTATCTATCTCTCTCTCAGCCTCTGCTCGGCTTTAACGCTCTCTGAGCGCGCTCTCTTTGATGACAACTCATTGCACTGGGTTTACCCCGTTATTGTTTACATGCTGCTGCTGCTGACATGCACTGCGCTTGATGCTGCCTCACTAAATGGTTGATCCAATTAAGTATCGAGTCTAAAAATCAATATATATATATAGTATATATGCTCAAGTGTCTATCAGCAAGTTTCAGACTCTCTCTCTCTCTCCATTAAGTATTCCGGCATAAAATTAGCGCTTGGCGATGATTCGCTTTAGCGGATATCTTTTATGCAACACCCATTGAAAAAGGCAGGGAAAGGGTATGACAAGCGCATAGATAAATAAAAACATATGTATGCGAATCGTAACGGTTAGTAGAGTACACATAGTCAAGTTGACAACCGATTAATCGATTGTTTGAATTGAACTAATTGCTGGTTCCGCTTCATGAACCAAGCAATTGCATGCAGCGGTTCATAGTGTGAGTCAGTACTCTAGTATGGAAGTATGCCAACTTTTTTAGACATTACTGTATACCTTTGGCTCGCGTGCCTTCTGGTTCGTGTAGAACTTCCTATTTTGGCCACCAGTGTTCACATCGAAAGCTTTTATTATTCCAGCAAAGGCAGCTGTTTTGCTTTGCACAGGGTATGCGCTAGTCCATCATTCCCTCTTTTAGTTGCTCGTCATGCCCGTTGTTCAACTTCCCATCAATGTGACTAGAATGCTAATGCCTTGCGCTCTCTTTGACGCATCTTTTTTTGACACTAAGTATTTCAGCAAATATTTAGAGACTTTTTGTGTATATATGTATATATGTATATCAGATATATATTCCTATAATAAATGCAAAAACTTCGTGTTTGTGACAATATTAGGAATATTGATTTATGCATCGGAGATTTGTCATACCTTTGCTTGGGGTTCACTGGGAAAGTTTGTTTCGGGCTGCTCTATGAGGTGCTCTGGGTGTTTCCCCCTTCGCCTTAAAGCAGTATATTGCCTTAGCATATGTCTCTGCCGATTTGTAATATATAGCTGGTGAATTTTCCTCCTACGTCAAATCAATTTCCATTACTTTTTTCAATAGAAAATTATTCAAACTGATTTTATTAAAATTCCAAATCGGAATACGAAAACGAAACAATTTTGAATTGATTTTATACAAATGACTATATAGCTCATTAAAGGTAAGCTTTTCCGATTTTGTTGTACAATTAAAAAATAAAAATACAAAAAATAAATCAAGATTATTTTTAAACCTTTGAATGAGACTTAATTAACTCAAATTAGAAGCAATTGAAAATGAGATTCTCGGCAATGCTCGACTACGAAATACCCTAAAATAAAAAATAAAATTCATTAACAATTTTTTTGTCGGTTTATTTAACTTTATTTACAAATAAAAATTATTATGATTTTTTATTTTTAAAACGTAGAATTTATAAAACATTTCCTAAATTTGATAGATTTACCTATAAATTTGTAATACAGAATAAGACAGTGAAAAAATCCACATAATATTAAAATCCATTTTCTTTGATAAAAAAAAGGAATATTTGTGGCATGGCTGAGCTTAAAGCTTTCTTCTGGGCTTCACATATAAGTACATAATTAACTGTCGCTACCAAGTCCAGTAAACGTTGTTGATCTGCTCAAAGCCGAGCTTCTCAAACATTTTGCGTGAGGGCGTATTCTCGGTTATAACGGGTGCCATAACCTCACCGCCAAGCTCTGAGATTTTCTTCGACAAGTGGCGAACCAACAAGTTGCCCAGGCCAAGGCGCTTGTGGGTATTCAGAACCTGCAGCAGGCCCAAAGCTCCGCTGGGCAATCTGCAAAGGAACGCTTGTAGTACATACACAAATAATCGATAAGTTATCGATCGCACCTCAAGCACCAGGCTATCAAGTTGCCCTGCTCGTCGTAGGCGCCCACTGAAACATTGTGCGTTATTAACGCCTTCACAAAGGCAATGGAGCCTTCCGAGCGATGCGGCCAAATCTCATTGATGGCCGCGGCATGCTTCAGCTCCAAGCAGCGCAACTCTATGCCAGCAGGTGGTCTAAAAAAGCACACACACATTAAAGCTTTTCGTATTCTCTCCACTTTGTAAACTATACATACTCCGCTGTAAAGCTCGCCACCAACTCTTTGCTCGCTCTGTACCAGGCTGTCTGGTTCGATTGCTGTAATATGCTCTTACGTTTCTCTCTTAAGGCCTCTATGACTGGCAGCAGCCGCTCACTATAGGCTACGAGCAAATAAGCATCGCTAGCCTCGAAGAGCAAGCAGAGCAGTGCATTTGTCAAGCGCTCAAAATTGTCACTCAATGTATTGAAGGAGACCTCTTTGAATACCATGCCATGGTTAACCTACGAAACACATGCATTACTTCACTCTCTTCTCAACTGCACACACACACACTCTCTCTCTCTCTCTTTGAGTACATACAACCATCACAAAAGTGCCGTCGGTTTGCCATTCGCCATCGAGCGAATAAATCGTGACATCCACTTTCTCATCCTCGGCTGTCCAATTAATGTAATTGTTTATCAGCCCATATCCATTAGATTCGAGTCTTTTATGCGTGTAAAGTTCTAGCAAAGTTTTCCACTCGGCGCGGCTTATCTCGACCAGCGAATGCGAATTGTATTGCATCTGCGACATGTCCAAACCGCTCTAAATTCTCCAAGCAACTAAGCAGAGCGAGGTTACAAGCGCCGCTATAAATAGGCGTATTTAGAAGAGAGTCAGTTGACAACAATCAAGTGCATGTGTGTGTGTGTAGGTTGATTAGTTTTACAATTGGCAATAACTGTGAACAGACGATATTCTTTAGAAGCCGAAATACGATCTCTTATAAATATACAAACAACTGAACTCTTAAATGTAAGTACGTATGTATTTATGTATGTCTTTGCCTAATGCAGCCGGCAATGCAACGGCAAAAAAACGCACAGTGTGCTTCTGAATTAAGAGAGTCAAATATTCTAGGCTCTTCCTCCATATACGGAATATACATATGTATGTACGAGTAGAATTAGTGTTAACAAGAATTTCATCAGTCTCCTTGCTTAGATTATATTTGCTAGTATGTACATACATAATAAAGTAATAAAATATAGTTGATAAGCAAACTAACTCGACTTGAATACAGCTTACAGCTCAATTAGTATGAAGAGCAGAGCCGATTTAGCCTTCTCTGTTACTCTGCATGTTCTTAGTACTCAATGCACGATCGTGGGAAAGAAAGAACTCGAAAAAGCGCTCATGCGCTCAGCTCATATTTTGAGTGTAACTGTGGCGGCTATAAAAGGCGAGCCAGCTGAAGCTCTTGCTCAGTCGTAGCACTGAACTGTTGCCGGTTGGTCGTGTTATGGTGTAGTGCAATGCAGTTCTTTACATGTTTTTGCTGTTTAGTCGACGATGGGCGCTTAAACTGCAACTGCGGCGTTTTAAATTTGTCGTAAGTAGCTGTTGTTTGTTGCTATTTGCAATAAGCTGCAGCGAATTTAAATAAGCGCTAACTTTTCAAAATATTTCGCCGCGCATTTCTATTCGCTGCAGATCAATAATCGATAATTTATTTGTTCAATATTGATAAGTGCGCGAAAATTTAAATTTAAGAAGTAAAACGCATATTTCTTTAAACTTTGTATATAATATATTTTTATTAATAATAATTATTGTGTAACTTTTACATTTAAGAGCAAGCATCTTATGATATGCAGCTTGTCTCTTGTCTGTATACTTACATATTCTAAAACTAATTTTGAGGTATTTATTATTTGTTATATAGAGATATATATGTATGTAGCTTAATCATAGTGCAGGTACCATGGTGAAGACTATGCTGTCGATAAGCTTGAAGCCCAGCTTCTCAAAAAATAGCTGAGAAACTTCGTTGCCAAAGGCAATTGTGGTCAAAACCTCAGCTCCAGTTGCAGCAATTTCCTTAGCCATATGACGCACCAGCAAGGAAGCCAGGCCCAGACGCCTATAGGAGGGCAGAACAAACAAGTTGCTGAGGCTGCCCTGCACGGCTCTAAAGAATGAAGAGTATTATTGATATATATGATTTATATATATTAGGGAGATTGTGCTACCTCAAGCACCAGGCCAACAGTTGACCATCTCCATCAAAGGCGCCAACGCTGATAAAATTCTGAATGCGATCCTTGATCAGTGCCAAGGAGTCAGCCGAGCGATATGGCCAATGCTCATCGACCAGAGCAGCGTGCTTGAGGCTCAGCGGACTGAAATTGATGTCTGCAATCAAGCTGAGGAACATATATATACTATATATATTATGTCACATATTAAAGTAAGCCAGCTCTTACTGTGAATCGAATGATGCTATAGTCGCTTTGGGCAGATAATATACATATGTTTCCATCTGGTCCAACTTCTTCAGGCTCAGCCCTCGCTCCAGGCAAAAGTTGTTCACCGTTAGCTTCAGGGCCTGCCTATAGCCGCAGAACCAGGCTCGATCGTTCAGTTGGAGGGAACTCAGCAGATTTTCAAGATCCCTAAGTGAACCGCTTAGGGTATTTAGATATATATCCGACTTGTTGATATTGTTGTGCTGTAATACGCATATTTATCTATATTTTGTTTATATTCTCTCCTCATTTCCCTTACGATTAGGACAAATGTTCCATGTTCCAGCCAATCGCCGTTCGTCGTATAGATTTGCACATGATCGGCTAGATCGTTGCAGCTTATATAGATATTCAGTAGATCGTAGCCCGTCAGACTGCTGCGATCCTCTTCGTATACATCTCGGAGCAGAGTCCAATGATTGCGCGTCAATTCCAACATTTTACTTAGGATATTATTATTTATTGTTAGACCAAACGCTTGAGCTGCTAAATGCGCACTAAGTGGAAAATTCGCGTCTTTCTTTTTAAGCGAAAATAAATAAAAAAGCGCTTATGTCATTTGTTAGTACATAGCCCACATACATCCATACTTTCCCTTTTTTATGCGCCCCAGCAGCAGCGGCAGTGACCAAGGCATTGGCGGCCAGCGGGAGAGTCCAAAATTTTCATCTCTTGGGCTCTCAGCTCTCGGCCGCTGCGACAAAATTTACTTTTGCTGTGCGAAGGGAAGCAATCTATTTATAATCTCTTAGCGACAACCAATATATAAATTATGATTTACATTAAAAAAAAAAAAACAACAAAAAGCGCCAACAGCAAGTTTCGAATCCAGCAGAAGCTCGCACGTGCTACAATAAAAAACTAAAAATAAATTGATTTTAAAATTACATTAGTGTTTATCATTTACTTATATATATTAACTTTACATATTGGATTTAATGCAAATGTAATTAAAAAGATCTTTTCAAAAATCGATAATTTTCTGCTTTGAAGCTTAACGGAGTTTAGCCAACACTGAAGTTAGAGGTTGAGCCAGCTCACTAAATATCGATAGTTAACTATCGAAATCAAATGGACGAAATCTGATTATTTACGATCAGCTGACTAAGTATCGATACCATCGACTGCGATGGAATTTTACGCTGAATTAACTGCGCGAAGAATTCAATTTATTTAAATTATCTTTAAAATGGACATCAAAGAGTTGCGCTGGCTGCAGCAAACTGTGCCCTTAGCCTACGAAGCTCTGGAAATCTTAGCCAAATGGCCAAGGAAGCGAACAAAGCCGCTGCCAATTGAAATGCCGTCGAGCAAAAGGCAGCGAAATGTCGAAGTGGAAAGGGTCAAAGAGAGCCAACGCAGAGTTTGGGTGAAAGAGGAGAATCTCAGCCGCGACATTGATGGCCTGTTCGCGACGACCTTTTACCAGGCAACCAACCACGAGGAATTCCGTAGACGCACCGGAATGTCCACTCAGGTCTTCGATATGCTTTTTAGCCTGGTGGGCGAGCAGTTGAACAAGAACTCCATACGCCGACCCATAGCGCCCAAATGTCGGCTCTTCCTGACGCTAGTGTGAGTAGATATATAGCTGGCCTGGCATGGTATTATTACATGAATATACTCTTTGCAGTTATCTGTCCAATGCGGAGCGCGTGCTCGATCTGTCGAGGGCCTTCAAAATGGGCTGCTCCACGGTGCGTTGCATTGTACAGGAGACGAGCGAGGTGCTATGGCAGTCGCTGGCGCCGGCGTTTATGCCCCAGCCCAGTGTCGAGGATTGGCGCCACATTGCTGCAGGGTTTCAGGAGCTGTGGCAAGTGCCGCATTGCCTGGGCGCCGTGGATGCCAAGCTGCTGGAAGTCTCGTACAAGAGCGAGCATGACATTGTGCTGATAGCCAGCTGCGATGCGCAGCTGAACTTCACCTGGATGGACATGGCCAGCGTGGGGGATACTCTTGAGAATCAGCTCCAGGATTTCGCTGGTCAGTTACTCAACCAGAGCTTGGGCCAACTATTGCCAGAGCAGCCCTTGCCAGGAAGCGAGCAGCACAGCAAATTTGGGTACAGCTTCATAGCTGACTCTAAGTTTCCTATGCGGCAGCAGCTGCTGACGCCTTACCAGGAGCAGGAGTTGTCTGCTGCTCAGCTTAAATTCAATCAGCATTTGAGTTTTGCTCTCTCTGGCAGCATTGAGAAGGCCTTTGCCGTGCTGATGTCCCGTTGGCGCGTGCTTACCGAGCCACTGCGTCAGAGTTCCAGCAATGCGGCGAAGCTCGTGCGCGCGGCTCTTGTGCTGCACAACTTTGTGAAGCTGCACGACGAGAGCTATTGCCCAGCTGACTACCTGGAGCAGCTGCCCATGTGCTCAGCCAGGCATCAGCTGGCCAACGATTGGCTTGCCAGCGCGGAGCAGTCACTGGCCAAGTGTCAGCCAACAATTAAGCTGCGTGAAGGCATGAGCCGAATTCTGCTGGAGCAGACCAAAGGAGATTGTGGATGAAATGAGATTTAGACTTGATTGGATGAATGGAATCTTTGTTAATTAGTTCATTAAGTCATTCCAAATGGTTGTCAGGCAGCTCTGCTGTTTTATCAATTCAATTTAGCCTATATCTCTATATATTGCCCTGTATCAGATTCCAAGTCAAATTTGTTGTTATCTAATTTGTTTATTCCATATAAGAGACAGTGGACTTAATTGTTCAGAATTGGCATATACTTGACATATTTGCCTTTGCCTGAACTAAAGCTGTCTCCATTCAGGTGCGACTTCTGCTCCTCCCCTTGCCCTTCCCAAATTCATATTTACTTTAAGGGAAAACTTTTATTGACTTTTATACTTGTAATATTAGCAGAAACAATACATTGGTAAGAAATTCATTTTTAAACATAAAAAAGATCAAATTGCAATATATAAATATATATCTCTATATATGTATCGAAGCATATATTTAGAAGGGAGCGAGATTTCCTCGTTAAGAAGACCAACAACAGCTCTAGTTAATGACTCCCTCGGCGCGCACGTTGAGTGCATCCAGGAGCGAGCCCATGGGCGTGGACGGACCGAAGCTCTCGATGGTGTTGGCCAGCTTGTTCTTGATGTTGCGCAGGCGCAGCGAGGCGTGGATGAAGGTCACCGAGATGGGCAGCAGCAGCGTGAAGGCCGTCAGCAGCACCGCGCTAATCATGTGCAGAAACAAGTAGCCAGCGAGCAGCACGCCCGCCAGGATGTACCACTTCTGCTGTGCGTTCTGGGCGGCCATAATCGGGTTGCTGCCGGCCAGGCGGCTGGCTATGAAGTTCGTCTTCGACTTGCTGCTGAAGAACTGCCAGATGATGGCAATGACCAGCGCCTGCACGACCAGGCCGCTGATGATCTTCATGGGATTGAAGGCGATCATGATGACGTAGATGGCCACGAAGACAAGGAAGTAGTTGGTCTGGTAGTAGAGCAAGTTCTTGACCACGCGATTGCCCCACTTGTCAAAGTCCTTCAGATTGGGCAGCTGGAAGCGCGCCGACCCTAGCACAAAGTCATCGAGCGTCCGTAGCGGCGGCAGCTGCAAATTCCCTGAGAGCGCAGCAGCAGCATCGCCAACGGAGGAGGTTGATGGCGCCGACATGGTTTTTGAGTATTTGTGATTGTTGAACTTGGGCGGCAACTCCTGACTGAGCTTTTGGTAGTTCACTTGGCGCAGGCCACGCGTTAGTTGCTGCACCTCTTCGAGGTCAAACAGCTGAGACGCCAGCTGCCGAAACTTGGCCCGCAAGCTGAAACTATTCGATTCTCTTCCTTTGCTGGGCAATAGACGTGCCCGTTCGTCAGTGCTGTGCCAGGTGAAGTCTTCCTCGGAGTCACTGTAGTTGCTGTCCAGCTTAAGAGCTTCGTAATTTCGACACTTAGCACGCAATTTGAGTGTGTGGCTCGTTGATTAAGCACGACAAATATCTTTAACAAGTTGACTCATGAGATACGCGTGCGCGGGTCACCCTGTGATGAGTATTGCCAGCGTATCGATAAAGTGAATTCATCAATTACGAATGCATGTATCGATACTTTAAGTGATTCAACTGCAATTGCTTTCACTTTACCAATTGAAAATATAATGTGTATAAGAAATGTTCTTAAATTGTTGCCTGTTGTTTATTTGTTATTCTTCATAACAATCTCTATTTTTATTTATTGAGCATTTATCAACTAGCTAGCATAACATTTTTTTATTGAATATGGCTGGTGTGTCAACATATCGATACTTTTCAAAATTCAAGTGCAAGTATCGATTCTCTAGTTTTATTAAATTTAACTGCAATTGATTTTATTTCATAAACTAACAATGTTTAAAAATATTTGATTGATTAGCAAATCATCTATCTCTTTCATTTTCTATTGTCGCACTATTTGATATATATTTTTCTTCATTTCATTAATACTTGAAACCCAACTCAAACTTGTTTCATATTGCTTTAGATTTAGTGTAAAAAAAAAAAAATAAAAATAAAATTGTTGGAATATTATTTTACAAACTTTTGTATTTTGTCATAAAAAACCGTCTTCATTGCTATTTAATTTTTGTCTTCAAATTAAATGATGTACAGCTAAATCAACATTTGTGTGTGTGAGAGAAAAAAAACCTAAAAAATAATGGAAATTGTTGTGGGTGGAAAAGCTGGTGTTAGACGAAAATCAACATAAACATTGTTAAACAATTCTGTTTAGATATATTCATGATTAAATTAGGAATTATTTGTTGTTGTCTATGAGTTTTGCCTGTGTTTCTCTCTTCACCTCCGACTGGACTCTCGAGGCGACTACGACTACTCCAAACTCGGTTCAAGTCAAGTTATTTGGTAATGCGTTTTCGTTTAGCTGGCAACACAAGGATCTCAGTGTTCGTTCTCGTTCTCGTTCTTGTTCTGTTTGTTATTTGGTGGTGGTGGTGGTGGTGGAACTAGTGGGGCTTGGTTACGCCTCCAGGTCGTTGACGAAGAGCACCTCGCGGTGCTTGAGGCCCACATCCTTGAGCGTCTTGCTGAAGGTTTCGATGACGGCGCATTCGGCGGCGTCGATGGCCGCCTTGGAATAGAGAACACGCTTGGGGAAATTCGTTGTGATTTCGAACTCATCCGGCGAGGCGGGATGACAGAAGAGGAAATGATAAACGTCCTAGAAGCAGGAAATTATTAAGGGGTCATCCTGGAGGGAGAGAGAGCATCTCCGATGCCTTACCAGAATGGAATTTGTTTGCTGAAAGCGTCGTTCGAGACGCGTGCCATTGGGCAGCTTGAAGACTACAGCAATGGCGTCGGCCGCATCGGCTGCCGGCTCGGGCGGCACCAGGTTGGCCAGCTCGATCTTCTGCCTGGCTATCTCCTCCTTGCGCAGCTCGACATCCCGGCGAGCCTGCTCCTCCGCCTCGATCACTTGGCGCGCGGCGTCCCGTTCACGCTGGCGCTGACGCTCCTTCTCCTCGTCGGCGAGCAGGCTCTGCTCGTAGGCCTCGTCCTGCTGGCGGCGCAGCGTCTGGGTGAAGTTGCGCTCGAGTCGATCGGCGCGCGCCTGACTCAGCCAGACCTCGTTGACGGTGATGACCGCCTGGAGGCGGCGCTGCAGCTCCTCGGGCGTGCAATCGCCCTCGAAGCGTCCGACGACCATCATGCGGTTCGCCCTCAGGCTGATCATCACCATCAGGGGATAGGTGCGCACCGTGATCGTCTGCATCACGCGATAGCCCTCCGGCGTGGACACGTCGCAGCCCCAGAGCAGGGTGTGCGTATTGATGTAATCGATGATGGAGCGCGACGAGAGGGTCTCACGACAGAACGACTCCACGTCCGGATTCTGTGTCGGATCCTTATGCAGGTAGACGAGCAGGAAGCGCAACTCCTGCTTGGCGTCGTTCAGGGCCTGGGCGTATGTGCCCTGGTAGAAGACCGGGTGCTCCGGATAGCGCTCATAGTACTCCCTGATGAACTTCATCACGTCGGCCAGCGGATCCGAGCCGATGCGCGGCTCATTGCCGCCGCCAATGTTAATAAATGCACGCACAATGCCCGAGAGTGTCGAGTAGAAGTATTGGAACACAAAGTTGATCACATAGCCGAGGATGCCCGTGAAGCTGCGCGGCATCGGCCCGATACTGGGCACCCGGCTAATCGTACGTCCGCCGGGCATATTCGCGGAGAAGACCTGTTGCAGGAAACGATCGTTGATCACAGCCGGCGCGCGAACGTCTGTCGAGGCTGTGAGCATTGTGGGCCGACCCTCGCGTATGTTCATCTGCTCCTGAAAGGCCACCTGCGCGCACACACAAAGGGGGAAAGGTTCGTTCGTTAATGGAATTTCGAGCAGGTGAGCCACGGCGACTTACCTCGAGGTCCCACTGATGACGTATGAGGACGTCGCGACATATGTTCATGTCCTCTATGCCAGTTAGATCTTGGAACTGTAACACTTTGTCCGTTTGTTCATTTGTCAGACCCTCCGCCTCCATTTTGCAGCAGGTGTTGTTGTTGTTGTTGTAGTCGTAGTCGTTGTTGTTGCTGTTGCTGTTATTGTTAGTGTCTTTATTTAAGGTCTTGCGTTTTCTGCTGTTCTGTTGGCCTTTGTCCGCCTGCTGCAAGTGGCGAAACGAGTGCGCAATTTAAGTTTTTTTTTTTTTTGTAATTTATATTGGCAAATTTATTTTATATTTGCACGGGCCAAGACTCACTAAATAAACTGAACGAACGGAACCCCTGATTGTCGTTCACCTAACATATGTTGTTTTTTTTTTTTTTTGGCATTCTACAAACTTAACATTTTGCCATGCTGTTATTAACAGCGATCCATCGCCAATTTTGAGAGTAGAGATATTTAAAATACTTTTGATTTATATTTAGCAATACTTACTAAATATAAATCAAATCTAAATGACAAATAGAAAATGTATTGATTTCTTTGGGAAATAAGCAGCTGTTAAATGCCTGTTAATACGTTTGTAAAAACTGTTGTTTTACATTATCGATTCAAGACTTTGGCTTAAATGGGAAAATCATTTCGTAATTGGCTCATACGACAGTTATCTTATGGTATTTGGCATTTAATAGAAGATTTTTATTATCATTAACATTTTTATTGCTCCAATACAGCAAAGTCATTGCGATAGACCGATATTTATTAATCATTTTAACAGCGGCTCATCTCTATGCTGATTTTTGTTTACATATAATTATTTCGATAGACCGATATTAGTTACCCTGTTAACAGCGTCTCATCGCTATTTGGCTTACTTCGCGACAGCTGTTGCTGTTAGAGCCGTGTTTACTTTTATTTTGTTTACCTATTGTTCCGGGTGAAATGAATGCACGCGCTCACAAAGCATTTATGCTGAATTTCTTTCTGGACGAAGGCGTGGGCTCCCACCTGGCTGAGGCTGTGCGTCTGGTTACCGCCGAGAGTACATTAGGTTTGCCACCTACAGTTGATAAAGTAGACGAGGAAAAGCCAGAAATGTCCCGATTTCAGGATGATCAATTCAAGGAACAGTTTCGCATGAAGCGCAGCAGCTTTGAGGTGAGCTAATAGTCTCTTTGTTTATATTTACTAATGTTGTCCTTTTGCAGAAGCTATTGCAGGCTGTGGGCAAGGCAATAGACGGGGCGGCGCATCACCAGCCGATTGCTCGAGTTTCCCTGCCGGAAAAGCTATTGTATACCCTCACACTGCTAAGTGGCAAGTAGGCAAAGAGCTCTTTCTCCAAAACCAATCCAAGCTCACAAATATTCTTTTGTTTATTCAGCAAATCGTTCCGCGAAGTGGGCGACTCGTTTGCCATCTCCAAGAGCTCTGGCCACGAGATATTCACATGGGTGACATCCGCCTTTGCCGCATTGATGCCGTGCTACGTGAAGTGGCCCAAGAACAATGCCTGTGGCATGAGCCAACTGCCTGGCGTGGTGGGCGTCATCGACGAGTGCCGAATTCCACTGAAGCTGCCCGTGCGTGAGGAGCAGGGGCATCTGCAGTACGCCTCGCTGGCACTGCAGGCCGTGTGTGATGAGCGGAGTCGCTTCCTCGACATCCACATTGATGTCCCCGACAACCACAGCTCTGTGTTGCTGAAGAGCGAACTCTTTGAGAAGCTGATTGACATGGAGGAGCCGCTGATGCCGCCAAGCAAGCATATCGTGGGCGAAATGACCTACCCTCTCCTGCTCAACTTGATGACACCCTATGCGGACAACAATGGGGAGTTGACGCCTTGCCACATACGCTACAATCGCGCCATTCATCTGTGGAGTGGACCCGTTGAGCGTGCCTTTGCTGCCTTGGTGTCCCGTTTTAGACGACTCAAATCTTTGGATGTGGGCACCATGGAGGTGGCCAGCATTGTCGTCTCGGCCACCTGCATGTTGCACAACTTTATCGCGGACTGTGGCGAGTCCATTCACGATTCCACGTTGGACTTTGAGCTGCTGCCTGAGAATCGAAATACGATTGTGTTCGAGGAGCATGGATTAGTGAACTGGGATCATACAGCGGCTGCAGAAAAGAAACGCGATGGCCTGGCGGCTGGCTTTATACAATCATAGAATATAGATTTTATATACATATTCATTTATTTATAAATAAAATTAGTTTAGCTTTTTAAATGGCAACGGAAAAGCTGAGTACTGTGTCAGCAGTCTGGCAACCCCCAAACGTCAATACACAAAGCCGCCAATTCTAACGCGGCTGCAAACAATTTGAATTGAAAATTTAAACAATTTGGAAATTTTTAATAATTGCTTGCTGCACATCTTTGAAGATTCCTCTTTGTAAGTGAAGTTTGGTTGCATATTTCTACACACAAATGGCTAATCTGACAGCTAAATTAAAATCAAGTTGAATTTTTGGCACAGTCTGGCAACTCTAATGCCGAGAGCACAAAAAGCAAAGCCGGCAATTATTTTAACGCAGTTGCAAACTTCAAGCATTTGATTTAAATTAGGCAATTGGCAAATCTCTGATAAACATGTATTTAGTATCCACTTCCAAGAAGACTATACTATCGGATTTCGCTGATTTGGAGACGAAATCCGTATTTGTCCACGCCAATGGCGAGTCAACAGACTTTCAATTCAACGCGCAGCGACGCGTCTTCGTCGAGGTGGACAAAAAGGCGGGCTTGGCGGTGATGCGCATAAAGGAGAAGCAACAAAACGGTAAAATCGCATCGAACTGCGCAATATCTGAGCAGAATATATGTGTATGTGTGTGTGTTAATTGTGTGTTTGCCGTTGCAGCTCCTGAAATACAGCGCGTGCGCAAGCTGACCATAGACAATGCTTATTCGGTTTGCTGTGCCAAGACGGCCTCCAATCAGATTGCGATCGGCCAGTCGAGCGGCTTCGTTAAGCTCTTCGACTTCCGCACAGCCGAGATGATTCACCGTTACCCGGCGGATAACTCACGCAGCACGGTGCTCTATGTGGACTACAACTGCACGGACGACTACATAGCCGCAGTGCTGGAGAGCGGAAAAATCAACATCTACGGCACGAAGACGAAGCAAAAGATCGATACGGTCACCATCGATGATCAGTGAGTAGAGTAACTGCATCCCCCCCTACTGTCCTGACCCATTTAGCTATCTCGCATCTCTTCCCTCACAGCTCGACCCTGGCTCGCTTTCATCCCAGCAAGCGCTTCCACCTGGCCATTGCCAGCTACAAGGGCACGGTCAGCGTCTACGATGTGCAGTCGAAGCGCAGCATCTTCAACATAGGCGAGGCACACGACGCGCCTTGCCGCGATGTTAGCATGTGCAGCACGCAGCCCTCGCTGCTGGTCAGTGTTGGCTACGACTGCAAGATCAATATATTCGATATACGGCGCAACAAGGCGCAATCCTCATCGGGTCGCTTGACCTATTCCCATCCCCTGTCCACAGTGGCGCTAAGCGAGTGCGGCACCTACTTCTGTGCAGGTAATCTCAAGGGTGAGCTGATTGCCTACGACATGCGCAGCACCAAGGCGCCGCTGGCAGTGTGCTCGGTGCACGAGGGCTGGTAAGTCCACCTGATATAACCGGCTTGCAATTGTACATAATCGAATATACTGTTCGACAGCGCTGTTAGCCGGGTTGCGTTTGTGCCCATGCCCACGGAGGAGCAGCAGAGCAGCAGCTTCACTAGCTCCAACAACGTGACCATGGACTCGGGCAAGCCAGCTGCCGGCCAAGTGGAGCAGACGAGCAGCGAGGAGCTGCGCAAGTCCATTGCAGCCAATCTGCTGCAGACGCAGCAGCAGCTGGCCACGATGAGCAGCAGCATGGCCTACGGGGGCAAGCAGCGGGATTCGTTTTGTGACTTTCTGGATGCACAGCGACCGCGCGGCTTGGACCGCATGTCCACGCGGCTGACCTCGGCCACAGCCAGGCGCGATAGCTTCGACTGGGATGCGCTGCAAGCGAAGCAGAACAACGAAACGGAGCAGCGACAGAGCATTTGCGCCACTGGCTCCGGGCTGAGCTCCCTGGACAGCGCAGAGTCCCTGCAGCGTAACTAACCCAACTAGCGAAAGCTAAAATACAACTGAAACTGTTTCGATTTCCTTTTCAGAAACCCTCAGCGGTCCTTTGCGCGATCGCAGCAATATCTCGGGTGATGCCAAGCTGAAGAAGATCGCGGAGACGGATGAGCACAGCGTGCAGCTGCAGGAGCTGCCATCGGCCAATTGTTCCGCCGCCAGCAGCTGTGCTGGCAGCGACAAGGAGAATCCTACTATGGCCGACATGGAGCTGAAGCAACGTTTGCGCCTGCTGCCAGCCAGTCGCAACAGTACGCCGCATCATGCCGGCCCAGCACTGGGAAAGAAACCTGGGGAGTTGCAACCACAACAGTTGCTGCCAAAGACATCCAGCGGACTGTCCACAGATGCCTCGATGCAGGCTGGACTTGGCGCAGAGAGCGCTGCGCTAGCCAAGGAGCTGGCCGAGCTGCGCAAGGAGCACGCCGAGCTGCTCAATGGCTTGGACGAGCGCTTCAGCAAGCTGGAGAAGGAGTTCAAGTGGTCGGACGAGAAGACGCGCTTCCTGCTCTTCAGCGAGATGGCCAACTACTGGCAGCAGCAGCAGAACAGCACCCAGGAGATACGGGATGCACTCGACCTGCTGCTGCGCAAGGATCGCTTTGTGCACGAGTTCGCCTGCCTGCAGCAGGAGAACGAGGCGCTGCGCGACCAACTCCAGCAGCTGCTCAACGAGCGACAGAACGAAGAGGCTTCAGGCTGACTGAATTTGTATAAGTTTCGACTTAAATGATTTTGTATTGTATACTCCTGTTTGGTTTATATCTATTTTTTTTTATTATTTATATCTCATTTATTGTTCACTGTATTTTACTATATATATTTTTGGATCGTTGTTATAAGAGATTCAGGCTATTTCGATTGTAAATGTTTTATCAACTTGTTTTCTGTATGCAAATTGCAGCCGCTGCTTCAAAAGCAATTTATATAAATGTTATAGTATTTGGTATATAGTATTTTAAATATTTGTATTGTTTCAATTATTGATCAATATATAAATATAATTTGCCATTGTTTATAGATCTTTAGATTATTTTCTATATGTCTCTTTTGGCTGATGTTGCTTCTGCTCCTGCTTCAGCTGTTGTTTCTTCTGTTGCTGTTGGTTCGGCTGCTGCTGCTGCTGTAGTTCCAGTTGTTGTCCTTGGTGCAGTTGCTGCTCCTGTTGCTGCTTCGACTGTTCCTGTAGCTTCTTCTGTTGCTGTTGTCTTTCTTTTAGTTGCTCCTGTTTCGGCTGCTTTTGGTCCTCATTTGGCAGCTGCGGCTGCTTTTGCTCCAGCTGTTGATGCTGCTGCTGCACCTCCAGTTGCAGTTGCTGCTGCAGCTTCAGTTGCTGCTGCTTCTGCCGCTGCTGATGCTGCAGTTCCAGTTGTTGCTGCTGTCGCTGTTGCAGTTGCTCGGCCGGACTTAGCTTAGCAGGCATATCCACCTGCCAATAGATAAAAGAACTCGGATTAGCATCAAACATTCCCAACTCTTGCCAGCACCCACTGATATGGTTGAATTGAAGTTCTCATAGTCCACAATATAGCGCTCGTGGCTGGCGTCGTAGTGGATGATGTTGGCGAATCGCTGGCCCCAGTAGATCTCGCGCGGCACATAGGAAGTCTTAGCCTCCGTCATCTGAGCCGTGGTCGGCGAGGTGCCCACAATGGTCACGTACAGCTCGAACTGGCCGGCATTGAACTGCTTCGCGTTGTTGAAGGCGAAGAGTGGGCTGGTCTCATCGATCACATGGCACACGATGTCGGGCCAGACAATCAGCTGCTCGCCATTCCCCTCCAGCTTCAGCTCCGTGTGGGTCTTGATGAGCTCGCCCTCCCGAGTGCTACCGAAGCATAAAACATCAATTATTATCGTTCTTTCATCTTCTCCCTCTCTCTCTCTCTCTCTCTCTCTTATCACCCACTGTTTATCTACGATCATGTAGACTCGTATCTTGGACTCGATGGACTGCTGCTCGCGCGGATCGCAGACTCGGAAGAGCAAACACAATTTGCCATCGCGATAACAGATCTGAAATATGTAATTAGAGATGATCATAACTCGCATGTTAACAGGACTCACCACAGCCTTGTCGCTGAACTTGAGCTTCGTTAGCTGCTTAGCTGGACGCGCAGTCTTCGCATAGATTATGCTGATCATCGATCCCTCAATGGCCGCCGCGCACATCATTTGCATGACGAACAGGAAGATTGTCTCAGGACATTCCTCACTCGCATACTTCTCACCAAATCCAAGTGTTGTTTGCGTCTCAATCGAATAGATCATCATGGCCACGAAATTGGGTACGCCGTAGATGCAAGGATCTTCGCCTTCGCCCAAACGCTTACCAGTGACCGCATCGAAAAGAAAATCTCCATGCGAGTAGGCGACCATGTAGCATAGGACACCAAAGAAGAGCCAGCTCAGAAAGTAGCTGCCCAGGAAAATCGTAAGCATGTATTTCCATTCCAATTCGATCTGCGTGAGCGGGATAAAAGTTATCGTTCTCAATTGGAAAGAAAGTTTAATAGATGTTTGTATCGAGTGGTTACTCGATATTGGCTTTTGTTAGTGACTATCGTTGACGATGATTGACATGCGAGAATGGTCGTCACGCAATCGATATCGTTAGTGACCGCAGGACGGCGTTATCGTTCGTGATGAGATTGACATGTTTGCTTCGACTAATCGATAGCAAATAGTTAGTTATCGATGCGAATGAATTTGAATGCGGCGCCCAAGTTTGTGTGTTATTTATATATTTTGGATTTGAGTTAAATTATGTGAGTTTATTCTGTTTAGTATATGCTAAATGCTAAATGTTACTTTCTCCCTTTCGCCGCTGTGCGACTTGGGCATGTGCTTATATTTGAGCTTTGTCGTCGGAGACTCGTTAGCCAATTCATCCAATTTACGCTGAATGCTGGGCGTTATGCTATAGATATTCGATCGCTCGCGCGTCAGCTGCTCTGTCTTGCTGCTGGCCTTGTGGCCGAACACGGATCTTACCAGTGTGGTAATCGCGTCGCGCATATATCGCCACGACTTCTCCGGAATGCGACGAAAGACGACGTTCTCGTGTCCGTTCTTCTGCATGACTCGGTGCATGCTGCGCCTCCTGCCGTCCGCATCCAGGTCGGGGCTCAGCTCGATGGTGCTGCCCGACCAGTCGAGCGCATAGGGAA
Organism: Drosophila repleta; assembly: GCA_018903745.1. NCBI lineage: Eukaryota > Metazoa > Arthropoda > Insecta > Diptera > Drosophilidae > Drosophila > Drosophila repleta. The sequence goes on from JAEIGN010000396.1 coordinate 12,657,521, forward strand.
AGCTATGGTGGTTACATAAGTGGCACATAAGTACCGTATATATCATATATGTAGTTATAGTCCGATTTAGTTTGACCCACTTTTGCTCGCTGCGCGTCTCCAATTGGTCAGCTGCTTGCTTGGACTTGCGTCGCCTGCGCAGGCAGCTCGGACTCTCCGGATAGTAGTCGGCCTCAGTGTCGTTCACAGTCTCCTTCTCCGGGGATCGCGCCAGGGGCTTGGGATTGAGCGGCCTTGGCTTCACTGGCATCGACGTGGAGCGCTTCATTTCGAGCTTGTCGTCGCTCATCATCCCACGCATAGACACTGACTGAGATTTGTTCTCTTGTCTAATTGCCCTCCACAATTGAGTAGACGAAAAATATTTCACTTGTCGCTTTAATTCAATTAAATTGCAGTGCACAGACGCTGGCTGGAGGAAGCTCACGTTGTTGGGCTGACTGACCGAGTGGCACTGAATCCAAGTCCGAGTGCGAGTCCGATGTATCTGTATAATATGTATTTTAATTTATTTATTATCTTCAACTTGTCTCGGGCTGTGTTTGTGCATCCCGTGGAGAGATTAGTTCGTCAAAAACTTTTCACTTTATTTAGTTTCGTGTGATTAGAATGCATACACTTGTGCTTACAGCAAATATTGCCAGACCGACGGCGAATTTCAGTTGACAAGTTTATCAAGTCGGATTTGTTTACATTGTTTTGCTGATTTGCGCTATCAGTTGGCAATTCAATTTTAAATGTGCGCGCGCATAGAGCTGGCCAAGGCCACAATCGTATTTCTATCGATAGGTATGCCTACGCCAGAGCAGACAAATATTGTTTTATTTTTCTGTAGTTATATTATGGTTTTTATAATAAATAAATTAATATTTTTTAGCAAACATATTAATAATTATTTTACTTTATTTAAGCATGTGTTTTTTATCAACAAAAAAAATTATTTTCTAAACTTTCATTTAGGAATAAGTTATTTCGCCATGAAATTGTAATGTCAAACAAATAAAGGTTTATTTATTAAAACAATTTTTTTGAATACATAATTAGACAACTAAAATGCTTTAAATATATAATATTCTAACGTATTTATTTAAATTAACAAAAGTGGAAAGCCACTGATACTCTAATTGGTCACATTGCACATATCGCTCATATCGATACACAACTGCGGCCAGCCAGCGCCAACTTCACGTTGTGGCAGTGTGTGTCACTGACACAAGCGAGCAGTACTTGGAACTCGTAGCACGCACGCGAGTCTCGTTGCAGTCGCTCGGTCTGACTTTAATGTCTTTAAAAAAAATTGAGATACGTCCTCGTTGCGCTAGTGAAATTGCCTAAATTGATGAAATCAACGCGGCTCAATTGAAGTGCACACTAATTTAATTGTGTTTCCAGTGCAATCTTTGTGTTAAGAAATGTTGTGCGCGTGGTGTTAAACAAGATGAAAATAAATCGGAAAGTCTAAATGAGAGCGAAAGAGAGCAAAGATATACATATAACTAAGTGTAAATGTTTGTGTGGCCCGAGCTAAACTGAATTATGCTTAAAATACAATTTATATAAATTGCCAACAAGCCAATATTGAAAGAAACAGCAACAACAATTGCAGCAGCAGCGTTTAATCAGGTAAATAGTTGGCTGAGATGTCGAAATTGATGTGGCAAAAATGCCATTGATAAATTTATATATGTACATATGTGTATGTGTATGGTTTATGACAAGGGCATATAAGTATCTATAATTAATGTATGTGTGTATTTATTATAAAGAATAAATATATATATATAGATATATATTATTGGTGTCGCCGTTGCGTTATTTCGTTGTGCCCAAAAGAGAGATACGAAATTCCCAGAAACGCATTTTCTAATTTAGACCGATTTCTGAGAAGTGACAGACAGCCAAGCGAGCCAACGACGACAACAACAACGACAGCAGCAGCAGCACCAGCAGAGCAGCAGCAGCTCAACAAGACGAACAACAATGCGCACACACATACACACAGACTCACATACACACATATGCATATGGTTGCTCTCGCGCTCACACAGAGAGACTTAGCAATAGCATAAAGAAGACAATGGGCGAAGGGAGCGCGGCAGTTGGCGGCTGCTGAAGTTGGCAGCTGCTGTTGCCGTGGCGGCTATTGAATGAAATGCTGCTGCTGCTGCGGCTGCAAACATTTAACACCACAAGCCAAGCTGAAGCTGGCCTCACACACACACAGCGCTGAAGAGTGAGAGAGGGAGAGCGCAAGAGCGAAACTTGACTCAATTCGCCTGAAGCCATACTTCATACACACTCGACGGCGATATTTATTTTTTCTTTTTCGACTTACCCTTCACAAGAAAAGGTGTTATTAACTTTGCTGTTGTCTGTAATGCACACACACACACACACACAGAGACGTACACAGTTTTTTGATCATTCTTGTTAAAAGCGGGTTTTTGACCAGCTTCTTCCGCTCATTTCCTTGAATTTGTATTAAAAACTTTTTTGAGTGCATTTCTGTGGGCTCGCTGGCATTTTTAATAGCTTTTCATGTGAAATTGAAATTGTTTCCAGCACACAGACACACACACACACACATACATATATTCACAGACAGACAAGGATAAGTGTAATTGGGGCGTTGCTTAATTGGCTTGTCTAGATTCGCCCGCGAGCCAAACGATATTTACGGCGAATATGCCAAATTGTCTGCAGCGAAAAAAAAAGGTTGAGCCCTTTGCATGAGTTCATGCGCAGCTGCTGTTTGCGTTTAAGCTAAGTGTTTTCAAGATAAACAACTGTTATGTACACACTTTTTTTTTTTGAAAATGGGCATTGCTTTTAAGGAATTAGTCATGACATGAAAGTAAACAAAAATCACACTCTATTAGCGTTTTAGTAACATTCGTTTGAAAGCTTTTACATTAATAGGAAACAAACTGTCTCTAGTTCTATAAATGAGTGGTTCGGGTATTCGAGCAGCTGTTCTTTAATAAGCTATGGGCTAAGTATATGTATGTTTAATGGACTGCTTGACAAGCTAACGGAAATGCATAAAAAAAACAATTATCAGCTTATTTTTTGTGCATTACTCATGAAAAGTAAAAATGAGCTGACTTGAAGAAACAAATGAGATATGAATAATAAAAAAATTATGATGAATTTCCTTAAAATACTCAAGTTACAATTTATTTTTTATATATAGATGTATGTATAGTATTGACATTCGATCACACTATTTTCGCGATACTCTACGCATAAACATCTAAAGATTGTCATTCTCTATGCCTCCCCACCCCATGCTTTGCTGCTATTGGCTTATGCTCAGCTGCTGCTGCTCTGGCTATTGTTGTTTTTTCTTCTTCTCTCTCCTCCACTCTTCCCTATTTCTATTGTATTAGTATTTGTTATACGATTTACGTGCAGATTTCGTGGAAATTTGATTTGATGTATGCGAGTGAGTGGCTGTGTGCGTTGTTGTTGCCTTTTCTTCTCTCCTCTCTTTCTTCATTTTGCGCTCATTGTTAATTGTTCGCGTGAATTTGTTCAATTGAAACGCAATGCCAAAAGTGAAATGTGGGCAAAACACTCAATTTTTGTTAAAGTGGAATTCATTTTTGTTGTTTGTTTGTTCTCATGCTTTTGTTACTTTGCTCCTAATTGTATTTCATAGTAAATCATCGAAGCTACATATATGCATATATAAAGCAGAGATTGTTATTGAATTTTTTTTGTTTAGATATTATTTTTGTATTATGATTATATGTTGTTGTTTGTTGTTGAGAAACCGGTTCATATTTGGCTGGCTTCAAGTTTGTGAACTTGTTTTGTTTTGTTTTGAATCTGATCTGGGTCGCTTTCGTAAGTAGATGATGATGACGACCTAATCTATATTTGCCCGAGCGTTGCCCAGTTACCAATTACCAGTTACACTTGGTCCGTAAAGCACTCACTCGCACACACACACACACACACACACCCTCAATGACCCCCCAGCCATGCAAGCAAAGCCAGTTCCATAGTTCCAGTTCCATTTGACTTATCTAAGCCACTTGCTCATGCCCATGTTGCCAGCTCCACTTCTCTCTCACTCTCTCAGTCTCTCTCTCTCTCTGCACATATTTGCCTTCCATTTCCATGGAAAACGGCGCTTTTGATTGTTCTTGGAATTGTTTATTTCCCAACGTCCTCTTTGTGTCTTGTGCGCGCGTCTGATAAGCGCTGTGTGTATTATTCGCTTGAATACTATCAGAGCCAGAACCGTTAAACACTCTGATTTTCGTGTGAATTGTGATAAGTAACACTAATTGCACGCGTAACTAGCATACAGAGTCGAAAGGTTGACCTTAGCATTCAAGTACATATCGATAATTCGATAACTCGATAACACATTTATTGTATAATTATCAATATCTGTTTTACAATTTACAGGCTGTGTTTATTTTCTTAGTGTATTTAACAGTTACTCGTTAGAGCAGTTACAGTTAGTCACGTGCAGTGCACATCTCTAGCTATGGGTGGGTGGTTGGGCGACGACACACGAGCGTTTACCGTTGTTATTTATCAATGAAATTTTGTGGAACACTTTGATTTTATTTACAGTTGCCTGGAACTGCTTTATGAGTGAGTACGTGGTTGTATGCATGTATGTGTGTGTGCTGATACACGAAGTACTATAATTTACGGTTTCGTTCATATTTTTTATTTTTTTTTTTGCCTATCGGCTTCCGACTGAAGGCAATCGCAATCGCTTTATAAATTTAATCGTTGCTATTATATTCACATTCATATGTTTATATATACATATGTATGTATATACTATATAGTTACTGTTGACTGAATAAAGAGCCCCGATTGCGTCGCGCAATTGTTCAGTTGACATTTCTGGACGGTGCGAGACGGTAATTGCTCTGAAGTATTATGCATTGCCTTATTTGGTAATTTCGGAGTGGTTCTTGATAATAGTGCGAAACCTACCTCAATACGAGGCGCAGGTATGTGATGGGAACATAAATCATATGGGTGTGAATCATATGAAGTGTGTGCTCTATGAGAAATATGCGCTTGTGAATGAATGAAAGGATTATATATCATGGGAACCTGAAACTTTTAGATCGCATTTCTATAGCTTCTATTACTATTTATAGTTATACTAATATATAGCTCTATTAAAGGTATACCTGTTGAAGCATGAGAATGAATGGAAAGATTATATAGCATAGGAACCTGAATCGAATATATAGTATATTTACGCTACCTTATCATATAACCTATAATTTCTATTGCTTTTCATATTTATACTCTATGTGAATGAATGGCAGGATTATATAGCATAGGAACCTGAAACTACGATATCGAATATCTATAGCTTCTTTACTATTCCATATATCGTATATCTTCTACTATGCCTGTTACTCTCAATAATCGAACTGAAGTAAACTTTTTGTGCTGGTATTATATCTTTAATACCTTTACGATTACGGTTTCCTTACCATATCATAATAAAATCTGTTCTTATTTTTAACGTTATCAATTGGAATATATTCTAATGCTCTTCGATTCACGTATATCATGTGAATATCTGTAATTTAATTCCCCTATACAAAAGGTATTTCATTCCTAAGCCTTCTTATCGGCATTCCTTGTCTCCTATCTTCTGTTAAACTTGGCTATAAGCTGCCCATGTACCGTTAGACATTTCTAATTCGAATCTTAGGCATTAGCATAACAAAAGATGTACACAAAGATACAAAAGTATCTAAATGAATGTGTATTGGTATCTGTGTGCGTGTATCTACACAGAGGCCAAACCCATCTTTCGAGGTAACCTTGACTGACAGAGTATTCGGCGCATAGCCCGCAGCTGGACTAGAGTCGAATCGTTGGCAAATTAAGTTGAAATTTTGTTAGTGCTAGCGCTTAATCAGAAACACACACACACGTACACACATACACACGTACACACGCCTACATAGGGGCTGTGTACCTTTAAACAACTTCATGACTTCAACCAACCATGTGAGTACCGTGTGCATACATATTTTCCAAGAACACACACACACACATGTATGCATATGTGTGTGTGTATGTGGATTTATCATGAGAGCCTTTCAGCGCCGCAGCGAATTTCTACGAATTTTGCCACTTTTCACATTCATGTTAATATTATTATTGTGCTACCTCTCTCCTTCTCCTTCTGCTACTCGTACATCTGTATTACGCGTGTGTGTGCGTACTTTATAAGCCTCATATGTGTATGTATTTACCTAGAAAATGTATCCGAGACGTAAGCTCCAATGGCCAAAAATACCGCGATAAGAGCTGGAAATACCCAAAAGTAGGAGTATGCCCTCTCATAAAGATTTTTATCTAAAATTAAAACAAATTTAAAAATAGCAAAAGTTGTTATTTAATTCAAAATATTTGTCAACAAAATTGTTTTCGTGTCGTGAGGCACCCCAATGCAGCCAATAAATTGCCTTTATGACACTGAGTGCCCTTGGTGCAGCCATGCCAGCGCTAACGGTTCACTGCAAATGTCAAAGAGAAGCAAGCAACTGCGTGTCTGTGTGTGTGTGAGTGTGTAAGCGAGTTAGTTGTATATATATATGTGTGTGTGTATATTCATATCTAACTGTACGCAAAGTTATAAACAATGGCATCTTATGAGAATTTGATTTTATTATTTTTTAGCTATTTGTGTTGTTTACCTACGTCAATGAGATTTCTCTAGGTATTTCCATGGCAATGGCCAAATCGCAAGCATATCAGTCACGAACCGCATGATAAGCGTATGTGAAGGGATAGATAGGGAAAGAGTGTATGTGTGTGTGTACGGGCGGGTGTGAGCGAGATAGCAATTCGTAGATAAATATAAAATCCGTGGGTGAGAGCAGTTGAGTTCCGTGGAATTGCTAATTAAATTGGCATATGAAAAAGCCGAATTGCCATGAGAATTGTTTATGTTCATACTACACAAATTCGAGTGAAGCGCGCAATGAATGGAGAGAAGCAAATACCTTTTAATATATACATATGTATGTACATACATATGCATGTATATGTGTGTGAGTGTATGTTATGGCATGAGTGAGTGGGCAAAATGAAAACGTAATAAATAAATCTCATTTCAATTTTCTTGCGAAAAATATCAAAATGAAATACACTTTCTCAGGCCCCATTGTACAGCGGCCACTCCCCACTTCCCCCACTCTCCGTGTCTTCCCTTTTTCGCCTCGTTCGTTGCGCTCCTTTGGCACTTTGCGCTTTGTTGCCGCTCGCTCTGCTTTGCATGTGATTTTGTTTTCAAGCGAAGTTCATTTGCGAATTCCAAGTAACTGCAAAAGCGAAAAACGAAAAAAAGAAGAAAGAAGCAGCAGCAGCAGCCAACGGAGTCAACGAAGCGACAGCAACAAAAAGTAATTGAATTCGCTTTAAAAATCCTACGCCCGTCTGTCTGTCGTCGGTCTGCCTGTCTCATTCTTCTGTGTTGTCTACCTATATAGCCCTATCCTGCTTGCAAGCTTCGCCGCCTCCTCTTACTCTAACTCCACCTTCATCGCCTTCATCTCCTTCCAGGCTTTTGTTGTTGCAGTTGACTTTTTGCTCACGCTTTAGTTTTGCACTTGCCCGCCTGCTACTCAACTACTACTACTACTACTACTACTACAGTCGCTTGCCTATTGTTTCTCTCCCTCTCCCTCCTCAGCCACTCAAGTGTCTTTACTGTTCGCTCGCACTGACCGCAATTCATTTTGTTTTATTGTGACAATTTCAGCGTAAAAACATGACAATGGGCGGAGGCAGCAGCAGCAGCGCAGCAATTTCGCTTTTTTTTCCGCTTTTTCTTTGATATTGAAGTTAGGCGAGAGGGACGCGGCGAAGTTATGTAAAGTCAAGCGGGTGGCGAATTGCTGGGAATTCGCTTCCCATAGTTAAATGTGGGCAAAACTGCGACTTAACTTTTAGCAAAGTTTTATTCTGCTCAATACTGAATTGGAAAAGTTTTTGCCGGCTTGCTTTGAACTGTATACTAAATACAAAGTTAAACAGCAAGTATTTGCAGGGAGTTGCCAGATAGCACGTAATTATATAGAGTTGCCAGAATACAACAAATCCAACAAATCCAACTTGATTTAAGCTGCGAATTTGAGACAAATTTCAATTGGTATTATAGATAAGTGTACAGTAGTACCTGCCTGGCTAGTGATTGAGTCAGGCAGGTACTACAGTATAGACTATGTATTTATGTATTGTCGCGCCCCCTACACACACACACACACACACACACACACACACACATGTAGAGTTTACTGTGAAACGTTTATCAACGTTATTTTACCACGAACAAGTTATGTATTAGATCATTATCTGTATTTGGATTTCTGATGAAATTTCGCATTGTCTGCAGCACTCCAGCTCATGGCAACACAGAAAAAACGTGAAGAAAGAAGGTACGAAAACGCGGGCCCTCGCGAAACGCCAAGCAGGCTGCAGCGCGCTGTCCGCTCCTGTGACTCATGCTGAACTACCTACCTAGGTGTGTGTGTGTGTATGCGTGTGTCTCTCTCTGTGTGTGTATGCGTGTGTCTCTCTCTGTGTGTGTGATTTAGCTTTTTAGAGCGCGCTATGCGGTTTTATCTGGTAACAGCTTTAGCTGTTGTGTGATTCCATTGAAAGTTGTTCGCTCGTCATGTCATGCGGGCTCGCTGGATTTCATCATCATTATTGTAAATACATATATATATGTATGTATGTATATAAATTACTATAATTCGTTTGGTTCTGGGATTTTGTGCTTAAAATTAGCAAAGCAAAATGAATTGTGTCATAATGAACTGAACTGAACTGAACTGATACATTCCCTCGTTCGTTCGCTCGCATTGAGTAAGGTCGCAATGCAGCACGTGCTGCTGCTGCTGCTGCTGCCAGCTGGCCATAGATGGCGCCATATTGCAATTTGATTTAAACTAAGAGCGAAAAGCCAATTAAAATACTGAAATTCTAACTAAAAATGAATCAAGCGTTGCCATATTGCTTTTTGGCTGTCTATAGCATTTCCGGGAAGTACAAAATGCCTCAAATGGTTTTCCAGCCAACTTAAGCTTTGCCCTCGCCCTCTCTCTCTCTCTCTCTCTCTCTCTCTCTCTCTCTCCCTCTCTCTCTCTCCCTTTTGTTAATTGTTTAACGAGCGAAATTTGAAAGCGTTTCCAATCGACGTTTTCAAATTTCCCAGAAATTTATGATGTTTGAAGTACACATATAGACGTATATAGATGTATATATGGCCATAACTGCGCAGCAATTGGGTAAGTTCACTGATTACCAATTAGCCGTGGGCCAATTATATTTGTATTTCTGCTGAAAAGCCAATTAGACGGCTCTCGGAATTAGTGAACAGCGATTTACGACTCTGCCCAGGAGATAGAGCTTCATATGTACATCTTAGAGAGACTCTAAGAGAGTATATTAGCTTTACATATGTGTAAATTGGTATTATATAAAGTCGCCTGATCGATCGATCGGTGATCTAATGCTTCGGTGGAATACCCGCAGAGTGACAAAGCTTTTTCCTTTTTTTGCCAACACTTCCAGCTGTTCTTTTCGTGTCGCCGGGGTACGTTGGCCTAGAAAGTGAGTCATTAGAGCGAAGTCTGTCACGGTTTGCCCTTGAAACGGATGACGCATTGGCAAACATATTTCAATTGCGCTGCGATAAGGATTCCCAGTCACACTTCGAAACACACACACACACACACACACACACACACACGCGCGCACACACACACCCCCATAAGAAGTTTCGCTTCAGTTCATACGAGCCGCGTTATCAATGAATAAATCTCGTAAGCGCGATTCCGCTGAATGAACGTTTACTGTGCAAACTTGAATGTGACTCGTGAGTGCAGGGTTTTTTATCGTCTCTTCTTCGTCTTCTTCTTCTTCTGCGTCATTTTCTCTTTCTGAAAATTGCAATGATTTGTGAAATTGGCTAAAAAATTTGATATAGCAAAGAGGTTGGGCATTGATGGGAAGACTAGTTCAATGGAACTATTTCATTATTCAAATGAACTACTGACTGTCTATAGTTCACTAAGCTGAACTTGTAGTTCCACTGAGCTATTGCTATTGCCTAATCTAGAGAAATTGAGTACAGATGGAAAGGCTAGTTCATATGAACTACTTTAAGTTGCTGAATGCTGAGCAAAGATTCAGTATGATTCAGTTACTGAGATGAAATTGTAGTTCTATAGTAGTTCGCGAGCATTTCTATGGAACTATGTAGTTGTTGAGTCATATATAGTTCATGAGCGAACTAGAAGTTCTACAAAATGAATCTTTTATCTTCGCACTTGCTCATCATATTCAGCTAGAATTTGCCCAACTTCACATTGGCCCGTCTATATATAGCCTCAATCATTACGCTATTTGGCGTTACGTTACGTGCGGCAAGTTGTTGTCGACAGGCGCGATGCGTGGGATTGGTATGCGCTCCATTGTTTACTTTAATGGGCCATTCCTTGAGCAACGAGCGTGAGTCAGTGCGTGTGGGGGGAGCAACAACCACTTGGCCGCACTGTGTGTGGGGGGTGTTGCCTCTTCTTCTTCTGTCTATCTCTGAATAGCATTTAATTGCTTGATGAATGCGCTCCAGCAACTTCAACTCTAATTAAGACCCCACTGAGAGGAGAGAGAGAGGGAGATATACGCCTCTGTCGCCTGTTTTGTTGGTGTAGGTCAGGTCGTGGCATTTCACACTCTTAACTCTCTAGTGACACTTGTGAGAAAACTTTAACTGCAAATGAACGAGAATTTCTATTACTCAAGCAATTATTCATTAAAGGCGAAAATGTGCAATAAAATTTATTTGATAATAAATTAAAAATAGCCATCATCCGTTTCGCATTAAAATGCAGCGAGAGTGGGAAGAAACAATGAATAATTTGAAATAAAATGGTGAAAACGCCTTGAATAAGAATAAATACCAAGAAACATAAGAAATTGAGAGGGGTGGCAACGCCTAGAACTAAAGCAAGGAATGCCAAAAGTAGGGTCACCCTATTAACCTAAGCGCAGCAGCTTGAAGAAGAGTTCACTAAAAAGTGTGGCAACGCCATCAAATGCAAATTCAAATCGAGTTTCAATTAATAATTGTGAATCCTTTTTGTTTTCTATTCACAGTTGAACGTAGCCGGAATTGGAGGAGAGCAGAAGACAGCAGCTTCCAATGGGTCTTCAATTGAGCAAGCGAACAGCAGACGTCGTTGACAGCAGCAGCAGCAGCAGCAGCAGCAGCAGAAAAAGCAAAAGCAAAACTCATAGATATTCCGTTAGCGAGGCGAATTCAGAGCAGCACGAAGTTGTCGCAGCTGTCGGCAGTGCAACAGCTGAGGAGGCGTTAGCCGAGGTGCGACAAATTATAATTAAAATACAATTGGCCAAAATGGAGAATGGCAATCAGCAGGAGGAGGTGCCAGAGGGTGAGGGAGAGCGCGAGATATTGCCTTTGGCAGAGGGCGCCGCCGCAACGTCTGCCGCTGCCAGCGGCGACGACGGCAACGACGGCAACGACGACGACGTAGTCAATGCAAATGAGCAGCAAATGGGCGCAGGTGCCAGTCGAACTGCGGGCAGTTCTTCAACGGAAGCGCCGAAAAGAGCGAGCGAAAGACAAATCGTGAATAATAACAATTTAGCGGAAAGTGTTGCGTCGGCGTCGACGTCGGCGATGGCGACAGCGACGGCGTCGACTTCGGTCAGAATGGTACAATTGCACGACGATGACGTCGTCGGCGAAGACGGCGAATTGGAGGTGGCATTATCGTCGCTGCTACGTCGCAGCAGCGGCGAAGGCGTCGAGTACTGCGAGGTGCTCGAGCCGCAGCCAGTCAACGAAATGCTGTCGAGCGGACAACAACGTGCGCAAGGTAAGCTCCAGCGCTAACTCTCCTGCAAATATACAGTTATTTATTATATTCGTATTTCTCTCTCTCTCTCTCTCTCTCTCTCTCTCTCTTTCTCTCATAGGAAGCAGCAGCAGGAGTAGCAACAGCTGCTGTCGCAGTCGCAGCAGCAAAGCTCTGTCGACGAATGCAGCGACTGCAGCTGCGGGCGCCTCGTCAAGACGCTGCTGCAAGTGCAAGTGTCGCGATGCGTTTCGTGGACTGCGCGGCATGCTGGAGTCCAGCACGAGCAGCGCCCAGGCCAGCAAGGACAAAAAGGAAGCTGCAGCAGCTGCTGCAGCGGCGCCCAGGAGCAAAGCGCGCAGCAGCGCCGACAGACGTTCAACGCCGCCGACGCTGAGCAGCAGCAGCGGCAGCGCCGCAGCAGCAGCAGCACAGCTGCAGCGAATTCAACGGAACTCGGTGGCCATTGCGGAGCCCAGCCAACTGGCCATTTGGGCAGCGCCCAGCAATGGCATTGGCGACGTCATCATACGCATCAGTTCCCAGCCCGTGCCCCAGGTAATCGTGGAGCCAGCCGCTGCTGCGGGCGGCCACAACAACCGGAATACGCTGCCCATGGTCGCGGCTATGGGCCACAATATACGGCTGCTGACGACGGATGGGGGCGGGGCGGCGCCTCTGCCACTCGCCATCGAACAGTCCTGCCCGCCCGCGGTGAATGCGTACGGTGCCGGCGTAAGGGTGCATTCGCAGATCGACTTCATGCATTGCCTGGTGCCGGACCTGGAGCGGATCATCAACAGCAGTTTCTACTGGGGCAAGATGGACCGCTACGAGGCGGAGCGCCTGCTCGAGGGCAAGCCGGAGGGCACGTTCCTGCTGCGCGACTCCGCCCAGGAGGAGTTTCTATTCTCAGTCACATTCCGCAAGTACGGACGTTCGCTGCATGCGCGCATCGAGCAGAGTGGACATAAATTCAGGTGAGTCGAAAAGTACATATATATGTGTATGTGTTTGCATACATACATAGAGTTGCATAGAAATACACACACACACACACACATGAGAGACTGTTAATACTGTTTACATACAGACAGTTAACAGTGGCATGTTAAGATGCTGCAAAGAGAGCGCCTCACCGAGAGTTGTGTTATCGATAACTGAAGTGAATCACTCAATATGTTCATTCATCAAACAGATGAACTAAAGTGAATCACTAAGCAAGTTCATTTATCAAATAGTTATCGAAGATGCTCTATGCTAGTTCAAATGAACTAGCTCGCGGCACACTCCAGAGCGCAGCTCTAGCAGCATTTATTCATGCTAAATTAATTGCTATAAGAAGTGATTCAAGCCAAGTTACAATAAAAAGTGTTTCGGTCTCAATGGCTTTTCGCGCTAAAAGCACTTAAGGCATCAAATAGCATTTCCAGCTAAATCGCTGGGCCACGCAGCTTCAGTCGCTTTAATTTAAGGCTCTTTACTAACTGTTCAATTTCTGTTCTGTTGTTGCAGCTTCGATTGTCATGATCCTTGCGTGTTTGCTGACCTAACGGTAACCGGTCTGCTGGAGCACTACAAGGACCCGTCGTGCGTGATGTTCTTCGAACCCTGCCTGACGATGCCGCTGCATCGGCGTCAGACGTTCTCGCTGCAGGAGCTGGCGCGCGCCACAATCGTCTCGAATACCAGCTACGACGGCGTCAATCAGCTGGAGCTGCCCGGACGGCTGAAGTCCTATCTCAAGGAGTACCACTACAAGCAGAAGCTGCGCGTGAAGCCCTGCGATGCGCACAACCCAGCCCCGTATTATGCCAACATATAGTCCACGGCAACGCTGGCGGTGGCGCCACCTGTTGTCGAGCTGCCCCCGGCGGGCTTCTACTACGAGGACGCGGACAGCAGCGATGGCGACGACGACGAGGCGGTCAACATACGAGTCTCCTACGTGCAGCACGCCGAGGTCCTGGCCCAGCTGCGACAGCCACTGGAGCAGCGGCGACAGCAGCAGCGACAACTCCTGCGCCTGCCGCATCGCCTGCTGCACGCGCTCGGCCGCCTCTCCGCCAATCTGAACTGCTACCAGCCCAGCAAGCGCAGCGCCTGATGTACACTGAGCGAAATGCAGGGCAACAAAGGAAGAGCAAAAGCAAAAACAAAACCAAAACCAATTTGAGACAATCCCAGTGCAGCGCCAACTCCAAAAGCAAAGAAAACAAAAACTAAAATATGAAAAAAATCAAAATATGTTTAAAATAGTTAATGCAAGTAGCCCTAACATATAAGTATTAACTAAACTGAATGATCCTCTCCTCTACACATACTTATATATATATCTGTAAAATAGGCATGCCTGGTATTATATATATATATCTATATCTATATGTGGGCGTGTCTGTTGCATAACTTTGTTTTCCACAACAAAAAGTATTTTAGTAATGCGAATTGCATTTGTTAAAGTATTTTTTATGATTTCTGTATATTTTGAAAATTTTGTGTATATATATATATATTTGATGTATCTTACGAATATGTAGATCCCCTGGCCCCGCCCACTCTTAGGCTTATTTAGATATTTCAACTCTCATTAGCCAAATTGCAAACAAACAAAACATATTTAATTTATGTGTAAATCATATAATAGTATTTTATTTATTTATTCTACTTGTAATTCGTGGCTGCGCTTCAACTATACATATAATATATATCTATATATACTTATGTATATATATACTCCCCCCTTCCCACATTGTAAATAAATACATATATATATACATATATAAAGAAATAAGCATTAGTTTATACTTGAATACTCCTACTAGGTGGTTGCTGTTAATCGTAAACAAATATTACAAATATAACTATAAATATTATATAAATATTATACATATATGTGTAAATTATGCAGTTGTTTCATAACTTATACAGATAGTTAACATATCGCAATGTTGTACATGATGGGCATGAGAACAAATAAAAAACAGACAAGAACTATTTGCAACAAGTAAAATATATACACATATTTAATTTATTAAAGTGACAAATGTTTTATTGCTAAGGGAATCTATTTTCAAATTGCCTTTTTCAAAATCATTTTCAAAACGCGCGCTTAGCCTCATTGTTTTTCCGTAGGCCAACACTTCATTTAGCTCTTTTGTCAATCGACCGACCGCCACAATTATTTACCATTCACACAGAATTATAATTTTTATTACGGTCACATTGTTTCTTGTTATGCTCAAAATTAATTTAGTTGTTAATATTTCTATACGAACAAATAAGAACTTTTTACAAAATTAATTTAAAAAATTTTTTTAAATGCAAATTATTCATTTTATCTACTTAAAATATGTTTTTTATTACATATATTCAAATATGTACAATCGCGCGCCAATATAATTACTTGTGCCATTGTTCACCAACACTACAGTTTACCAATCGACCGACCGCCACAGTGGTTTGCCACTCACACAGCATGTCGACGTTAGTTACGGTCACATTCCAGCCATAGCATCTTGTTTTGTTTTCATAAACTTAGTTTTTTATATTTTGACACGCACAAATAACAAGAACGCTACACAATGCTGACACTAACACGCTGCGCCCTGTTGTTACTCGCGCTCAACGTGTGCGGTAAGCTGTTGCGCATAGCTCATTCAGCTATATTGTCCAAGTCAAATATTGGGTGTGGTCTACCAGCAGTTAACTAATTGAAATTTGTTGTTTTTCATATTACTCATTCGATTAGGGAGCTGGGCCATACGTTGCTACCAGTGCTCGTCGGATCAGGATCGCAAGGGGCACGACAGCTGCGGCGCCTACAAGAGGTTCAATCGCACCGAACACATCTCCATCGAGTGCAACAGCGACGAGTCCCACATGCCAGGCTCCTTCTGCATGAAGGTGATACAGCAGGGACCGCGAGGCTTCATCTGTGAGTAGTTTTAGGCTAATCATCGCTGCATTTTGTTATAGTTACTGTCTTTCACTAGGGGACGGTCGCTGGCGTCAGGTAATACGTCGCTGTGCCTCGGTGTCGGACACAGGTGTCACAGGCGTCTGCAATTGGGGCGTCTACGAGAACGGCGTCTACTGGGAGGAGTGCTACTGCTCCAGCGACAGCTGCAACGGCGCCAGCCTGATGGCCATGCACAAATCGCTACAGCTGCTGCTTGGCTTCGCCCTCATGGCCGCCGCCGCCTCATTCATGCGCAGCTAGGGATGAGCTCCGCCCCGAGCTCTGCCTGGAACGAAGTGCCTTCTTTAGCTACTTGGAAGCTCCAATCAAGTTTAGTCTAAGCAAATTTTACACACACATTCCGTCCACATTTTGTATTTAATTATAAGCCGCAAAAGTTGTACACCGAATCTCAAAAAATGCAGAGAGAAATCTCATGTTTGACCAAGCGAGGAGTGTTTAGAGTTTATATTTCTATCAGATCGAGGTGTCCAGCTTCGCTTATGATTGCGAGACTTTCTGCGGTACTGCGGGTGGTTTGTCAGCTAGTGTCCTTAGGCCGCTCTCCGCCCAGCCACTGTTGGGGTCCCTGGCCACCGCTGAGTAGATGATGGAGGAGCCATCATCGAAGTGCTTCATGGCCAGGAATGAGCGTCCCTTCTCCAGCCAAATATGGTTCTCGTCCTTTTGTTGGTCGTCTACTTGACTCCGTTCTCGATACTAGAGTAAGCAGATCAAATCTCTCCCTCTCGCCCTCTCTCTATCTGTCTCTCTACTCACCCATTTCTCGTATAGCCTCATGGGCTGATGGAGCTGGGTCCAGCGCAGCACCTGCAAGTAGAAAGCGAGAAACTTGCGCACTTGACATTTCGTGCTGATGGAATTGGTTGCATTGAACTTGGCCAAGTCGGCCAGGGTGGCGGAGCAAATCTCGCGGTCCTTTGGCCTGCCCAAGCTCTTGCCAATGACCGTCGCCACTCGCATCTGGCAGTCGAAGCTCTCGTCGAGCACCTCCCCGAGTCCAGCATCGCTTTGGCGGACCGTAGGTCTGCTGCTGCTCTTCCTGCAGCAAACCATTTCCAAAATTTTCGAGAAATTTGATTTAGAAAATTTAGCCGAACGGGAATCTGACAACTGCTCCAGAGAAGTGGATTGGACCTTAGTTCAAACCACTTGAAACTGTTGTCAAAGAAAATAGATTTTCTTTTCTAGAATTTTTTTAAATCATAAATTTTTTATTTTATAAATTATTTGTTTATATTATATATATTTTATTTATATTATTTAAAATAGTCTAATATATTTTTTTAAATTTTGAATACTTTTATTTTTATTTATTTTTTAAATTTTGTTTTATTTTTTTTTAATATATTTTTTAAACTTTTTTATATTTATTTAAATACATATTTTCTTTTAATTTTTAACTCATACATTTTTCTTTCTTTATTTTGTTTTTTTTTTTATTTTATTTCATGGTTTTAAAATTTAATTTTTTTAATTTTTAAAACAAAAAATTTCAAAAATTAAATTTTTTTATTTTGGGTTATATTTTATTTGATTTGATTTGATTTTATTTTTATTTTTAACATTTTATAATACATATAAGATTTTTTTTTCAATTTTCGCTTTACCCATAAAAAACGTTTGAAATGTTTGTTTTATTTTTATTAACATTTATTTATGCAATTTTTATTTTTTTTTGTTATTATTTTTCTTTCAATGTGTTTACTTTTAATTAAACATTAACTTAACTGTTAATTAATTATATAATTTGTCGTAAGTTTCTTTATATACGTAATGCCCAACTATGTCCGAAAATTGCGCGCCTGTTAACAGTTTTTATTAACTTTTTGTTTATATATATATTTTTTTTATTGTTAAAAATTGTACGCTAAAAGTCAAATTTTGTTTATTAGATTTTTTATTAATATTTTTGTTACGCCATTTTACCAATTAGACTAAAATCGACTCTTTTTGCTAACCTTAAGTTTCATATATTGGATATATATATATAGCTTGACGATGAGTTAAGAAATTAATTCTGACTAGATTATAATACTTAAAGTCGAAAGTCGAATCGAATTGCAACAAAGTTTTCCGTGTGAGTGCGTGAAAATAAGGAATTTTCTTTTTGGTTTTTCGTTTTTCTAAGGTGCATGAGAGGGAGTGAGAGAGAAATAAGGACAAGATCAGGCTAAGCCCTAGGGCATAGCTCTATGAGCTTTACCATCTGACATTCTACAATTTAACTGGCCACCCACCACCCACCCCTTCCCCTACTCGGCCAGTGACTTCTCCAAGTTCCGTGACGATCCGAACGAAGTGAAAAAAATTTGCTCAATTTGAATTTTCTTTTCCTTTTTGCATTTTGCTGATGAATGATCGAAAAGCTGTCTGAAAACCCAGAATAAATGGACGCATGTGTAAGAAGCTGAAACTGAAAGCCAATCAAATTAGGGAGATCGAGAAATTGAATGGAAGGCAAAGTCGTTTTCCATTGGGCGTGGCATGGATATTATACTATAATCGTAAGCTGGTATACTATAATAATACAATTATAAATGAATAAAAAATTAAATTAAAATTTAAAAAATTATTTAAATAAATCAAATGTTTTTATACACTTCTGTATATTATCTATAGAATTTAATTTACTTAAAAAATAAAAATAAAATAAATTAATTAAAAAATAATTAATAATAAAATAAAATATTCCCTAATAATTTCCGAAATAAAATAAATAATTAATTTAAAAATTGAAATGATTTTAAAACTTGCACATTTGGCGCATCGTTGGGTTCCACTTGGTTCTCTCTCTCTCTCTCGCTCGTTGGTTACCTGCGTGCCACGCCCAAAAGAACGGCAGACGCCTACGCCCAGCGGAGGGACAGAGCTAGAGACACATACACACACAAACATTATTTAAGACTAGTTTTAAACATTAAGCGTTTTACTGTTGTTGTTGTTGTTGTTGTTGTTCTTGCAGTTGTTCTAAATGAAATCACAAATTAAAGCAGAAAGCAACAGCCGCAAAGCCAACGAGATTCCAATGGGAGTTCACACCACGATGGGCGTGCGAGCATCCAGAGTTTTGCTGTCCGTCAGCGTGGAGGACAACGAGCAGGAGGTGTTGTTGTTGTTGATGCTGGAGTCCTGTTGCTCCTCCAGCTCGTGCTCCCGCTCTCGCTCTTCTGCATTGTTGTTGTCGCCTGGCGGCGCATGCAGCTGCACCTGCTCCGTGATGGTCAACGGTTCGCTGATCTCCGACTGTGGCGACTCGAGACATGGCGGCGGAGGCGTGTGCATCGCATACAAACAGCTGCTCGATGTCGTCGAAATGGTTGAGCTGCTGTCCAGCTCCAGCTCCAGTTCCGGCTCACACTCAGGCTCAGGCTCTGTGTCTGGAGGCGAGACCGTCTGAAGCTGCGTCATCAGCGTCTCCTCCTCGCTGCTGGGCAACTCGTTCAGCTCGGCGACAGTGCGATGTATGCGTATGTGCTGCACTGCATCATCCTCATCATCAGCATCGGGATTCAGCTCGTAGTACAGCTGCAAGCTGTCCTCCAAAATGGGCGCAAAGATGCGACGGAATTGACGCAGCAACTCCGAATCGCTGCCCAGCTCCAGGTCCTGCTCCTGCTGCTGCTGCTGCTCGTCCGCTTGTTGGTAGAAACTAAAATCAATTGCATTATCCACGACCTCCCTTCCGTGCTTATCAACAACATTTATTGAGCAATCTTTAACACTTCGTTGGCCGCGTCAGACCTTGCCCTTCGGCGATTTGCATTTCGAAGGCGTCGCATTGCCGGCCAAACTGCAAAGAGAAGGCGAGTGTAAGGATCGATGGGTATATAAGCTCTCTCCAAGTTGCTCACCCCTCATCCTTGCCGGTCTGTGTTTGCGCCGTGGAAACCGTGCTCTTGCTGTAGGGCGCCTGGAACGAGGTCGACGTGATGGTGAAGTAGCCACCGGGCTTCGGCTTCAGATGCCGGTTATTCATCTGCATGTGCACAGTCTTCATGAACTCGATTTGGTGCGCCAGCTTCTGGATTTGTTCCTGCGAAAAAGACGAGATCGGTTAGCGAGAGTTCTACATATTAGACTGGAGGGGTTTATACTTTAAGTTCCTCGTTCTCCTGGTATAGATCGGGCGACTCTTCGGGCACCAGGCCCACTCCGTTGAGCGAGAACGAAGCTGTGATGCTGCGCACCTTGGCCTTCTGATCCCACTTGTCGCCCTGTCCCTTGAAGACACGCGCTATCTTCGGACCGAAGACCAGGGCAATCGTCGTCGAGGTGGATAGTTGGGTGCGCACAAAGCCCAGCATGTACTTGTAATCGGGTCCAGCGTGTGGAAAGAGCATTACACTGAAAGCGGAAGAGAATGGTGAATATAAGAGAAGTGTTGGAGTAGCTTGAAGGCAGATGGGTATCTGAACAACAATCAGTCAATCACTGAATCACTGAGTCAGTCTGACAATCAAACAGTAATTAGTCAGGCAGTCAATCAGACAGTTAGTCAATCAGCTTCATCGTTAAACATCAGTCAATTAGTTTGCTAGTCATAAGTCGACCTGCCCATCAATCAATCAGTAAGATGATCAGCCACTCTATCCTTCAATCATTCAATTAGTCAGTCCGTTAGGCAACAGTCAGTCAGTCTATCAGCCAGTCAATCTAACAGTCAGCCTATTATCATTAATTCTATCTGTCACTCCGTCAATCATCAATCAGTCTGTCTATCAACCAGTCAGTCAGTCAATCAATCAGACAGTAAATCAATCTAGCAGTCAGTCAGTCATCAATCAGTCTCTATCAGTCGGTCAGTTTGTCAATCAACCAGTCAGTCAGTCAATAGTCAGTCAATCATCAAAAGGTCTATCTGTCATTCAGTCAATCATCAATCAGTCTGTCCATCAGTCAGTCAGTCAGTCAATCCATCACTCAATCACTCAGTCAGTCTCTCATTCACTGTAGATAATCCTTCTTAAGTGGCCTTTTAATTCACTTGATAATTGCATTTTTTACCTTTTCCAACCTAACCCAATTTGAGCCCCCGGAAAACCGGAGGCAGAAAACTTTCTAGCGGAGAACTTGACCTACGACGACTAAGCGTTAAACTTAAATTACCGAGGGCAACAAGTTGAGTGTTGAGTGAAACAAAAAAAAAAAGAAGAAGGAGAGGCAGAAGAGGTTGAACAGGACAACAAGAAATTGCATTAATTATCCAAACACTTGAAAGGATTTCCATTTGGCAGGCAGAAGGCAGGAGTCGGACGAGAAGTTGGCAGTGAAATCCGTGGAATGTCTGTGTAAACAAACGGACGGAGGGAGAGGTGGGCGGACAGACAGATAGACAGCTGTGGAGGCTGACAGTATGTCCTTGCAGAGCGACAAAAAGGATTACAGCGGAAATGCGCGAGCGCACAAAGCCAGGGAATTTAATTAAAATTGTGGGCGTGGCTGAGGCGGCAGATGAAATGCCAGGACATGCGTAGGAATTAGAAAAAAAAAAAACAGGAGACAAACAGAAACGGAGTGTGAAACTGTTGCAGCAACAATTTAGACAAAGGACCTCAACAGGTGCGACAGGTGGTGGCAGGACTTACTGGAAAGCCACCATGGCAATATTCACAATGGCTATATTATAGATGGCATAGGAGATCAGGCGGGCCTCGTTGTAGAGGCTCTCCGCATTGCGAACGTTGTAGCAGACGCGTATGCCCCACGCAAGGAAAAGGACCTCTCCAATGGCCAGGCTGTGATCCCACCAATTATACGAGCACTGCTTGAACTTCAGATGTTGCTGATCGTAGATCTGTAGAGATGCCAGAGAGAAAGAGAGAGAGAGAGAGAGAGAGAGAGAGAGAGAGAGAGAGTTAGAGGTAGAACAGCTTTAACTATCAATACTCTGACACTTACCACTTCAGCGTAGGGCGTGGCGGATATTGTCCAAGTGCCCAAGTAGATGAGCATTACGAGCAGGATGGGCACCATCCACTGCAGCAGCTGCTGATCATTGAGCTTTATCTTGTGCGCCGACTTGACGCGATATGTCAAAGAGACACTGAGGGAGGAGAGAAAGAGAGATATTGATAGAGAGTTATAGAGAGGGAGAGTGGACTTACCGCCAGGTCTTCATGAGCAGCGAGGTGTAGGTAATGCAGAAGCCCATATGACGCGTCCATTTGGTGGCAATGCACCAGGTGGTATCCAGATAGGGAAATATAGCGACCATCTGTAAGGAGTGCAAAGATATACATTTCTTTATTTCCGATAATGATATCTTCTATGAAAGTTAAGGGAGGCAGAGAGACACAGTAGGAGAGACTGGCGCTTAAAGGACCTTTGAGTTGACTCATGATACGCCCGCAAGGTAATTGATAGCTGGCTCAGTGGGTGGTTAAGAGCCCTCACAGTTGGCCTTAAGTTAATACAAGGAGGCGAGTCTCGACCAAAACTTTGTAATTTTCTTTATTATAAGAAACTTCTTCATTAAAAAAAGATTTCCTCAAGCTAGAAGAAATCGAGCTAGGTACAAATGCAATTTCAACTGTAAGAAAAAAGTTTTCGATAAGCACGAATTTAAGGTAAAATTTTGTAAGTTTTCTGCGCTGAAGTTTTGTTGACGGGATTATCTTTCGTATCCTTTTTATCCTTTTGCTTGCTCTTGCCATCCGTGGCTTTGGCCTCGTCGTCCTGCGGGGCCTTGTGCTGGAGTTTCATGCACTGATTGCAGTCCTCCATGCCCGGCGTGTACTCCTCGATCTGTATGGTTGTCTCGAAGAAGTTGTAACGCTTGTGGATCAGGGTGGTCGCCTTCTCGAGTATGATCTGGGGATCGGCGTTCTTTCGTATGGCCAAGTGGGCGGAGAGGGCTATCTTGTTGATGCTCAAGGCCCAGATGCGCAAGTTGTGGACATGCTCCACGCCCTCGATGCTGAGGAACGTGCGCTGCACCTCGCCATAGTCCATGTAGTCGGGTGTCGCCTCCATGAGCACCATCATCACGTCCTTCAGAATGCGGAAGGTGATGACCAGGACAATCACCGAGAAGATAAATGTGCAGATCGAGTCAACAAAGGCCCATTCGGGCTTGAAGAAAATAATTAAGGCGGCCACAAAGACGCCGAAGCTTTGGATCATGTCCCCTATGACGTGAATATAGGCGGCTCTCACATTGATGTTCTCTTCGCCCCTTGTGCACTGGGCGGAAACGGAATGCGGCAGACTCTGTGGCTGATCCTTGTGGGCGGGGCTGACGGCGGACACCTCGGACTTCTTGGCCTGCACCCTCGGCGGCCTGTGCGCAGGTCCGTGGACGTGACCATGGCCCAGCTGCAGGGCCATAATGATATTGAAGACTATGGCCAATGCGGAGGTAATCAACATGATCTTGGCATTCACATCATGCTTGCCACTGATCAGGCGATCCGCGGCCATATAGACGAGTACGCCCGTAATGACCCAGATTAAGTAGACCGAGAGCATGGCGCCGATCACCTCCGCGCGGTACCAGCCGAAGTTCATGCGCTGCGTGGAGGGACGAGCGCTGAGATACAGGGCGAACAGGGATATGAGGAAGCCCGCTAGATCCGTCAGGAGATGCGCTGCGTCAGTGGCTATGGCCAGGCTGCGCGAGAGAACGCCGCCAATGATCTCGCAGATCATGAAGGTGAGACACAGCCCACTGGCAATGATCAGCTTGCGCTTGGCCACCTTATCGACGCCCACGTCGTGCCTCTCGTAGTGGCAATGATCCCGGAAGGTCGTTGTTATGTGCGAGTGTCCGACTATGGTCAACGTGCGCAGCGACTCGGTGGGCTTCACATAACTCGGCGCAGCCGTCTCCTCCGCCTCCTCTGTATCCCTGTCCGATTCCTTGTCCTTATTTTTGCCTTTGTTCTTGACTTTGAAATCCGATTTCTGGTCTTTATCTTTCAGCAGCTGGGACCGGACTATAACCACTTCATTGGGCATCGGTTGCAGTGCGGCTTGCTGTCCGGCGTTCTGCTCCGGCGGGATTTTGGCCGTTGGAAAAAAGTAGCGCATTATGTTGAAAAAATAGGAGTTACTAGTAGATGGAACGTTCCCTTCGGTTGCTGAACTGCCTGCAACCGTTGGGTCAAGAGTTCTTGGCTGTGGGATATAGCCGGAACTACCAGAATGCGAGGCTACCACTGGTGCCAGTTGCCGGATGGCGGAGCTCGACTCATGTCGGGCAGTAGAGGGTAAAGTGTCGGGGCTGGTCAAGATTTTGTCAGCAATATCTGCATCTATGTTAGCTTCACTAGTTCGGGATGAAGGACTGAGCGCATTAGCCGGCACACTTGTTTCCTGGCCCACTTGACTGTTCTCAATGCGCGTTGGTCCACTTCCAGAATAGATCTTGAAGTTGGTTATTAGATTAACAATCGGTTCCTCCAGTTGCCTAGTTGCGGAAGTGAGCGCCTTCTTAGTAAGATTTGAGGAGGGACTAGTTGCCTCGGCCGTGGCAGACGCATTCGATGAAGGCTGCCACCTGGAATCGATCATTTGATCATTCGAGTTGATTGCACTGATTTTTCCGATAGGCCTAGTACTTTCAGGCCAAGGGACAATAGTTGAGCCGCTGACAGCTGGATCTGCACTTATATTCGGGCTCGGCCCTCCAGACAAAGGTCTCTCCACTTCAGGCTTGGTCGACCTAGCGGACAGTTGCTCAGCTGTCCCTTGTGCCTCGTCTGCCTGGGAAGGTTTTAGGGCTTCATCTTCTGCTTGCACTATTGAACTGGTGCTCGGTAATGGAGTAGATGTCGCATCTACTACTTCAGTGCTCGGAGCTGGACTTGACCCTGTCCCAATTAGCCCAGTGCTTGCTATTGGCGTAGAGGCTGCCCGAATTACTCCAGTGCTCGGTGTTTGAGAGGACTGCTCTTTAATAACTTTATCACGTTCTTCCGACGGCTCAGCCATAAGCTGATGTGGAGAAGAGATATTTATAGACTCAGATGGCTTTGGATTAGCAAAAATATTACTAGCTACTACCTTCTGTGCTGCGTGCTTCTCTTGAGCTTCTGTTGTGACGGTTGCAGCGGAGTCCTCCCAAGTTCGACCAAATGTTGGCCAATTACTAAAGAACGATCCGTCCTTTGGCAATGCCCTCGTTGATGATGGCTCTTCATCGCTGGGCGGCAAGTTGAGGGTTCGTCGAAACGGACCCGCAAGTATATTTATGGAGCCTGTCGAGGATTTGCTTGGCTCCAGTGTAATATCCGGGTTGGCGGCGACACGCGCTTCCTTTGCTTGAGCGGGTATGGCAGCAATCGCGGATTCGGCTTGGTTTCTGATCTGAAAATAGGACTTGGGCATGGAGGCCGCCTTAATGCGTTCCAATTTCAATTCTTCAGCTGGTGTTGGGGGCTCCAATTGCTCGTTCTGTGTGGCAAACTGAAAATAGCTTGCCGTCCGTTGTTTGAGAGTCTCCGAAATCTTGAATGCCTGTTGTTTGCCTGACGTCTTGGCCGGTTTCTCTGCAGTGGCAGAAGACCGTTTGGTCTTCCAGCAGCCCCTGTCGATGTCGGAACTGCTCGATTGAATGCCCACGTCCGTCACGGTCTTCAGCCACTTCTTTTGCGTCTCCGGGGACGCAGTCTTCTTGAGCTTGTCTAGGAGATTGCCAATGTTGCGGGGCTCCGGGTGGCGGCACGGCGCACACGTCTGCATCGGCTCAATATCGGGCACCAGAACCATCTCTCTCAAGGCTGCATGCATGGCTTCCTCATCCTCATCCTCGTCCTCATCCTCATAGTCACCATCAGGCTCATAGTCGTCGCCCTCGTACTCGACATCGCTTTCGCTGACATAGAATGCATCTATGCGCTCTTTCGAACTCCGATCCTTGTCGCTCATGATAGATACTTCATTGCTCTTTTAGTTTCTTACACACACACTCTCACACACATACACACGAAATACAAGTTCTGATTAGAAAATCAGTTACGTTTATATTTAGTAAACGAGACGCCGCCTGACAGCTCCCCCGGCTGCCATAACAACGAGCATCTCCACGCAACCTTTTAACCCATTTGTTGTGCTCCTGTTACTCCCAACCTCTCGCCATTGTTCTCTTGTCTTTTATGCGTCCGACGGGAGTTCCATTGTCGTTTGGCTAATGTTGACAGCATCATTGTAAACAATGCACGAACGCGTGCTAAGTGTATATATATATTCGTATGTGGCTAATATCTGTATACTCTGCGCGCAGCAGCAGATGTTAAGGGAAGTCTGTTAACCTATCTAAAAATACTTCTTACAAATACTTCCAGAAATGGTACATGAAGGGTAATACAGACTGTGGATGATATTTCTAACTCTCGAATTATATTGACAAGCTTTTGATTGCAGCTGTTAAGCTGCTGTGTAAACTCTGTCTGTTATGCAGCTCCTGTTACATTAAGCTGCTCTGTAAACTAGCTGTTAAGTGTTAACATTAACATAACTATAGGACATTGGATATATTCCACATGTCCACATCTCTGCCATTGCTTGTTATCAACAAATTCAATGTTAAACTCTTCTCAAACTATAAAACTCATTAACATGACAGGCCACATTCCTTCAGTTAATATTTAAGAGCGCAACTTTAGCGTTAAAGCCACATCAGACTAACACTCTTAAGGTCCCTCCGGCTAAATAATTAATCGTTGGCAAAGTTTTCATTAACTCTTGCGCCGCAGTTACAAACGGCATAGCATAGGCCGAAATGCCGTCAGCCGAGGCGAGTTCCTAAAAGCCGCATTTAAAAAGCCATAAAGTGGAGTTTTATGCTGCCTCAGCCGCAGGTGCAGTAAGTGGTGAGTGTGTGGCTCTACAACATGTGGGTCAATTGTGAATGAGACCAAAACGAGACCCTTTGTCACATTAGCAGCCTTTGCCTGCCTTTGTCCTGCCATCCATTCGTAATGCTTTTTGTATGTAGCTCGACTTTTAATGGGTTAAGTAGCCAGCAGAGTGTAACGCATTCTCCTCCTCTCTCTCCACTTTTACTACTCACCTCCAAATACATAATGGCGCAGCCGATGAGCGTGATCATAAGGAAGATGGGACTGGCCACCTTAAAGACCTTGACTCGCCGATGTCGGAAGAGATAGCAGAGCAGCACAAAGGTTCCACAGGCGCAGCCAATCGAAATGGTCAGCAGAGATATTCTGAATGATACAGAAATATATATATAAATAATATTATATTTAGCTGGAATTCCAGATATTATCATTATCTTCCTGTCAGACTCGACTCACCTGAAAGGCCAGTGATATTTGGCCAGGCAAGGCTCGGGTCCGGTGCAGGTGTCACAGCCGGGGGCGCACGGCAAACACTTGAATACGTCCGTGTAGTAATTGCTTATATTGTCCTGATGCTCCTGCCAGGCAATCTCCATGATGGTGCCATTGAAGCCGTCCGGATGCCGCAGCGAGTAGTAGCCCCGCTTGCACAAGCACTGATACGAGCCGCGCGACCAGCTGCTGCTGCTGCTGCTGCTAATCATGCCCGCCAACAGCTTGCCGCCACTTATTGTCGTCGACTCCGAGCTGGGCTGGCGGTAGTCACACTGCAATTGGGTTGTTAATTAAGGCTTAGTCAGTGTGGGCGTTGGGTAGGAGGGCGGACTGCTTACCACCATGGAGGCGCGATGGCATTTGTGTGAACTGTGAAATGCCTGCAAATCCTTGATGGACTCCACGTCGTAGCTGGCAGCAAGTGTTGCCGCCGTGGCGCGTCGCGCTGCCGGCTGTCGCAGCAATTGTTGCTGGCTGCTGCTGAAGCGATACGGCAACGCATCGCACTGATTGACACGCAGCGAGCTCACATCAATGTCCACGCTGATGAAGCCGCGCAGCCCGTGCCGTCCGCTCGGCGGAATTGCAATGCTGTACGAGACGAGCCAGCGGCTGAGAGCGCACGAGAAGTACGGATAGGTCCACCAGCCTTTGTAGTAGTTATTCGGCGGGCTGGGCGCAAACTTCGGCGAACGCAGTGTGGGCGTGCTGCTCTCGTCATCAAACCTGACAAAAAATGGGCAGATAAATGTGGTTGACTAGCCGAATACCCTGTGTCCAACAGAGTGTAGAGCTTTATAGATAGTTTATACATATGTATCGATAATTATCGATTGTGAATAGGCTTGAATTATCTGCTAGATATAGCACTATATAAAATCCTCTTCTATAACATTTCACACAGCATCCCAAGGCAAAAGCCATTCATTTGCTTTCGCTCTGTGCCGTATGTACTTACCAGGGGTAACTGTGTGCGGGCTTCTTGCCAATTTGGAGGCCCTCCTCCTCGTAGCGCTGCGTCTCGGCGAGCTTGTCGTGGCCGCCCTTCACCCACCAGACATAGGATTGGACCGCGCCGTTGGTTAGGTTCAAAGCTAAAATGCGTGCTCCGTTTATGTATTCATCAGTGAGCAGGCCCTTGGCCAGCGCATCCGAGAGTCCTGCAACACAAAAAAGCGGAGATATTTATATTTATATATGGAAATTTGTATGTAGATGTTGGTGCTGGCAAATTGTATGCGCCGAGGGAATGTAGGTCAGCGCACAAGTGAAATGAAAAATAATTCAAAAATCTGCTGCGGAAATGAGGAAATTAAATGTGAAAACATCGAAACGAACAGCCGAATAAACAGACGAGCGGCAGACAAACTCATTAATATTTCATTTACGTCACTTAATTGCTTATTGCAGCACACAAACCTTTGCATTTTAATTATCATTTCTTTTTTTTTAAATTCTTATTTTGATTTCGTTTTCCATTTGAGTTATTTTCTGCATACTCATTTCACGGCGGCGAATAAACTAGGCTCAATTCGCCTTCATTGCATTTGCCTGCGCAATTCGCTGTGGCTGATATTTTGAAGACAGCTGATATGCAGAGCTCAGTTCGCTCTCTTCGCCGTGGCTCGTCATGGATGACACTTAATACTTTAGCTTGCGTAACTTGCACATGGCGGAGTACAAATATTGTAGGTGTCATTTTGGTAGGTGTTGCTTTTTGCTTTGCAGTAGATCGATCGAGAATTGTGAAAGCTTGTGTAAGGAAGTGGAGAGACGACGAAATCGAACGTGAGGAACGAAACGAACAGTCAGCAGCGATGTTCATTAATAACTTACTTAACGCGATTTATGGCTTATTGTAGAACATTAATATTTGCAGTTTATTGTACATTTACTTTGTGTTCGTTTTGCTTGCGATTAACTTTTCGCATACTCATTCTACGACGGTTCTTAATGGCGTCGGCTGTTAATCCGCTTTCGCCGTGCCTGAACCGCTGCTTCACAGCGAATTGAACTGGCCCCCACAATAAAGTGAATTATTGTAGCTGTCATTTAGTGCTTTTTTTTTTGTTTTTGTGACTTTCATTGAATTGCGAAAGCTGCGCGCATTAATTGTAAAATATTTTAATTCATTGACACTTTTTTAATTAAGGTAAGTTGCCATTCAGCATTCTTTTGAATATTTAATCAGCATAAGTGTTGACCTGCCCGTGACCATGAATATAAATTGAGCTTATTATGAAAAACTCATTATATTTTAATGAATATTTTCATATTGCATAATAAATAATTGGCAGTGCAATGATAATACCAATATAAGTATATAGAGGACAAGCTGAAAACACTTCAAAGCACAATCGTGAGCGCAGCCCAATGCCAGTGTGACCGTTTGCAGCTAGCGAAAAATACGGCCGTCGCTGCTTAATTGCGCAAATTAAAAATTTGCCGTTACATTTAATTCCAGGCCAGCTGTCAGTGCGCTGCTGTTGACCTTGAAATAGTTTTATTATATGGAAAAGGCCCCATTAAGCGCCAAAGAAATTGCAAGTATGTTTTTTTTTTGTAGCCTTGGTAGAAAAAAAAAGGAAATGGTCGCCTACAATGATTAATATGCGCGATGCGCACACAGACCCCAGCCAACCGCCAAGCCTATCAGCAGCTTGTGTGAAGGGGTGTGGGAGGGAGCGAGGGGTAGCTGGAAAGCTGTCAAAAGTTAATATTTTTGCTCCCACACTTGCCTGGGCAGCCGCATTTCTGTTTGACTTGTTCCAAGGAACAAAGGCAGCAGAAGCATGAAATGTTTACAAAGTAAACTTATTTAAATTCGATTAGCGCAACTTCCGTGCCACTTTTTCAGTGTGACCGTTTGTGGAATGTATGCTTTTACTAGGATAGAGAGTTTTAGCTATGATGGGGAATACGGGAAGAAGTAATTTACCTATGCCAGATATAATAGATATAGTAAAATATACTTGATATACATGATATACAAGATATACTAGATATATTAGATATACTATACATACTAAATATACTATATATACTAGATATACATGATATACTACTCTCCATACTGTATATTCTCTATATACTTGGTATACTGAACTTACTAGTAGAATATTACTAGAAGCACTAGATATAGTATTGAAGATATACTATACATACTTTATGTACCTTTCAGATTAATAATTTCTGACACATCAGATATCAAGCTAATCCAACTTTCTCAACCTCAGCTTATCTAGTCGCCAGAAGGGTCTTTCGCTAGCGACTCTCTCAGGCCAAGGATTATATTTCCCTCTTTATTTTCTCTGCTATATAGATATATATATTTTGATTAGTATGTATAATGCTGTGGCACTGTCACTTTAGAGTTGTTTTTGTTTACGCAAATAAAACGCAGGCGGCAGGCAACGTGTTGCCAGCAAATGTGGCAAGTTTTTGTGACGGGTGTTAAAGTGAAATGCCCAAGAGGACGGGAGAGAAGGAGAGAGGGAGAGCGTGACAGGGAAAGGGCTGCCTTATGTTGGCAAGTTCAAATATACAGGCAGGTTGGAAGTTCTGGCAGTTCAACCTTATGGCAAACAGCATTAGCTAACGCCTGTCAAGCAGCTTAGATGCTCACCTAACACACACACACGCACGCACAGCTGTAGTTGTCATGTGTGTGTGTGTGTGTGTGTGTGTGTGTGTGTGTGTGTGTGTGTGTGTATGAGTGTGTGTGTGTGCGTGTGTTATAGTCATGTTTGTCATTCATCATCTGCGTGCGATTTCTTGCACTCGGCGAGCATCATCAATCTTTGAGAGCGACCCAACTTCACAATTTATGACCATTGAGCAGACTTAGCATGCATAAGTGTGTGTGTACGTGTGTATGTTGCAAGTGTATTGTGTGTAAGTGTCAGAAATAAACAAGCGCAACTTGCAACAATTGTAAGCAATTTGTTTTTTCTGGCCTGCGAGCAAAACTTTTCGCTCAGCTCTATGTAAAATTGCCAATTATTCAACTCGTCTCTCTCTCTCTCTCTCTCTCTCTCTCTCTCTCTCTCTCTCTCTCATTCTCTCTGTCAGCAGGTGTGTGTGTGTGTGTGGTGTTTTTATAGCTGCTGCTCTGGTTGAGTAATTAAATTTGAGCAGAGCTTCGGCTTCGACTGCGGCACAGAAACCATTTAGCATCGAGTCTCAAATTTTGGCATTTCCCTTGCACAGTGGGACGAAGGCTGCAATTACGGCTTGAATTGAAGTGGCTTGATTGGAAAATTATAGTGGATAATTGTTTAATTGCTTTCCTTCAATTGGTTGTGGTTTCATGTGTCGCAGCATTCAGTAGTGGCATGTGGGAGGTTGCTTTCAGCCAGCGGTGGCAAGGTGGAGACAGGTGTTAAGCAATTTGGATTTGAGCTTCAGCTAGGAGCAAATAAAGGCAGCTTAACTAGCTATAACAATTACTTTGAAGTGTCCAAGAGAATAAGAATTCATTATGTGCAGACTGCAGAGAGGGAGATAGACGAGAATGATTATTATGGATCAAACATTATATGACTTAAATAGTTTTTTCTTTATTCGTGATTTCATTATAAACTCTTCATTTCTTAGGGGTTCTTTAGCTGCTTGCTGCCTCAGCTCAAGCATGAACTAAAGGCTCTTAAAGACTTTGCGTATACTTGATATAAATGCAAAGCTTTCAATATTTATATTAAAAATTATTGGCAGAGTCGAAGAGTTATATGTACATACATGATAGATAATCCCAATACATATATATTTCTTTACTAAAGCTTTTCTCCTTATCATTTCACATTTATTTTGCTTTATTCAAATGGTTTTCTGTCTGCGTATACTTGATAAAAATGAAATTAATGGCAAATAAATTCGTTGATTTTTTTTTTGCTTTTTTAACACACAAAAGAATCTTTTTTTAGCTTTGACAAAAAATGTTTTTATACTTAAATATAATATTTAAATATTATTCGATAGGAAAAACTTATATAAATATACATTTATACTATATAGTAAATGACAGGGAACTATATGAATAGTTAAATATAAAATATATATATTTGTTGCTCTTAGAAAAGAATGGTAGTTGACGAGGCGTATGAGTGATATTTACGCTAATTAATACGTATAGAGTGAATTGGCTTTGAGCAGTATGGCACTTGCTGTTCGTCCGTCAATCCAGTTGTCCGTCTTTCAGCCTGCCTACGAGTCTGCCCATCTGTCTGTCCGTCTGTCTGTCTGTCAGCCCATCCGCCTTGCCGTCCATCCATACGTCCGTATCTTTAGCTTCCATACTTAAAGAGCAACACCTTCAAAGTTCGCAAGTTAAGGTAGTGTCGACTTCCTCTTGAGATTTATGAAAAACTATCGAGGATCATGAAAGTGTATTTTGCAGTCGGTGTCGCTCGACTACAACATTCCCATTTGCTGTTTTAAATGATGCAATTAAAAATCTGAGCTGAGCTGCGCTGTCAATTTGTCCATTTGCGTTGTCTATCGTGTGAAAGCAGCTGCAAAATCTCGTGGCAAATCACAGCCCGAATATATGTTATGGCAAATGGGACAGAATACAACTTGAAATTAAAAAAAAAGAAGAAGAGAGAAAGAAGGAAATACTATGTCAAGGGAGCTGACGGCCAGCTGCATGCGTGTGCTTGACAAAGGCAAAGGCAGCGACAGAGGCAGAGGAAGAGGCAGAGGCAGCGACAGAGGCAAGGGCAACAGCATGCTGGCAGGACGTTTGATGCGCCACAAGTGCGTCGTTGTTAACCCCAAGGCAGACGACGCCAGCAACGATGCCAGAGTCCGGGTCCCCAGTCAGGCAGGCAGCCTTGGCAACAGACAACCATATACATACATATATATATGGATATATATTCATCTACATACGAGTGCGCGTTGTCAAGGACAACAGACGCACAATGAACTCATCGCACACTCTGACTCTGACTCTGATAATAACCCAGGAGCAGCAGCAGCAGCGGCAGCGGCAGCGTTGAGTGTTGAGGCACACCAGTTGCCTTTTGTGTCCTGGACAAGCGCTTGATTTGTGCCACGCCCCCAGCACGCACCCAGCCTCTTAGCCGAGCCACTCCATATCAGCGCTGAAAAGGTGCGACGTGTCAGCAAAAATCGCATAAAGTGAAAGCAAATTTGCTGTCGTTTGTACCATTTGTTGTTGCTGTTGTTGTTGTTGCTGTTGTACTTATGCCAGCAGGAGCAACAGGATGAGTTTATAAGCATGTGCTATATACACACGCACACAGCGAGCACACTCACACACACAAACACACACACACACACTGACACACACACATGCAAATGTGTGTATAGAATTTTTGGCACTCACACAGCAGCAACAACAGCAGCAGCCAAACTAACTCCCCTTGAAATTTTTGATGTCTCGCATAAATTATTCGAGGGAAAAAGCTTCTTGCAAATCGAATAAATTTAAGGCAATTTTTTGAAGCGGTTCGGAAGGTGGCACAAGCAGTGACAAGCAGTGGTCGGGGCAAGCAGTGTCTGCCACTCGAAAGGATATCAATTGCCTGGCTGCGCTTAAATGCTTTGATTGAGAAGCGCAAAGAGCGGCGATGCCTTGAAATTCAGTAAGCGCTTAAGAGTTATTTGGCTGAGTAAGCCGAAAGGTTGTTAGACTTTGTGTAATATAAGTTACTATATAACAGTTAAAGCGATGTCTGCTATAGTATAACAGTCAAAGTTTGACATTCACTTGATGCTCACATCCAGTTAACTATAGAATGTTTGTAAGCTCTGCTTAGGCTCTGCCACAGTTGCTAATAAGTCAAAGTAGTTGCCGTTATTGGCCATTTAATTGACCAAATCGTTGGCCCACTCGGGAATAAGTTTTTGGGCGAATTGCGTAAACAGAAAATAAATCAATAACTCAAAGCAAAGCGAGGCATTTGAATAGATGTGTGTGTGTGTAGGAGGTAGTTATGGCTTATATCGTAATTGATATAATTGAATACTCACCGCCGTGCCGTATGATGCCCACTTCCTGGAGTAT
Organism: Drosophila repleta; assembly: GCA_018903745.1. NCBI lineage: Eukaryota > Metazoa > Arthropoda > Insecta > Diptera > Drosophilidae > Drosophila > Drosophila repleta. The sequence goes on from JAEIGN010000396.1 coordinate 12,691,721, forward strand.
CGATGCCGCCAAATCCGCCTTTTGTCTGCTGCTCTCGAAGCGCTCCGAGTTGAGGGGCACTTGAAGCGGTCGATACAGCTGCGAGATGCAGAGCGTGCCCAGATTCTCGGTGGCGATGTCGTGTATTGTCACCAGCGACTGCTCAATGGCCGACTGCGAAAACAGAGGAAGAGACAGCTCAATAAATCTCTATTCATCATTAGCTATATTTATAAATGAACCCAACTCCCAACTCCCACCTCTGTCGGGGGAAACAGCTTTGGCTTATTTGCTTGGTCAAGGCATTAAAAATACATTTTTTGGCTAAATACATTCATGGCCCGGCCTCGATTGCCCTTGGCTTTTATCGCCAGAGTGGAAAATTGAGTTATTTGCCTCACTTTGTTCTAATCTGCGAGCGCGCGAAACTTGCCCCAAAAGCGACCGACTTTGCTCCACACACAAATTGATAAAGTGACCCGAAATACACACACACACACACACACACTGTCTGTGTGTGTGTGTGAGCTGACAGTTTATTGCTTTGTTTTGTTTAACTTTTGTTTTGTTGTTCTCGGCTCGACGATGATCTCCTTAAGTGCCTCCACATGCCAAATTTTAATTGAACTGCCAACTGTGACCCAACAGCTTTTGTCCTCAATTATTGTTTAGAGGCAAAACAATTCTATTTCAACTAATTTCCTTTACATATTCAAAAGTATTTTGAATATCAACTGAATCCCATTTGGCATTGTAAAGGGAGAGGAAAACTTTTACTTTCATTAATTTCTTTTTTGGCCCAGATTAAAGTTCTTATCAGCAATAGTTACTTTTGTATAATTGGTCTCCTATAAATGAAATCTTATTATGCTCTAATGCAAGATAAACTTTAGTTAGTGTCTCCTTAAATATAGTCAGGTCTGTCTAAGTTTAGCTGTCAAAAAGGCAGCTGAACGTTATACAATAAATATTTTATTAAAAAAATATATATTTAAATAAATCTGAATTCTATAGTAATCTATAATATATATTCCAATTCGAGTTTAGGCATCTGCTCTCCTATCAAATTGTGCTGCTTCACTACATTCGGAGACTCAAATCGCTTAATCAGATTGGGCTGCTCGGCACTTGAGCTTAAGCGAATTTGCTAATCGATTTGCTTGAGTGGGCTCAGGTGGAGCTGGATTTCAGGTATTTGCACCTGCTTTTAGTGCTAACGAAGTTCACTTCAAATTACAGCTCGTCGATGTTGCTGCTGCTGTTGCTGTCGTGGCTCAAGGGTTGCTGCTGTAGGCTGTCTCATTATAACAATTGCACTCAGCGCTAATTGCAGCTGATGATGAATTAAACGTGAGCAGCGCAAGCCGCAGCAGCAGCGGCAGGAGCCGAGCTCAGCCAAAACCACTCAAACCACTGCCCCACTCAATCACTCAGCCACTCAGCGCAGCTCTAAGCAACCCGCCCGCTACTTACACGCGTGACTATGTTGCCATCGCCGATGCGCAGAATGTTTTTAAATGGATTGCCCTGAGCAGCAGCTCCGCCCGGCCAGGCGAAGCTCGTGGATGTTGCTGTTGGTGTTGTTGATGCTGCTGTTGCTGCTGCTGTTGTAGTTGTCGCTGTTGCTGTTGCTGTTGCTGCTGCTGCTGCTGCTGTGCCTGTTGGCAGTGTTGCAGTTGCAGTTGCAGTTGTTGCTGTTGTTGCCTTTGCATGCTCAGCTGCCAGCAGCAGCAGCAGCAACAACAGCATCAGTTGCTTTGTCACGCCAGCAACTAGTTGCTGTCGTCGCTGTTGCTGCTGTTGCTGACAACTGTCGTTGAGTGCTGTGGCCACAATTAGCCTCTTTCCTGCATTGAGCATGCATCTCATTGTTGTTTCTCATTTGCCACTGTGCAGCTGTGTAAGAGAGAAAGAGAGAAAGAGAGAGAGAGAGAGAGAGATATTGTAATGCTCTTTTAATAAGTAATTGCGAAGCTTTTAGAAAGAGGAGCAAAAACTTGGTCGTAATTGCTCGAACCGAAATGTCCTTGCGATAAAAACATGTCAGCTGCCTGAATATTTAATTAGTTAAATGAAATCTTTTTTCCTTTCTTTCCTTTTTCCCTTTTCCGCTTTTCGCTTTTCGCTTTCCTCTTTCGCTCCTCTTCTGCTGCCTGCCATTGCCTGAGAGACTAAGACTTGGACTAGACATTGCTCCAATTTCAGTGCTCAGCACCTGCAACACTTCCAGCTTAATTACGATATTCTAAAGGCTAACGGGTTTTTAAGTGTTGGTAAACGGGCAATTATTTAGCTAAGATAAAGATAAGTGGCGCTTGGGCTGAACTGGGTGAGCTTGACGTAGGTTAGCCTTAGCGTTAGCCTTAGCGTTAATGGAAAGTAAGTGAAATGTGGGAAATTTTTTAGTAATTTGTATTAATATTTTGTGTATTTCAGTGTTGGTAAATACTTAATTATTTATTGATGACAAAGATGAGTAGGTTTCAGAGTGGGCCAGTTGTTAGAGAGATTTTTTCGGGTTAACAGAATATATTTATTACCAGTACAGCATTTTAGTGTTGGTAAATGACCATAGTTAAAGTAAAGAAAAGCTCTTGAAATAGTTTATATTGAATACAAATTCATTCGGCTTAAGCTGCTTTAACAAGCTTAGCTTGAAATAGGATTAAATAGATATTTCCCCAGATATTAGAGCACATTTTTACTTATATACGAGCCAGAGCAGAGAAAATGCTAACTCAACGTGTCAGCGGGAGGCAGGAATGATTAAGCAAATACATAAATAAATTGTTAAAATATTTATTTTATGCCCCAACCAAAAGGCAGAGCCTTAAGTGTCTCTCTGGGTGTGCGAGTGTGTGTGTGTGTGTGTGTGGGCGTGAATGAGTGTGTGTACTTCCAGGTAGAAGCCACGTCAACAAAGGCAACAAGCGGAAACACTTGCATACGACTTGCTCTCTAGACCAAAACCCAAACCCAAACCAGAGCTAAAGCAAACCAAACGAAACCAAACGCTTATGAGTCTTTCATGAAAGCGAACGAAATGTAAATATCAAATGAAAAGCAGAAGAAAAAGACAGAAAAAAAACAAATCGTATGACTGACTGGGCAATACCCTGTCTTGACTAACGAGGAGAAATTGATGTGGGAACTTAATTGTACTTAAATAAATGTATACATTGAGAATTATTGGATAGAATATCAGAATTATATGCTTAAAATATGGTAGAATAATTATATAAAATGTTATATAATTATTTAAAGCTTCAAAGGTGGAACCCATTGGACACCTGCTCATTGCACACCTGCATATATACCCATAGAGCCCAGGTTGGCCAAAATTGTTTACAGGGTATTTAAACATATACAAAAAGCATGAGCTCGTGTAGAGGATATGTACTTGTCTTACATATCTTTTGCATTAGCAGCAGTCGAGAGCTGTAAAATGACGACTAAACTGGGACGTAATGCAGCTGGATTTTGCAGTTGGCGAAGAAAGGGTTGCGTGGGGGCGTGTGGGGCTGGTGGGGAGTTTGGGGCTGCGGGAACTTTCCATTTTAAATGAAAGCAACATTTTTACAACGTTTTCACTTTTAGTTGGCAAACAAACTTCAGTTCGACTGTCGTAAAACTTGGGCTTGCCGCCATTTTGTTTTATTTGCGGCGCATTTTACAAAATGGCCAGCATTTCATTTAAGTGTGTGTGTGTAAGTGAGTGTGTGTGTGTGCTACTCATAATATTTAATGTCCATCGCTTATTGATTGCATTTCCCGTTAAATGTTCTCCAATGAGAAACCATTTGATGGTCGAAAAACTGTCGCTGGGGAAATTACTTAAAAAGATTAGCTCGCCAAAGGAGAGCGACGACGATACGGGGTCATTATGATGTCAACTATTTAGATACATATTAGAGATAGAGCGAGTGGGCCTGGATGACTTTATGATGGAGAAGTTGCGGGAGATACATTGTGAATGATACTAGGTGAACAGCTCTGAAGGGCAAGTTGCTAAGGCAAAGTTTTCAAGTGAATGGAATTGACTCGGGCTGAGATAATATATAGGAACATATATATGGTATCTTCATTAAAAATGATAGTTGGCATTATATATGTTTACCCTTTACTCTCTATTCTCCTCTCTCCCACATAGTTAACCCCTTCAATTCAAACGTCCACCAAAAGTTCTAAAAATTTCCAATTTTAGTTTCAGCTAAAATTCAAAATGAAATTCAAATTTCCGACAGCAACAACTTTTTTATAGCTGCATAATGAACTCTGACAGGCGGATGGACTGAAATAATATATTACCAAAAAAAAGAGCAAAAAAACCTGTTGACAATGGGCACACCCACACCGCACACGCCCCGCCCCCTCCCCACGCCCGAGAAACTATTCACAGAATGAAATAAAATACGATTTCCCCGACTTTGCTCCAGCCAGAAGGAAGCTAATTAAATGCAGCACAAAACCAACAGAAACAAAAACAAAAGCAATCTAAACTAAAAGTGCGAGAGGGAGAGAGAGAGAGAGGTTTGTATACTTCTGTGTGCCACTGTGTGGCTCGACTAAATGCCGACGAAAACTCTGCGCGTGTGGCTTTTGCCTTTGTGGATTTTCCCAGCGTAGCTGTGGGCGTGGGCGTGCATATTAAATGGCAATGCGCGTATTAATTTGCATTGCCCAAAAAGGGGGCGTGGCAGGCGAAGCCCTTCTTTCCGTGCAAGAGTCAATTGAAAGCGCGAAAAGCACGAAATTTGCGGCGGGCGTTTTAATACTGGTTGGAGTGGTGCTGCAAGGGGGGTATATAGGTTTTGCTGGGAATAGCTACATATGTGTGTAATCTGTATTACCTAATAATAAGCTAACAAAAGGATTGAGTTGTCTGTCAGCTCTATACTTTCAGGAACCTCTAGGTTCCATAGTCAACAGACTGAGCTATCGACTGTTGGGTTTCTTTGCCTTTTCTACTATCTCTAAGAGCTTTAACCATTTGAGGATTCTTTGATGTAAGCTGTGAAAAATATCTCAAATTTAGAAAGTTTTCCTATACATTACTATAATGTATACATTAATCAGTTCTAATCTCGCTTCAACGAATATTCATTTTCCAGCGCATTTCCCACTCCAATCTTAAAGACTGATGTCTAAAAGCTTCGCCGTTTCTTTTCCTCTTCTCCTCTATTTGTTATTCCCAGCGTTGTTAATTTAAGTTTATTTTTACTACCCAATAATAGTTGTTGTTGCTCTTTTTGGTGTCTCTATTTGGTAGCTGAATCCGCATTTTATGCTCTGTTTCCAGAGTTCGCCGGAGACATTAAAAGTAACAAGCCATAAAATTCGCCCGGCTATAGCTGTGCCCTGTATCACGATTAAGGATGTAGGGTATATATAAGAAGTAAAGGAAAATTTAAATAGAATATGAATAAATAAAGAAATTTGATTTGAATATTTATTTTTATTTAAAACATTTATAAGAGGTATTCCCGCAATATATATTGTTATGTATTATTTCAATTATTTTAATTTACCAAATTTTTATCGATATTTTTATAGAGTTTCCCTTGATAATTATTAGAGAATAATTTATAATTATACTACAAATAATTAGTGATATTCCCTCTCTCTGCACATAATTTTTAATTATTTCTTAGCAGAATAAGCTTGCTTTCGCAATTCTAATGAAATTTCTATAATTTCTTACTTTCAGCTGGCCAAGTGGAATACCCTTCATCAGTGATGATTTCCCTTGCACTCGAGCTGCCGTCCAATGCAGTCATAAAATTGAACAAGTCACGTTAACAGGAGCGCAAACACTCGACACATTGGCTGCTTGCAGCAGCTCTTCAATTGAGGGCTTTGCCGCTGCTGAGCATAAATTATTGGAATCGCTGAACATCAAATGGATATATTTAAGTACAGTTTCCGGCGACTTGCTCTCTCCCACTCCCCTTCCTCTCCTCTCTCATTTTACGGCACTTGTTCCGCTTTTAATTAGACTAATTTATATGCAAACTGCAATTGACGGCGACATCTCAAGTGCACTTTGCACCAGTGCACAACTCTCTCTCCCCCCCCTCTCTCTCTCCCCTCCCCCCCCTCTCTCTCTCCCCTCTCTCTCTCTCTTTCTCTCTGTGTGTGTTAGGGACTTTCCTTGACAGAGAAATGTGTTTTTTATGAGCATCCTAATAAACACGTCACGTGTGAGTAACTTTTCACGTCACGAGTTGGGCCTTTAACAAATTGTAGCTAATTAAACGTTTGCCTTTTTATAGGGAGTACCCCGAACGTGCTTTTGCGTAGGCATTTAAAAATTTAACTGAAAAAGGTTCCTAAATTATTTCAAAATATTTAAAATTTAAGGAAAATATTCAAAAAATTAAAAAAAAAATCTAAAATTTTCAAGGGACTATCCTTATTAAAAATACTTCAAATTGAGCAGGAAAAAAAGTATCAAAAATTAAAATTTTCACATAAACTATTTTAAAAAAATTTAATTTATTTATTTATATATTATTTATTTATTGATATATCTATTTTCTATATTTCTCTAAAAATTGCCTTTTAAATTGTAAAACTCTCGAGGAGCACTTGACATCGTAAGGCTAATAGTGTCGCAGCTTAAACAAAATGATCCTTGAAATGTTGCCTAAGGCGATCGCTTTTTTTGCTGCAGCTGCTGCAGCTGCACTTTGTGGAAAGTTTGGCGCTGCAAGCCAAAGGAATAACTGTAAAAATGTGGCAGCATAAAATGCATGGCTGCCCTCTAGTTGCCACGCCCACTGCGCCACAGGGGCAAGCACATCAAACGCAGCTGCTACTCGGAGCGTGTGAACGCTACTCTTTATACATACTTGAGATAACGTACGTGCGGTTGAGGCGGGGTATATCGAAATTGTGGGTAAGGATGTAACAGGTTGAAGGAAGGAATGGAAGATGGAGCAAGGCATATGGATAAAACTTAATACGGATGAGAGCAGAAGGAAAATGGAAGATGATAGATGATGGCAGACGAAGGACGAAGGAGGATGCAATGTAGTTGGATGAAAGTAGATAGACGATAGAAGAATGAAGAAGCCAGAGACTGGAATGGATAGAGACTGGACTGGATAGAGACTGGAAGCTAGAAGCTGGCAGATATGAGTCATGTTAGTCAACTAAGTCGTGTATACCCATTTGGTGGACCTTTGTTAGGGTATCCGAATGTAGCAAGCGCCCATTTCTCTGCCTGCTGTTTCTTCTTCCTCTTCTTCTTCACATGTTGTGCGTATAGTAAGCCGCATAAGAAATTTGTCAACATGTTTATAATCAAAGTTGTTGTTGTTGTTGTCGCTTGTTGTTGTCAACAGCAACATTTGTTGGCCTCCGTGTCTTTGGCTGTCGGCTTAATTCATAAAGGGTTAAGCAACACTTCTGGCAAATCAGCCACATGCAAAAGACAGCTTTATGTGCATAGCCACGCCCCCTTTGCGCCTAGTGCCCCTCGCACCTAGCCGTCTGCCTGCCCAGCTCTGCTTTATATAGGTTAAATGACTTCCTTGTATGAAACGCTGCCAGAGCTAAGCAAACAACGACTTTGAGTTCACAGCAGCCACGCCCACAGTTGACGCCTTCGACTCCTTCCTCCTCCTTCACTACTGCCAGCGCAGTGGCTTTATTTGTTGTTGTTGCCACAGGCTGGCATAAACTATCTTTAGATCCATTTGCGGACCCTTTCATAAGCACGTTTTTATCTGCTTTACACATTTCTGCGTTGCCTTTGCTATAAATAACAGAAAAAAACGAGTGGAAACCCGGCAGCGCGGGGTGGGCACGACTGCATCACACTCGCTCAGGCTGCACGAAGGGTTGCCAATGATGAGTAGAAGTTCGAAGATGGTTCAGGTCAGACAGCTTCAATAGTCATGCAATGACTATATACCAGTCCATATGTTACTCCAAGCCAATATACTCTTCTTCATTTCGTGAAAGAGCATCATAAATAAATGTTTTTTCTTCATTTTTTTGGTACGTAATGGCTATAGGGCGTATATATACGAGTATATATATGTTGAACTGCTGATTTTGTCAGTTTTCTTTGTCATTGATTTTCGATCTTAATAATTTGATGTGTGCTTTATGTGGCGGAAACCGAGGCGGAGCCTCGACTCGACTCCCCCTTCACTATTTACTCGTTATACCAGCAGCAGCGGGAGCAATTGTCATTGCAATGCATTTGATTTGATTTTTATGTGCTGTTCGTTGTCGTTTTTATGGCTTTATAATGTGCGCCTTATCTGGGCGCCGGACATGCGGCCAGTCGAGCTGCTGGCAGTGAACCTTTGGCAAGTTGAATATGTCTGGATTTTGCTGCTGCTGCAAGATATGCGACATACGCTGCACGCCCCCCAGGAGTTGGCCTTCAAAGTTATTAAATTCCCATGCTGCGACCTAAGCCTGGGATTAGAAGAGATTTATCTGAGACCCTAGATTAAACTGAGGCCGGTTTATGTTCAGGAGCTTGAAATAGCCTTGAGTTAAGGCATATATACTGTTGTGTATACCCTATAAAAAGCTGAGTGTTCCTAGCTGAAGTTTCTCTCAACATTCTCAACTGCTTCTGGCTTGTGGTTAGCACCAAGCTTACTCAGCCTGTAGTTCTGATTGATCTACTGATGCCACTTGATGCCACTTGATGGTCTCTCAAATCTTAGTTAATTTCCACAAGCCCAAGGATTCGCTCAAACGTAACGTGTGAAATCAGCTCACACATTATGCAAAATGCAGCAAAGAATAACAACAATAAAGAACAACAATGGCAAACATTAAGATAAACCAAGTCAAAACATCAACCGCTGACAACTTCAGTTATTCCGCTTGAGTTGCGATGCCTTTTGGCATTCGAGCTGGGCAGAAGCTGTGCAGAAAAAGGCGTTGAAACGTTATATACATACATATATATATAAATTTTCTTTTTCTCCTCATTTTCCGGCCGTCAATGCCATTTTGGCCAACACTTAAAGCAAATGAGATGACGGTTGAGCTGGCCAAAAAAAAAAAGAAAACTGAAGAAGAAGCTGAAAACCAAAGCTGAATCTAACCGCAGGCGCTGCCACAAAATCTCATTAAATTAATGCAGGCCTCAAGAGTTTATTTTACTCCCTCCTCAGCTGCTGGCCTACGCCTCCTGCTCCTCCTGCTCCTCCTCCTCCTCCTCCTCTTGGCTGCCCAGAAAAGAAAACTAATTCGTGGGAAAACGTCTTTCGCGAAAATTGTGCCAAGATTTGAGCTGTTTGATAGGCCGAAAAATGAAAGAAATGCTGGCCTAGCCCCAGTCAGTCCCAGTCCCAGTCTCAGTCAGCCTCAGCCGCAGGCTAAGCATCAGCTTAAGTCCTATGTACAAATATATATATATATCTAGTTTATGTGTATATGGAGTGGCTGCCACTTAGCTCATGACATGCAAAATAGACGTGTAACAGATCAGAGGATTACGAGCTCGGCCAGTGAGTTGCAGAAGAGCCGCATATTGAGCTAATAATTGATGTAAATCTCACTCGTGCTAATTCTTACTCTTGCGAGAGCATATTTTGGCTGTGAAGCGACTTTGTGTTAAGTGTAATTCGAGGCGTCAAGATTAGTGGGAGGGGCCAGGGGGTGTAACTAAGTGAAAGGGGGAGGAGAAGTGCGATTGAGGTGTAAAAGTCTTGGGAATGAGAATGATAAATGGAAACAAAGGTAAGAAGTGTAAACAAATTGAGAGAGAGATAGAGAGAGAAAGGGAGAGAGAGAGAGAGAGGGAGTAAGAAAAAAAGAAAGAGGAAGCGAGAATGGGAAAGACAAAGCATAGACAGGCTAATAGAGATGCTGATAAATTGATAGGGAGGGAGATAGAGATCTATTTAGAGCAGTAAAGAGGCGCAAGAGATAGATATTAAGAGATAGAGAGAGATACGTACATAGAGAGAGAGGGGTAGAGATATTAGATGACAGGTATAGAGACTGAGAGTGAGATGGAGACAGAGGGAGAGAGAGAAGAAAAGCCAGAAAAGAAGATAGAGAGAGATGTAAGGAGACATACAGCCAGTGAGACAAAGAGAGAGAGAGAGAGAGAGAGAGAGAGAGAGAGAGCGAGAGAGGGGGAGACATAATAAGAAATGAAGTAATAATAATAAGAATGAAGTGAAGAAAGAAAGGCAACTCTGTATTGAAATTTATTAAGTAAAAATCGATCAAACTTAAAGTTTCAAGCGAACTAGAATTTTGAAGAGAGACCCACATGAGCATATGAGCTTACTTTTATTTCAGATTTGTCAGCCATGAGGAGAGGACTTAAGTTAAACGTTAGGCAAATTGAGGAGATCTTTGCGCATGAGTGGCTTATGTTTAGCAGACATTGTCTAATACGCATCCATTATCAAATAACCCTAATCAATCAACTACCTGCGCCCTGCAGTTCGACGGGGATTGCCAGCAACATGGCTCGCCGAGTTAACCCATCAGATTCATGAGCTCAGATGCCTTGACTCTGGTCAAATGTGGCTTATGAAAAGGGTTTTTCATATCTCTTTTTTTTTTGTTTGTTTATTTTGTGTTCTGCCTCGTGCTAAGCACACGGAAATGTTGGGAGAAACCGCAACAAATGCGACGCTGAAAGGGAGAATTATTCGAGCCACAATTCTGGACGGCGTCCGGCACAGATTTGCGTTATTCAGTTTCGCTCGTGCTGATTTTTTGTAAACACACATAAAAAGGATAAGCTAGCTGCACAAGGACGGAAATCGATGGGCATGTGTACAGCATGTCCGTGTAATCTACCCTGCAGATGCTGTTCGCAGGGGCTCGTCGGCTGGTCAGTCTGCCAGACTGATAATCGAGCCAATCTCAAGAGCTTCATCCGTTAGATATCTGAAATATATATTCCTGTGAGCCCTAATGAACATAAGTTCAATCATAAAATTGGCTTAAGCGAACCTCTCCCACTTGATTACTCGAAGACTATAGCAGCAAGAGACGAGAACTGTTGAATATAATTACTCGCATTGCCTTGCTTCTTAGCTGACATTCTTTTTTTGTTATCTGTGAACCTTCTAGGGTATCTTCCTAGTCGTTCCCTGACCTGTTTTTTATTTTTAGTCAAGTTTTTTTATCTCGCCTTTTTCCGACTTTTCTATATATATTGGTCCATATTGTTTCAGCATCGTTGCGCTCCGTGTTTGCTTTGCCTTTTTTGAGCCATGTCTCAGTTTTGTTGTTCAGCTTTTTTCGCGATGCGCTGCTTAGTCATGCCCATAAAACGCGCAGCGTGTTGTGAAATTTTCCAATGGTTAACAATAAATTGGAGCATTAAACATGACAATGTCATCAGCCCCATTCTCATCATCCCCATCATCATCCTGATCATCATCGCCTTTGTCATCTCCATCTCCGTCGTCATTCGACACCATTTTCATAATCATTCACATGTCGTGCCCATCCCCTTTATCAGGCAGTCGATTGCCATTGCAAGTTCAGTCAAGTTCGAAATTCGCACATTCTTTATAAATACCCAAATATATATGGATATGAATAATCATAAATATGCATTTATATATTTATAAATGTGGCTAATATATGTAGCAAGTTGTATATTACGTATACGCAACGTGGCCAACGCGATGATTGAAAAGCTATAAAATGGCCCAGGCAAATGTGCACTGAAGTACTTCAAATAATACAATTGCTTTTATCTGTTTACACGAATTCGAATTCGATTTCGATTTGAAAATATGGAAATTTATTCAATTTAGTAATTTGTGTAAAATAAGCTAAATCAGAGAGAGAGAGAGAGAGAGAGAGAGAGAGAGAGAAATAGAATGAGATAGATGGAAAAATATGAAAAATATGGACAGAGAAAGAGAGGTTAGAGAAAAAAAATGATACAAACAATGAATGTGAGTTAACGAGAAAGACAAAGAGAGAGAGAGAGAGAGAGACAGAGCGAGAGAAGAGAAGATACAGAGGACAGTTGCTCTAAAAGTACCTTGGACATAATCTTTATAAAAAATAAAAATAAATATAAACAAGTTAAATACATATATCTCAACTATCTAGAATCTAATTTCAAGATAATAATTGAAAATTCTCTTGTTAAAGAATTTTAAAATATACAAGAAACATTCGTTCTGTTTGGAAAAAAGTTCTTCAAGACATTAAATAAATTTAAATATTCAGAATTCAAATAAATGCAAGAATTTTTATTTTTATTTTTAGCTACAAATTGCCTTCGCTCATCGGGAGTTGGAGTTGAGTTTATTTGGCTGTCAATAAATTTGCTTGAATTATGCATAAATTTGCTTGAATTATGCATAAATTTGTGCAATTTCACTAAAGTCTCCACCATAAATATCTCATTGAATGTGTGAAGTACTCAGCTAAGGGCAATTTGTAAAGTGACTCGAGTTAGTTTCGTGGCGCTGGCCATGATTCATTCGGCGCAATTTATTTGGTGGCCAATATCATTAGCATTAATTTTATTAATTTGGCTCGCATAAAGCGGGAGCGCAGTTGAGAAAATACTATTACGCTGCCTTCAAATTGGTCATTAAGTCAAATTCAATGCGTGCCACAAAAAAAGTCAATATCTATATAAAATAAAATATATATATAAAGATATCTATCGATAAAGCTGTATAAAGTATGTACATCTATGTCTAACAGCCATAATGAGTTTATTGATTTGGGCCTGTGGCCCCACAATTTGCTGGGGCCATGTTCATGTTCGCGTCATGGGAATTTAATATCAATTTGATGCTACTTAAGATTGAAATGTGTGGAGCTCGGTGTAACCGGAGCCGGAGCCGGAGCTCGAGTGTGTAACAACTTCAAATGGTTACAATTTATCAATTTCGAAGGCTACATTGAACGCGTTTAGAGAAATTTCTGTATGTTGAGTTGATTTGCTAAGTTATAGAATGAAAGTTATAGAATGAAAAGGAGTATATGAAGTCTAAGAGGTAAGCTATAGATACATATTGTCTCTCTATCAGCATCAATTGCAACTATTTCTTGCTTCTAGAAAGCCATATACATAATCTATATATTTATTCATGAGACTACTTAGATACCTCTTTCTAAGATTTTCTATATTTGCAGGGTATCTATCAGTTGTGCACTCCCTTTATCGCGGATAGCCAGAAGACTTCAACAAATGCCATTGTATATACGCCAAGCTAGGGTATCTTAAGCTAAGCTAGGGTATCTTTAGGCTGTGCACTTTGTCGCCTTTCGCGCTCTTCGCACGTTCGGCTTGGCCACGAATGACAAGTCGAAATGTAAACAAAGTGAAGTGCCACAACGATTGTCATTAATATTTATCGCCACAGCCATCATTGTCAGAGGGCCACATGGCATACAGAGAGTAACTATATATGTATGTGAGCATGTGACAAAAAACACAAAGAGAGAGAGAGAGAGAGACAGAGAGAAAGAGCGAACGACAGCTTTAAGCTCATTAAAAGCTAGCACATATAGAACATAATTGTCATCACTTATATAGAGACTGCCACACAGTCCTCTGTGAACAATTTACATTGCAAAGGCAACTATATATTTTATGTATATATGTATATATTTGTACAGTTTTTGCATTTGCATGAGCTGACTGCAAATATTATTATCAATTATTGCCAGCCTCGCAGCGAGTGCGACTGATTGGATCTACTAAATGAAAGCACTTGTTACAGCAGCTCACAACGTTTTGCAAAGGCCTTTGTTTAATTAGAACAAAAACGACATACACATGGATAAGCACATACACACACAGAGATGCACACACACACACACACACACAGATACACACAAATAGTCATGGGCATACTAAACAGTGTTGGCTGCTTTTAAAGTGATGCCAAATTGTGTTGTGTAAAACGATATTCAGCAAGAGTGTATATCGTAAAACGATATCCAGAAAATGTAGCCAAACGACAAATTGTTAGATTTTTAATATCGCAAAACGATATTTACAAAATGTGATACAGTAATGAGCGTAAGATGTGTAATATCGTAAAACGATATTCAGAAAAACATGACAGAATACTTATTAAGATCATTAGAGCTTATCGAACATCGTAAAGGTATGGTCCGGAAGCTACAGTTTGATTTCTGAGCTTGCAAGGCGAAATACGATATTCAAAATTATAAAAACGATATTCAAATAAATGAGAAAGACAGTTTGCAAGACTGTAAATCAGACAAATGAGTTCAGCTGCATATGATACTATTGATAAGTTATATCGTAAAACGGTATTCATATGATTCGCTGCAGTTTTTTATGACTGCCAATTCGAATCAATTTTAAATTTATTTTCAATATTTTTCACAGATAATTTAGCTGTATCTAAACTCAGTTGTATATCGTATATCGTACATCGTAAAAGTAAATTGAAATCAATCTGAGTTCCCATTTACAGTAGAAACTTATTCATATTCAGCTCAGCTCTGTCTCTGTTTGGATTCCAGCTCTCGCCTTGCCAAGCAGCGCATCTCTGTTCCCTGCTCAGATTTAATTTTGTTTGACATTTCTAATTTATGTATTTAATTTAATTAAAACGAAATTAGTTTATGCTGATTTTGCTGCTAATAACAATCGTGCGGTCACAACAATTTGTAAATCGAATGGCAAACAATTTTGTTTTGCCTTCCAATTAAATGGCAGATTAATAAATAAACTGAATATTTCTGCTGAAAGCAACTTGTGGTAGCAATAGACAGATATATTTGTGTGCCTTTATATATATGTATATATATGTATACATATTTCATCTGGCATGCCACATTGATTATGCCACACATTAGCATAAATGTGCAAACCTTTCAACTGCCTGGATTACTGCTGCGAGGGTCGCCAAACTCTCTGGCTGAAAGCAACAGAAGCAGCAAAAAGTAAGGAGAAGAGCTGGCTAGCAATGGGGAGTGTTCGACTAGGAGATACCCTGCCTCAGAGTGAAAGACGATCAAATGGATAGATGAACAGAGGGCCAGATAGACGGACAGCCAGACAGACAGTCTTGATCGACTCCTGCTCCGATTAAGATATATACATATATATATATATATATAGAAGATCCCTCAGGCTATCATATACATTCTCACGATATCAATATACCCTGCATGCTCACTTCCAATCGTCATAAAAAGCATTTGAGTCTATTGTTGCCGCTGTTGTTGCTATTGCTTCAGGTGGCCGGGCGCTGGTTGGGTGGCTGCTTGCTCTTGAGCGTAAAGGTGAATGAACACGGGCACAGGCGCAGGCAGGCAGGCAGGCAGGCAGTCGTCGGCGTCGTCGTCGTCGTCGCATCGATATGCCAGCAAATATGCATAAATAAAATGGGCAAAGCCCATCAAGTACAGCTACGTGATGTTGGCTCAAGAGCAGAGCAGAAGCAGAAGCAAAAACAAAAAAACGTAGCATACTTTGCAGCGCAGCGACTCGCCACTCACAATTGGCCTTAAAGCCATTTAATTTTATTAAGCAAATGGGAGCTTTAAAGCGCGCCCTATCCCTTGTCAAACGTCGTCTGGCCGATGTCGAGAGATCCCTAAAAGGGTCTCAGAAAAGTCTCGGAAAGAAGAAGACGAAGACGAAGGAGGAGCTGAAGGAGGAGCTGAAGAAAAAGTGTAGCTCCGGCCTGCTTCACAAGTCACTGAGTAAATAATTTAGCGCATTCAATTATGTACAATAATGTGGCACACACACAGACGCATATATACACTCCCACACACACACACACACACACACATACATACATACAGATATATATGTATATAGCACAAATGAACGCCTTTTGATAAATATAATACGCTCTGGCATGCGCTGCTTATCAATTTCCATGGCTTTAAGTCGAATGCAAATAAAGTTAGCTTCAAGGGAAGTCTTATAACAGAGAGAGAGAGAGAGGCAGAGCGAAAGAGAGAGAGAGAGAGAATGCTTCACTCTATGCCAAATGGATTTAAAGTTTGATAAACGTTGAGCTTCAAGGGTTGTGTAACTATCATAAAGTGCAATTCCCAAGCGGAGCATTTCTACACCATCTCCCTCTGCCCCTCTCTCGATGCCTTTCCTCCAGAGGCATTGGTTTCCCATGTCCCAAAAGTGCTGTTAGAGCGAGCTTATTCTTTTTCTCATGGTGTGAGCTGCTATTGGCCATCGATTTGGACTCTCGTTAAGGACTTGGACTCGAGCTAAACGAGCCCCAAAAGTGTCCTCAAAATATGGCTAAGCTTTAGTGCTTAACGCTCATTCCCAGCAATCAAAACGTGCTTTAAGCTGTCGAGCGACACAATGTGAATGAGCGTTTAGCAGCTCCTCTCAGGAGATAGAGAATAGAAGATAGAAGATATAGCTATAAATGGAATTGAAGATAGAAACATAGATAAAGATATATATAGAATAAAAGATAGAAGATATAATATCTTTTATCGTTACTTCAGTTTATAAAGTATTTCCATGTCAATCCATTTATAAACCCATATTTCTTATCACAAACTATCCACAACTCTCATCGTCCCCTCATCGCGCAGTAGATAGGCGAGAACATATCGTTCTCAGGCAGTTATGTTCAGCTAAATATTTACATATTTACCAATTTGCATGTGGGTAAATGTTATGTATTTGCGCTTTCTTTTATGGGTCTTACCTCTCTTTCATAAGAAATCAAATCATGTTAACGCTTTGTCCTCGTCAGAGTCAACCACTTGGCTGTTGTTGTTGATGTTCTTCTCCGTCTGCTTCTTCCTCTTGTTTTTGTGGCTTTTATTCTATATATTATTTTGAGTTTGCTTTCTCTTTTTTCTTTTTTGTTGTATTGTTTTATTATTCGTGCGTGCGTGAGTGTGTGTGTGAGTGTGTGTGTGTGGGCTCTGTCTGTGGCAGGCTTTTACGTACTTAAATAAGTATTTTAGGTATTGTGTTGCGGGCCCTCAGACATACGTTCGCTTCGAGACGCCCACGCACTTGTATTGCTTTTGTCGTTTCACTTCGATTCAATTTCTTCTCTCTCTCTCTCTTTGTCTCTTTTGTTTTTATTTTTATAATTTCTCTTTTTCCTTTCTTTTAGATTTTGTTTTTACTTTTGTTTTTATAATTCAATTCTATTGATGCAAATATTGCGAAGATATTTAAATTTTATTGTGTTAGCGGGCACAGTAGCTGCCTCCCTCTCTCTCTCTCTCTCTTTCCCTCTCTCTCTCTGTCTGCGTGTGTGTGCTAAGTTAATTTGTCGCTTGTTTGTTCATTGAATTTGTAGCATTTATGTAGTTTATGATTGGCTTTCACAATTGTATAATGTATGAGGTAGGACGGACATGCGAGGCCTCTTCGAAAAGTAATGCGAATTTCGGAATTTTTTGAAATATATTTTAGATATGCAAGCGATATGATATATACGCTATATGATATAGGTCTGGAAAATATTGAAACTGATACAGATTCTTAAGATCTAAGATCTAAGACAAGCTAATACAGTTATCAAAACTCAACTGAGTAATCCAAATGCCTAACTTCTGGATAAGGATAAGGATATGGATATGGATATGGATATGGATATGGATATGGATATGGATATGGATATGGATATGGATATGGATATGGATATGGATATGGATATGGATATGGATATGGATATGGATATGGATATGGATATGGATATGGATATGGATATGGATATGGATATGGATATGGATATGGATATGGATATGGATATGGATATGGATATGGATATGGATATGCTAATGGATAGGGATATAGATATGGATCTGAATATAGATATGCATAAGGATATTTGTATGGATAAGGATATGGATATGAATGTGGATAGCCCAATATCTCCTATCAACAACACTGGCCATACTTTTCAAGCACACCTCGTCACAGGCCATTAGCTTATAAATAGCTGGCAAAATATTTAAGCTGCTGCTAAAAGTAGCCCGTGGCTGGCTAAAAATTTAAGCTGAACGAATTTGCTTAAGCTTTCGCCCTAAATATAGTTCGTGTCGAGTCTTTTGATACGGTTAAGAGGCGAACTTCTGACTCCTGGCTGAGATGTCACATATTAGTTCTGTGCCTCAACTTTTGTGCTCTCTGCTGAAGTTTCAGTCAGTTCCAGCTGCAAATTCTTGGTTAATAATGAATGAAATTGAAACTTTGTGCCCCTCTGAAGAACTTCTCTCTCTTGTCTCAGGCTTCGACACATTCGTACAGTCCATGAATATTTATTAGCTGCAAAGTTCTTAGTGTTGGTTAATTGAAGCGTTTCGCAAAATCCCGAAAAACCTGTTGCCTCATTAACGCCTAGGCCTAGCCAGCGTGTTGGCCCGCGCCTAGGCCTGCGGGCCAAAGTTAATTACAATATTTTATGGCGGGGCATACGCAGCAAATTTAATTCCCCAACAAATTGCCCGCAGTCCGGAGCGCAAAAGGAAAAATAATAATAAGCAGAGACGTGACCGAGCGCGCATTAAACTCATGAAAGAAATGGAAAAATAAATACAAGTTCGGGTTGACATGGCCCTCAAATGCGTCGCTCAAACAGGAAATAAGAATTTACTTAATGGAAGTTCAGCGAGAGAAGTGGGAGAGGAAGTGGAGCTGGAAGTGGAGCAGAGCCTGGTCTAGGCGACCCTGCGAACTGTTCTTATGCAAAAGCTATTAAAAAGGTTGAAGCGAAATCTGTGCAGAGAGAAGCAGAAAAATAAGCTTCCTCGTGCAATTTCTTTGTTCAGAATTTATGAATTGAATTTGAGATATTTTCGTAGGTAAGTTGAAGCGAGAAGCGACCTTTTGCTTCTCTCTTCAATACATATAATGAGAGCGAGCATCGTAAACTCTTATCAGCATTTGCCACACTACTTTATTTGCTATCTATAAAAAGAAGAAGAGTGAAGCTGCTTATCTTTTACATTACTTCGCTTCTCTCTTCATATTTTTGCCTATAATTAAGCTAAGCATCATAAACTCTTATCAGCATTTGCCACTCTAGTTTATTATTTATCTATAAAAAGAAGAAGAGTGTAGCTGCTTATCTTTTACATTACTTCGCTTCTCTCTTCATATTTTTGCCTATAATTAAGCAAAGCATCATAAACTCTTATCAGCATTTGCCACTCTAGTTTATTATTTATCTATAAAAAGAAGAAGAGTGAAGCTGCTTATCTTTTACATTACTTCGCTTCTCTCTTCATATTTTTGCCTATAATTAAGCTAAGCATCATAAACTCTTATCAGCATTTGCCACTCTACTTTATTTCTAGTTTATTTCTTTTATTGCTTTGCTGCGCTTCTCTCTTCGGAGCATTTCAACATCTTCCACTCAAGCTTATTTCCAGTTTTCCTTTGCCTATTCTTTAGCTATTGCCAGCCTATTTCTAGTTACTTTCTGTCTATAGAAATTGAAGCTTGTCTTTTCGCAACTTCCCTTAGTTTGCTTCGTCTTCTTTTTGAGCAAAAAACAATAGAAAGCCAGCAGAGCTTATCACCAGCTGCAATTCAAGCTAAATTTCTAGTTTTCTTTCTTCTACATAAACTTTTTCTTTAGCTTCTTGGCTCAGTGTCCATAGAACTTGATGGGAGAAGCGTCAAAGAGCCTTATCTGTTTTTCTTTGTCTCTGGCTTGCTTTTCACTTAGTTATCTATATGCTGACAGACTGTTAAGTAGTTGAGCTGCTAAACAGTTTTCTTTTCAGCTGCTTTTTCCCAACTTTAGCTAATCAAAGCGAGAACTTTGGGCTCTGTTCAAGCCAACTTTTGGCTCGAGTGCATTTGACAGTTCAGTCGCTTCAGTGCAACTCTTTGCCAACAACGCTTCTCGCTGCATTTAATACTTGAGCTCAGGCTCAGGTCGAGCTGAGAACGTGAAACAAAATGTTTGTGCGCCTGCAGTTGATGGCTTTTAGCTATTGTAAACTCGAGCAAGCCATTAAAGTTATGTTTTCTGCTTCCGAATGTGCTCCGCGCAGACCTCTGTCACTGTCTCGGCTCGACTCGTCTATGCAAAGCACATTCTTGGAGCAAAAGTTTTATTACTTTTCTGCAAGGTCACAGAAAGCAACAAAAAGAACAACCTGTAAGTAGAAATCGCAGATATATCTATAGACGAGCAGGGGGCGGGTGGGATTTACACACATAGCTGCTGCTGCTGCTGCTGCTGCTGCTGCTGGTTCTATTTTTTTTCGCTTTTGTTTGGAGGCAGACGCCCACGCGGCGCCATTTGCGCATCTCTGCGCTGGTTATTCAACAGAGCCAAAAACCAAAACGCATTTCGAGCGATGCCCGAAAGCGGACAGGGGCAGCTAGAGCACTAGGCAAAAATGGGGAATACGAACTGGAATTTACTGACTGTGGATGTCTGTGTGGGAGTGTGTGTTCTTTTTTCGACTAACAGTTAATTAAATTTGCCACACAAAATTCGACGCCGTCCGCAGAACTTTCGCTTTTCATTACAGCAACAGCAAAGACACTGAGCCACACGCACACAGAGAGAGAGAGAGAGACAGAGTCTTGTATATGCACACATGTAACGTTGAGGCAGCCACCCACACTGAGCCACTGTGAGTTTGGTCTATGAATTTGGTTTCGTTTCGGTTTTCTGGTCGCACAACCAACGCACTCGCAACTCCGCCACGAACTGTTCCGCCAACAGTTGCCAGGAGTCCTTTAAAGTTCAAATATGTTCTGCAGGCGATGCTTCGTATGCGACCCGAACGAGCGCACGAACCAACGAACGAGCGAACGAGCGAAAGGACGAACGTGCGAGTGAAGCTCTCTCACGCATCCTGACAGCCAGTTGCCGTTGTTGTCGTTGTTGTTGCTATTTGTTATCAGTTTGATTTGATTTGGCCGACAACAGCAACAGCAGCAACAGCAGCAGCAGCAGCCAAAGTCCTCGCACAATTTGCCTTCGCTTGGGCGAGGGTGTTTGCTTGTCTTCTCAAGGATATTTCCTGTCTGACTGTGTGTGTGTGTGTGTGCGACTGTGTGTGGGCGTTTGAATGAGAGAGCGCGCTCTGTGCTGAACTCACCACAGCTACTCCTGTTGCTGCTGCTGCTCTCTGTTGTCCGTTGGCCCACAGACACCTGTAGTGCGAAAGCTCTTGCACCAGAGTTGCCACAATCAGTTGCTAAGCATAAGCCAACAGCTCCACTCTAGCATGCTTAAGGCACTTGTAAACAGTCTACTATATTCGAGTTGACTTTTTACAGTCCTGTCAAAGGTGTCAGCAAATTGTAAGACCTATAGAAAGTGGGAAGTCAGGGACTGTGCTAATGCACAGAGGAAGGCATGATATGCTTGAGCAGGACGAAGAGTTGAGTCCGTATTACCTTCAATCTTAATGCAGTCGAATTTCTGTATACAGAGATGCGAAATGTTCAGCTATTGGCTGGTGTTCAGGGTATCTTCTAGTCGGGCACGCCAGCCTAGAGTTTTCTTATATGAAGACTGAAATCAGTTTCTGCTGAATGCAGGCTGATCCTTAAAGACGATTCACACTAAATCTGTAAATTATGCAAAAAATATAATGGACTTGATTCTGATGAGCAGCGAGGTGATTTTTATAGAGTATTCCATAACTTCATGTATAGAGTCAGAGTCCTCGAATGAGTTGCCAGCGTTTCACAACTCGCCTTTGTCTATTCAGCTGTCAGAGGCAAAGATTTGACCACAATAAGTTTAGAGTTAGATAAACAAAAGTTTTCCATGCGAGCTGGGCTGAAGGCCAATGCATTTTAGTCTCAATTACTCAAACAGCAACAACGACAACGGCCACCTGTTGGCATTGTGTGTGAATTGGCTCCGCCCAGCAATAAATGTTTTCGCTGCGCTGTCTGTGGCAGAGCCTCAGTCTCAGTCTGGCTGCTCGTCCTGGCTGTTTGTCCTGTTTGGTAGTTTATACAATTTGCTACATTCCAAATGAACTCTTAAAAGTGCCCTGACATTTCACTTGGTCACGTTGCCTGCAGGGGGAGAGCAGAAGAGAGAGAGTGGGAGTGGGAGAGACAGAGAGAGAGAGACAGAGAGAGAGAGAGAGAGAGGCAGTCAGTCAAGTGGCTTGTGCTATGGGCAGCAGTTGACGTAATTTGCAGGTAATGTGTGGCCTGTTGCTGCCTCTACACTCTGACTCTCACCCTCATCCTCCCTCTCTCTCTCCCTCTCTCTCTCTCTCTTTCGCTCTCTATCAAGCTGCAACGATACTGGTCAAACATGTGACATTTACGCGTCGTATTGATTTATGGCATTGATGAGACGCCACGCACCGTGTCATTTGCTGCCGTGAGTGTGAGTGTGGCTTAACTCAGTCTGGCCAACACACAGAGAGTGTCACATGAAAATCAATTTTATTTGACAAGCTTTCATAATAACGAAGGCATTAATTGATTGGCTGCACCTTGGGGGCTCCGCTCTGCTGCCAGCCACTGGCATCCGCTGCCTCCCGCTCCGTCATAATTGAGCCATATGCAAACCGACTCGAGACTTTTATATATATATATATAGATTTTTATATCTGTGTACTTTATAAGCCTCACTCTCGGCTGTGGCAAATTCCAAACTGCAAGCGAATTTCGTGCACATTTCCGTCGTGCTAAACGTGATTGAAAGCGGAAATTGCGGCAGGTTCTTGCTTTTTGCTTTACGTTTCGCCGCTTCCGTTTGACAGCCGCAAAATGGCGGCTCTGCACTTCACACGTTTTTTCTTCAGTCTCCTCCTCCACTTCCACTCCATAGTTAAGCCTGAATGACTGGCAAATCGTGTTTTTCAATTGACAGTTGATAAAATTGGGTTAGAGCGTCCTCCCCCTTGGCTCGTCCCTCGCCCTTGCGCCTCGTCAATTTGTCGTTACCTTTGGTTAACCGCGCCAGTGTTGAACAGCGCGCACTGATGCGATTAACGGCACCGAACATCAGCAGCTGTCGTGTTGCGTTAACTTCCTTTATACCATATTTGAGTGCTGGTTACCATGGCTGAGTAGATGCCGAAAAACTACAAGCTTTGAGGCTTTCAGGGTGAAGGAAGGGGATGAGCTGCATGCGTGTGCAAGGGCTAATGACGTTTGGGTATTTATCGATCATATTTACAGCCTCCATATCTCAATTAAATACAAGAATTTTTAGTTTTTAATAAATAATCAAAATATATTTAATTATATATTCAAAGCTTTCAATCAAGTGAGTCAATCACTCTTTGCAGTGCTGAAAAAGTTGTTAAAAATGTGACACAAAAACTAGACTCGATAAATACATAAATGAAAAACACGTTCGGACTTAATTGAATTGGAGCGACGCGTTTAGGTCATGAGGCCCTCGTTGCGCAATATTGCTGTCATGTCGAACTGCAGCAGGACAATCAGATACGATGTGGCTGCACTCACAGTCTGCAAAAAAATAACAGAACTAGAAAATTAAAGAGTTGTAAACGACTGATTAATAGTCGATGTCGCTTTAAAAGCCTTTGCATATTTAAATAACTTAACTACAACTACATATAGAGACTACTCTATTAGTGATAAACAAACCTCATGAACTGCGAGACTCTAGCTCGGTTGTTATTTGGCCGATTTCAGAGAGATATATCATTTTCGACTCGTATGAAGCACGACTATCGATTGGTAGGCTCGAAAAAATGGAAAAAATTCACTATATCTGAATTTTGGCTGACTACAACTTTGGTATTTTTTGTCGGACTTATGAATATCATACCTTATTAGAAGCGTGTGGATTCGGAGTATCGATCGATGTAACCCTTTATTATTTTTGTCAATGGAAAAAGTGGACTTTATCTGAACTTTGGGATCTAATATTAAGGGTGTTGATAGGCATTTGGCGTGACTCACCGAGAATATGAATGTGTAGTCCAGCGCAAAGAGGCCAATGCCGTTGAACTGGAAGTAGCCCTCCCAGTGAAGGAACTGGAGGGTGAAGGACTTCATCTTGTTGTAGAAGAGATCGTTGCTGAGCATGAATGCGGGCTTCTTCTGCATGATCTCGTGGACGATCATCGCGGATTGCTTGGAGTGATTGTTGGCGTTGCAGCAGAGACGCAGCACTATGTAGGCCACCACCATGGTGGTGAAGCTCCACATGACATACAGGTAGGTGACGTAGTCCAGCAGGCGACTCTTGCCGCTGACTATGAAGTTGACCTTCGTCTCGAGGAATATGCCAAAGATGCTGACCACAAAGCAGGCAGCCATATAGGGCACACACTGCGGTCCGAACTCCCCGTTGGTCAAAACACTCAGCGCGAGTATCTTGTCGTGCAGCTTAAACAGATCCGGCAAATTGGCCTCCGATGTGGTGCTGCGGAAGTGGATTAGATATAGAAATAGATATGGAAATAATACTCTTTCACTCTTTAGACTCACTCAGTATTCTCTTCCATCATGCCCTCGTTGTAGTCGAAGATGTCGTCGTCCTCCTCGTCGCTGGTGTTCAGCTCATCCTCGTTCTGTTGCTTGGCCGGCAGCGCCTTTTGGCGCTTCAACTCATCCGCCAACTTGGGATCGGTGCTGTAGATGGCTTTGGTGGCGGCTGCCTTCTCGGCGGGCGTCGCCTTGCGCTCCTGCTTCTTGCCCTCGCTCTCGATGTCGAACACTGTGAGCGGGGCGTGGCGGTGGCGCGCCTCCTGGTTAATCTTCTCGAAGAGCTTATTTATTTGCTCGAAGCGATTCGAAATGACAGACACATGATAGATGAACTCGCCCTGAATAATGCTCCCAGCCAGATATGGAAAGCTCGAGACCATAAATGGTATTATCGCATACTCGCCAAAGGTGCTGACAACGAAGAAGAGAGAGAGGGAGAGAGAATTTTGTGATTTATCGGTTGATTGGGTGGCTGTCAAGGTGGATTTATGTAATTAATGACATGATAATAAATCGTATCGAAAACAAAATAAGATATATACTGCAGATAAAATGAAATAAATATGAATAAATAAATATAAAAATCTGTTTAGCTTTCCTTTACTTTACATCACACTTGATGATCTCTGCATTACCAGAATAGTGTATCTCGTTAGTCTGTCGTACTCACAGATACAATTCCTTGGAGTCGTAGTACAAGGCAAAGATGAACACGCTGAAGACGAAGAGCCAGGTGAAGTGGTAGGAGACGCTGTGCTTGACCGCCTGGGCGCGCACCTTGTCCAGTTCGGCAACGCGTCGACACTTCTGGATGACCACATCGATGTCAGCGAGGCGCGTCTCGAACTCCACGAAGAACTGCTTGCGCCGATAGAGACTGAGCAGGGTGATCGTCACGTAGAGAAAGGCGCCCAGGTGCATGAACAGGTTGTTGCTCAGCCGGCAGACGCTGTTGCAGGCGTCGAGGAAGGGCAGGCCGAACTTCTCCATTAGAATGATGCCCAAGTAGGAGGCCACATAGAGGCAGGGCACAATCACCATCATGGCGTAGTCCAGCACAAAGTTCGACTGCGACTGCTGCCGATTCAGCGGAATCAGCCCTATGGCCTACCGAGTCCCAAAAGAATATTTATATTCAATTATATATATTTCTTTAAAATATTTATTTATAATTTCTATTTCTGGCACTCACCATCGAAAGCCAATTCATAACTTGAATCATCTTCTTCTTTTTTTTTTTTGGGTTTATTTTCCTTCTGTAAACTGCCTCGGTTTGTTGCACGCTTTGGACTAAGTCGGCAGCTCGCGCGGCTCTCGCACTTGGCCCACATTTATTTAGTTTGTTGTCGTAACAAAAATGGCTCCATTGAGTGGATAATGCGCATATGTTTAAGATAAATATCTGTGGAGCTCGGCGCCGCTCAATATGCTTTTAGTTTATTAAATGTGAGCCAGCAATGCACTGAAAGAAATTAATAGCCATTCAATTAGTACGCTCCATGTAGACATTATTGTGTTCCAGTTGTGGATAGAGAGTTCGCCTCTCAAGTTAGCTACTTAAGTCAATCGTATTTATTATAATTATAATTTATATTCTATTTGTGTATGATAATTTATATTTAAATAGATTAAGGTTTAGACTTAACAATATATTTTATTTATACTATATTTTTGTTAATATTAATATTATTATTTTTACTAATTTATATGCATTTATGTTAAAATAGAATTCTATTTATATTAAATCTTTTTTTTTTGTCTTTATGTATATATATTTTTGTACATTTAATAAAATTTCTATTCAAATAAAAATCTGATTTGTTGATGAATATAACATTTATTTAATTATTTATTAGTTTATTTAATAATTTATTAATTATTTATTCAATGTATTACCTCCCAGCTTATAACAGAGCCTTCGCTGTGTTTCATTTCCAATTTTCAGCTCCATTTCTCTTTCACTTATTGTCATATGAGAGTTTTATTTCCTTTACTTTTCTCTCCCATTTCACATTCCACTTTCCCCATCCATTTGCCAGTTTTTCCATTATAACTTGAATCTGTTCACAAAGCTTAATTGAGGCATTCCACAAAACAGAAATCGCTCATTTGACACTTATCTCATCTAATCTAATTTGATAATCCTTTCAGCTATCAACTCGTCTAACATTTCTGGTCATCTGCAGGTTAATTGAATTTGTTTGCCTTCACAGGAATTGCTCCGCCTGCAAATTTGCATTGTTTTGCTTGGCTTCCTCCCCGAGGCTCTGGGGCTAATTTCTGCTGCATTCTGTGCGCTTGATCCAATAATTTCCACATATTTTCACCGTATTTTACTTGCTAATTAAACAATTATAAGTTACGGCCTCAGCCTCAGCCAAAGCCACAGCCCAAATTAGCAACTACAACAACTAAAACAACAACTAAAACAACAACAACAATAACAACAAGAACTGCGACAAAGGGCGTTAATTCTAGCGCAGCGCTAAAGAAAACCAATTAAAAGCAAAGCCCCTTGCAGCATTAGGACCCAACACATGGATGATAAAATGCAAATTTCCCAAGAGCTGACAGAGCTGTGTGGAGTGGGGCAGAGCGGGGCTGGAGGGGGCTGCTGGTGTGAGTAGGCGTGGCTGTGCTGTTGTAGAGAACGAAGTCACTTGTTAAGAAGACGCAGACGAAGCCCAAGACTGAAGGTGTTGCCTTTTGCTTACGCATAGTTAATAATTGAGTTTGCAACAGAGGCACGCACGGCACACACACACACACACACACATACACGTATAGTACATGACATACATATATACATATGTGTATATGTGTATGTGTGTGACTATATAGAGAAAGAGAGAGAGAGAGAGGGAACTGCTTACTCACGTCTTGTTGAGCTGCTTTGAGGCTTATGCCTTTGCACGCGCTAAGACCGCACAAATACAAACACAGCGCGAACACACACACATATATATATATATATATATAGGTGCATGCATACCGACATACATACGCACACATACATATATGCATATACTCACACACTCACTCTCACCCAAGCGAGCTCGTAATTCCGCTTGTCTAAAACTCACACAGAAGATACACCTACAAACAATACAGATACCATATCACAAGCACACACACATACACTCACATATACCCACACATATGTAGTCAGTTGCTCAGTTAGCCACAGCTCAATCTAAGCCTTAGCCTTGCTGTCTTCTCATCCTGCTAGCTCCCCCGCTCCTGCCTTTACTACTCCTCCATCTCCAGTCTCTCCTTTCTTAAGTCGCTTCATCCGTCCTCTCCTCCGTCCTCCCTTCCATTCCCATCCTCCTCAATCTCTTCCATCTCCTTCATCTCCTCTTACTTCTCCTCCTCCTCCTCTCCCTTAGTCTATCTGCTAACTCATCCATCCCATTCTCTTCCCTCCTCTCCTCCTTCCGCTCTATCTCTTCATCCGCCTCCTCTTCCATCTCCCATGTCCTGGCTCTAACTCTCTAACTCTATCATTTGCATCTTGGAATTTTGATAGCATCCTATCAGTCGACATTATCCCAGTTGGTGCTGCGTCAACTCATTCTTATTGCAGTTGCTCAGTTGGCTTGGGCCATAAACACGCCCAATTCTTTGGCTAATCAGACGTTGTGTTTTATGATGCTCTTCCACTGTCATTCCCTGCTCCGCCCTCTCCCCTGCTTCGTCCCTTTTTATTTGCTCCCTTTGGCGTTATCAATAAAATAGCGCTCATAAAGTGTAGTGCCACGCCTACGGCGAACAGCCCTCGACTAGCTCTCGGGTGTCCCGAGTGGCGACGCTTTAGTCACTCAATCAAGTGGCAAACATTCAAGTGGCACGCCCACAGCTCATACGCCCTTTGTTTGCCGACGATGGCGATGCTGTGCCAAGATTTGCCTAAACGTTTTTTCCTTCTCTGATGAGTCGAAGAAGCTGTGGGAATTTTTGCTTGCCAGGAAAATTGCCAGGAAAATGCCAGGCAAATGCCAGGCAAATGCAGCTCAAGTTGATTTTCATTTCGATTTTCCATAGACTCAGCCAGCGGCTTATCGTAGCCCATTAGGGGCATTACTGCAAACCCGATAAGAACTCTGTAACAACGAGCCAAGCGCGAATAGAAAATGCGAAAATTTAGCGATTATCGAAAAGAAAGAAGAAGAAATGTGGCGGGTGGGTGGCACTGACTGCCTAATGCTCGCTCATGGACGAAAGGATGAAGAGATGGATGAAGGGACAGAGACATAGACGGACTGATGGTCAGACTGACAAACAGGCGAACGCACACGTGGACTGATAGATGAACGGATAGACAAACAGACAGACAGAAGGATATACAGCAGGAACAAATATATATATTCAAATAAGAATACTTTCAGTATTTCTCTCTCTTCTACAACTATTTGCTCCATCCAGTGCCATTGCCAAAGAGACTCTCTGAAGGCATCATGCCGCCACCAGTTGAGCTGTGCATGGATGGCGTAAGCTGCACGGCCCAAACTCACGCATTCAGGCACTTCAGCTTCAGTTTCAGCTTCAGCTTCAGTTTCGTCTGGCTAAGTTGTGGACTTGAAGTTTGGCAAAATAAAGGACCATTTGCAAAGTCCAGCGGGGACTGCTTTGGCACGTAGCCTTCAGCTGGGCTGGGGGAGGGCCTTAATGAGTTCGTTTTGGTTTCGCTTGGCTTATATAAATATTGAATTGTTGCCATTCATAAAGCGCTGGCCTGCTGACAGGCGCTGCTCCACGTGCCACGTGCCCTGCCCGAGAGAGCGAGCCCAAGCGACTGCCCGCCCAACTGAGCAAAAGAGCAGCGTTCGCTTGGCCCCAAAGAAGCTTTTCACCACGCGGCCAGCTACAACAAATGATTCGTGTAAACATTCCGAATTGTTGTTGTTGTAATTGTTGTTGTTGCTGGAAGTGCAACTTGACTGGCTGCTGGCTGCTGGCAATTGGGTTTCTGTTTGATTTGGCCAAAATGTCAAATGCCAAGGATGCTGTTGCTGTTGCTGCTGCTGCTGCCATTGATGTTGAATGCAATTGCCAATGACTGGCTGGCTGTCAGATGCCACAAGTCGCAAATATGTCTGCGAGCTGGACAACAATTTGAGTTATGTTTGTTTATGAAAAGTTTTACGCCAAAGTCTTTTGGCTATGTGTTTGTTGCCTTGGCCAAAGTAGATATGATATCGGTTAAAATAACTTTTCTTTATAATTTAATAAATATATAATAATAATGTAAAATACAAACTTAACTTATTTCACTTTATAATATAATAATATTTAATATTCATTTTACATTTCCTACAAAAAGTTGAAGCAAATTTATTTTGGACACGATTAGCCAGGACACAAACCGAGCCAAATTTTACAAGCGCACGAAAGTATGCTACACTTTCGTTTAGTGCCCAACAACCTAATCATTTATGAAGCGATCGATCGATGGGCTTTGATTTTGAAGAAGAAGAGGAGGCAGCAAAGCCAATGAGTGTGTGGGTTGTATTCAGTTCCTCTGTGTAGTCGCGTACTAAACGCACAGCGCAGCGGACGTCGTGTTCCGTTTGAATTGTTTATTGTATATTGCTAAAGAATTCTGTTGTCGATCAGAAAAGTATTATCGCTCTCGTGTGTGTGTGTGTGTGTGTGTGTGTGTGTGTAATGGCACTGCATCACATTGACAGCAAAGTGGACACAAAGGATGGCAGACTGCTGCTGCCGTCGCCGTTGCCGTCGCCATTGGCGTCGCGGGCGCCGCTGCAAAAGATTTTCATTGACGATTTGACGGCAACGCATTCGCCGCCGCGACGACGTCTCTGCCGCGTGCCCTGGTTCCTATTGTTGACGTCCTTTGTGCAGGTAGATGTGGCTGCACCGCAGACAGACAGCCAGTTAGCCAGCTGGCCAACGCGGCGTATGCGTAATGCTCTCCACTTAGACAGTTTTCCCACACTCATTTCCATCTCCCCTACTTTTGTTTATGACTGTGCTTTATTTTTAGCTGCGCCCGGAAAAAGAAGTGCGAATTACGGCAATTTGTAGATTTCGCATTTTGGCACTTGATTCTTTGGTTCTACATATCAGCGCATTCTTTATCAGGCGATTTCCAGTCAAGTGTTTCGTGCTGCTTACTTCAGCGGTCGCTCAACTTTCTGATATCGGCGCTTGCCTAACAAAGAATTTGCTCATGTCAGTGAATCACTTTCGCTTCGCATGAGTTAAATTTGTTAAGTGAACTATTAAAATGTGGTTATAGTTGAGAATTTATTAATACGAATTGCCCATGGCATAGATAAGCAGTGGTTGCACCTAAGTTTTTTTAGGATGTGCTACGAGGGTAGTGCGAAGACTATATATTAAATAGATGAGCGTTTAAGTAAGTTAATCTGAATACTTGTATGCTAACTTTACTTAATTATACAAATTAAGTACAAAATTAAACTTAAACAAATACCAATCCTTGTGAATGTATTTGAATATGCGTTTGGTTCTGTTAGCAATTTCTTAGGCAACCCTCGTACACACGCCAGTCAGCAGGGACTTGAAACATTGGCCAATGTCTCATGAATGACTCAAATAAATCTATTTAAATATATATTTAAAATATGTTTCTTAATATTGTTGCATTCACAATTTTGTATGTGAATTAAAGCGATTCAAAATTAATGAAAATTACTTAAATATTTAGAATTCTTCATTAATATTTAATATATTTATTTATGTCAATTTATAAGTACTATTTTCATTTATTATATCTTTGTCTACTACGCTTACATCTCAAAGAGTCAGATATCTCCTTTAGCTCAACTACAGCTGCTGCCTTCATGCCCTTCCCCATCAGCCTGTGGGACTGATGGACATCACGCATGCCAACTGCTCTCTCTCTCTCTCTCTCTTTCTGTCTCTCTCCCTGTCTGTTGCAGCAAGTGCGATTGTGGCTTGCCAACCGACCCACTCACCCACTCACTCACTGAACCAACTTCGATGAAGTCGCACAAGTGTTTCCCTATCACCAGAGTCGACCCATTTGTCGCCTCTTGTTTTATAACTCGCTCAATATTCGCAATAGTTGTTCATAGACGCACGATTCGAGCGCTGTTAATTGCCTTTGGGGCTGGGCCTAAGATATTCCATTCCATATTACATAATTTCGTAAACTTCAATTCCAATTCCACAATCACAATCGACTTGGCTATTGCCTTTTTCAGTTGACTCCAAATTGTTGCAGCTGGCATTTGTCATATTTGGTGTGATGCATGTTGCACCGATTTGGCATAGTTGTTGTTGTTGTTGTTGTTGTTGCCTTGTCAGGCAGCACAATGTGTTGAGGCTTCTTGGCACTCACACTTGGACGTCCAACACTTGGCTGAAGCTGAGCGAAAGTGACAGATGGCTTGACATCATTTGGTTTTTAGTGACATTCTGATCGATTACACTGTGCTACACAGTGCCCAAACGCAATGTGTGCAGTTGATTCATCTCTTAGCTCAGATTAGAGTACCTTTTGCTAAGACCCATAGTCAATCTAGTCTATCTAGATCATCTCGGCCCCCAGTTTTGTAGGCCAGTGTCTTAATGTCTTAATGTACATATGTCGTTTAAGGTCGCTCATCTGTCTCCTGCCATTCACAGATCTCGCTGCATGTGATCGTCAACGGGTGCATGCAGCAGCGCCTCATCTACAAGCCGGAGCTGCGGCACGAGTACTGGCGCTTCTTCACCTACATGCTGCTCCACGCTGACCTCTGGCATCTGTGGATCAACATCTGCCTGCAGGTGGGTCACAGCCCGTGCACAGCGAGCCACTTGGTTAATGCTTCTTGATTTCGTTTTGGGGCGCAGTGCTTCATTGGCGTCTTTTTGGAACTGGAGCAAGGTCATTGGCGTGTGGGCGTGGTCTATGTATCGGGCGGCCTTTATGGCGGGCTGGCCAACGCCTGGCTGCAGCCGGAGCTCTCGCTGCTCGGCGCATCGGCGGGAGTCTATGCCATGCTGTGCAGTCATGTGCCCCACCTGGTTCGGGTCAGTCAACTGTGGCTAAATCGAGTGCAACCGCAATTTAATTTGTATTTTACTTTGTCATACGCTGTTCACATCATGCAGCAAACGGGCATATTGGCTTGACTGACATTTCAATATTCCAACAACTAAAGAGCTTGTGAACAGCGTATCGAGCAGTCCGGCTATAACTTAAAAGTTTTTCGTTTCTCATTATTCTCCCATAGAATTTTGCCGAGCTGTCGCATCGCATGTGGCGCATCGCCGTCCTCCTCATCTTGCTCGTCAGCAATGTGGCATTCACAGTTTTCCACTTCTGCCTCAATCACAATCGCAATCCGCGCATCAGTCTGGAGGCCCATTTGGGCGGGGGCGTGGCCGGATTGTTAATCGGCTTTCTCATTTACAGGCGAATCTCGCCGTCTAATTAACTTTGATCGATTCTAGAGACTCGATTAGATCTGAATTAGCCTCGGTATTTGCAATTCAAGTCGACTTTTTGGCTGCCTTTTTTAGCGTCAAGCCACTGACTCTTAAGGGCAAACATAAATTTTTGTGCGCTTTATTTACACCCTCGAAGCGTGGCGATTGACACGAGTTGCTGACGCGGCTAATTAGGCGAGGCTAATTAAATATTTATGTGAGCCAATATAAACTGGATCGTTCAGCACTCTTAACTTAACAGCGCAATTAGCTTCCATTTATTTATAGCATTGGATCATAATTCATCAGCTCTGAGATTGATTCGGTGGTATTTATGGATTCTCAATGAATCGAAATTGAATTGCTTTCAGGTTAATCCGATTGCAGTCGACAGCTATCGGAAAATTTGCCCTAAATTCCAATAGATGTATAAAGATATAGCGAGGGTAGTCTATAAACTTATGAATCTGAAGGCAAAGAAAATGACAAAATTATTGGTTTATTTTATAGAGAGGGGGAGAGAGGGATTGAGACAGTGAATAACAGACAGAGAGAGATAGAGAAAGAGAGAGAGAGAGAGATAGAGAGGGAGAGAGAAGCAAAGAACAGAGGACCAGGAGAATGGGGCATAAAGAGAGAGAGAGAGAGAGAGAGAGAGAGAGAGAGAGATAGGAGCCAGTGATACAGATATAGCTAGAAGGTTAGAGATCCACAGTTAGTATTTCTTATCAAATTTCATATTCAGTTTATTATGTTATTTATATACGTAGAATAACCCTAAAGATCCACATTAATTAATACGAATTATTTTTAATATCTATTTTTATACCCTGAACCCATTAAAAATGGGAAATCAGGGTATAATGTTTTTGTTGAAATGTATGTAACAGGCAGAAGGAGGCGTGGCAGACCCCATAAAGTATATATATTCTTGATCAGGATGACAAGCCGAGTTGATATAGCCATGTCCGTCTGTCCGTCTGTCCGTCTGTCCGTCCGTCCGTCTGTCCGTCTGTCCGTCTGTCCGTCTGTCCGTATGTATGAACGCGTCGTTCTCAGAACCTACAAGAGCTAGAGACTTGAAATTTTTTATGTAGGTTCCTGTATAGCACGAAAAGATCGAGTTTGTTTCAGAAATTCGATAACTGTTATCGTTTTATTGTTATCGATTAAAAACGAAAATCTAAATTAAGCTATAAAATTCTATCTAAATCATCTTTCTAGGTAGAGTCTTCAAATTTTGCATTTAGTGTTATGTAAGCCTTACGCAATTTCGGTTTTTGTTAAATTTTGGGTGCCACGCCCCCTTCGCCTCAAATTTGTAACTCCCGTATATCAAATACTAGAGACTTGTGCTTTGGCACATACATACATATGGATGACATGATTACGCCCAACAAGTTTGATCAAAATCGTTCGTCTAGAAAAATAGTTATTAAACATTTAATTTCCCATAGCATTGCCATGCCAAGCAGCCAAAGAACAGCTGACGCAACGACTTGCGCTTGTGTATGCGTGCGCCTGTGTATGTGTGTGTGTATGTTTTGCTTGTCATGAACGTACATATGCATGTGTATATAAAAGAAATGAAGAATGCTTGGAATAGCGGATCTTCGCGGTTCGGTATACCCTAGTCGAGCGGTCTCGACTAGAGTTTTCTTACTTGTTAAATTTATTGTTATGTCCACAATTTCTTAAGCTACCCTCGTAGTTAAAAATGTTTTGAGTTTAAAGTAAATAATATTACTTATGATTTAAGTATTAAATGTATTCATAAATAAAAGTTATTATTTTTGCATATATATTCTTCATATATATATATTTTTTTTATAATATATTTTTTAATATAGATAAATATTGTTTTTATTCTTTTTTCTTCAATAAAAAACTGAAGATCTTTAGATTTAATTGTTAAATGCATTGAAGTCAGCTCAAAATTTGGTGAGACTTAAGGAAGACGCGCTAAGGAGAACTATCTCTATAATACAACTTAGGGAATCTATAAAAAGTTATATACAGAAGTGTTCATGAGAATAGTGGCACCATTTTCACGAAACACAACTGTATATAATATGTGTATATATTAAAAATAGATTTAAGCTTAGTCCATATACTAAAGGAAAAGGTCAAAGATAAAAGCGTTGGCTTAAATGTTAAACACTCACACGCACGCACGCACGCACACACATTCAGATACACAGACTTAAGGCAGAGAGAGAGAGAGAGAGAGAGGGAGAGGGATAGAGGGGCGTGGCTTAAATTAACAGTCTAATGGGCCGCACTTGACGCCCACCTCGGTGCATTTGCATTCGAGGCATTGATTGGATAGCTCCACGATAATGCGACCCACTCGATACATGCGGCCGTAAATGTTGCAGCCGGCTAATTTTAGTATGCCCGTAGGATCCATTAGCCCCTCGCTCCCGGCAACAGTTGCCCCTGCTGCTGCTGCTGCTGCTGGTGTTGCTGCTGTTGTTGTTGTTGTGCTGCTGCTGGTGCTGCTGCTTGGCGCATGCTGATAATGATGAAATTGCTGCAACTGTTGCTGTTGTTGCTGCTGCTGTTGCTGCTGTTGCTGCTGCTGATGTCGCACCTCGTAGCTGGTATCCATGAAGGGCAATTTGTCGAATGGTGACATTAAAAATGGATGCACTGTGCTGGAAGCAATTACTGTTGCTGTTGCTGTTGCTGCTGCTGTTGTGGTGCTTGTTGTTGCTGCCGTTGTTGTTGTTGTTGTTGTTGTCACTGTTGCAGGCGTGTTTTTGGTTTTTGCACTTGTTTGCGCTGTGCTGCCCATTGAGCTGTTCCTGTTTATGTTGCCGTTGCTGTTGCTGGCGGGTGTTCGGCGCGTGGTCGCTTGACCTTTGTTTCGGGCTGGCTTTGCCGTTGCTGCTCCTGCTGCTGCTGCTGGCTGGTTGCGTCTATTGCTCGATGTTTTCTGCTTTGTTTTGTTGCCCTTCTTGTGGCCACGCGCTGCTGTGGGTGTCGCAGTTGGGCGCGCAGTAGTTGTCGTTGTTTCTGTTGCTGCTGCTGCTGCTGCTGTTGGCAATGTTTTGAACGGCGGCACTGTGCTGCTGCTGCTGCTGCTGCTGGTGGTGCTGTGGGGCTTGGTCGCCAGGTTCATGCCCAACAGCTCTTCCAGCAACTCATCCAGTTTGTTTATCTCATTTTTGTCTATCAGCGATGTTTGTTTTGTGGTTGTTGTTGCAGCCGTTGTTGTTGTCGTTGTCGTTGCTGCTGCTATTGCAGCTTTTGCGCCGGAAGAGTTGCTGACGCTGTAGCTGACACTCTCAATGTGTTGTTGTTGCTGCAGCTGCTGCGGCTGTTGCTGCTTATCACCAATCAGCGCGTCCAGATCTGGCGGCCTTTCCGTGTGTATGACGTCTTTGAAGGGATCGGGCGTGGTGATCTCTGTGGGGCAGAAAGAGGAGATGTAAATGAATGAGAGAGAGAGAGAGAGAGAGAGAGAGAGGGGGGGGAATATGTCCTCATGATAATAGGGTCAACTTGTGATCTATACAAGTCAATCTATATCAATCGATGGCTCCATCAAACTCACCGATTGAAGCCGTATCGTTGTCCTCCCTCTCCGTCGTTATGTCGATGATGTGCTGTGTGACGTGGTAGTTGTCGCCCAGCAGGACGTTGGCCGTGACGTGGTCCTGCAGCACTTCGCCGTCGATGACCAGCGGCTCCTTGGGCATGAAGCCGCCCTCGGTTTCGGTGGGTGGCGAGAAACCACTGTGCACGGGTGGCTGCACCACCTGCTCATTGAAATCGTACTTGACGTAGTCAGCGCTGCCAATGACGTGCACCACGGGCTCCGGTGGTGCCTCCACAGCGGGAACCTCCACATTGAACTTGTATTTGTAGGCAGCCTGATCGTTGTTGTGGTTGCTCTGGTGGTTGTTGTTGAAGTTGCTGCTGTGTTGCGCCTGATCCACGTAGGTCACATCGTACTCGCTGTCCACTCTGTCGGAGGCGACCTGTGAGGCATGCAGACCCGTTGGCTGCTGATAGTAGCTGTGGCTGTTGTAGCCCTCGGGTGGTTGCACGGGTGGTTTCGTATCCACCGCGTCGGTCGGCAGGAAGGGAATGATCTTCAGGTTAGGCAAGCTGGGCGGCAAAGTGGGTGCAGTGCTGTCTGCATCGTCCAAGGGCTCCGCTTCCAAAATGGTCGGATTCGTTTTGATGATCAGTGGTTTGGTGGTGCTGGTGATGTATGGTGGTGTTTGCCTGTGCTTGAATGTGGGGCGGAAAGTGGTTCGAGGGATTGAAATTGTAGGTTTTGTTGTGGTTGTAGTAGTGGTGCTGCTGGTTGTGGTTGTTGTTGTTGTTGTTGTTGGTTTGCTAGTGGTTGTTGTGGTGCGTCTGGTGGTTTTTGGCTTGGCTTTGGTAGTTTTTGTTGTTGTTGTTGTGGGTCTGGGCGTAGTTGTGGTTTTCGCTGAAATTGACTTGGGTGTGGTGGTGCTTGTCGTTGTGGTGGTGGTGCTGGTGGTGCTGCTGCCCCTGCTGGGCATTGTTCTATACGTGACTGGCTGGCCGTATTTGCTGGTGACCACAACCATCGGCGGGGTCACTGTGAGGTTAGCCAGCTTTGAATTAATGCGCGTGTGGTGCGGTTTACCACTCGGCAGTGGACGGAACATGGGTGGTGCGAACGTGCTAAAAGGCTTTCGAGTTGTTGTGGTGCTCGTTGTGGTTGTCGAAGTGGTGCTGGTGACATTGTCGTTTAGCATGACCGAAAGTCCGTCCAGCAGCACATTGAATAGATCAGCTGGCTGTGCTGTGGTGCTAGTTGGTGGTGGTTCAGTGGCTCTGGGCCAGCTCTGCTGCGCCTCCGCTGGCAGTTCACCCACAGCAAACTCGCCCTCGCCCAACTGATCAGCGAAGTCGTCTGAAATGCGTTCAATGCTGCGCTCGGTGGTGCTGATCACAGGTGGTGCCGGCTGCACAGTGGAGCTGGCTTCTACAGAAGCCGTTGCCTCGGTTGCCACAGCGGGCTCCTCCTCATCTGGTCCAAGGAGTATGTCCATCCAGGAAATCGGCTTCTTCTTTTCAGTTGTGGCCTCTGGCGTGATGGGAAGCTCTTCACGCTCTGTGCTGGGTCCGAGGAGTAGATCGAGGAAGCTCAGCTCTGTGGTGCTGCTCACCTCAGCCACAAGCGGACTGGCCGTGGGTGTGCTGCCCACCAGATCCATGTTGCTGGCCAGCATCTTGTTGTTGTTGCCATCAATGAACTCGAGGCCCTCGCGCAGTGTGTCGAAGATGCTCTTCTCGCTGCTCGCCTGCAGCGCGTCGCCGATGGGTGGCTCAGTGGGGTGGCGATCGAGTGGATAGTGCTCGGCCATGGAGTTCTGTGGTATCAGCGCAGCAGCTGCTGCCGCCTCCGCCTCCTGCTCCTCCTTGCCAAAGAGCAGATTGTACAGATTGAATTGGCGCGAGCTCTGCGAGCGCCGATAGTCCCGCTGGCTGCCGCAGTCGTAGCTCGAGGGACAGCACTGACCCTTCGGCACCACCGGAATGCAGTTCTTCAAGGCTGGGGCGCACTTCTTCGGCGCACAGCGACGCGTGCCCCGAATGCAGAAGCAGATGTCGCAGGGCTTGTCCATGTCCGACCGCATCTTCTGGCCCTCCGCATAGAACTGGACGCCCACGGTGCAGCCGCGATTCCGCTGCAGGCGCTGCGACATGCGCTGGAAGTGCTTATTCGAGTTCTTTCGATAGCGCACCTCCTGCGAGGACTTGCCCGAGGTCTTGCTGCTGCAGTCGTAGCGCACGGGGCAGCAGGTGGAGTCCACGAAGATGGGCTTGCAGCCCTCCACGGGCAGCATGCACTTGGGCTTCACACATTTCTCGTTGCCACCTGCGGAGCAAAGAGGGAGGCAAACTTTAGTTAATGTGAGCATACTAACTGTTCCCACTTTTCTTGTGGCACTTGATTGAGCTGTCCATTCTTAATATCCCCACATACGGATATAATCTTGTTTCCTTTTCCCTAACTGTTCCCACTAACTGTTCACATTAACTGTTCCCACTTACTGTTCCCATTTAATGTTCCCATTTAATGCTCCCACTTACTGTTCCAACTACTTCCACCAACTGTTCCCACTAACTGTTCACACTAACTGTTCCCACTTACTATTCCCACTTACTGTGCTAACTAACTGCTTCCACTAACTGTTCACACTAACTGTTCCCACTTACTGTTCCCACTAACTGTGCCCATTAATTGTTCCCATTAACTGCTCCCACTTACTGTTCTAACTAACTGTTCCCACAAACTGTTCACACTAACTGCTCCCACTTACTGTTCTAACTTACTGCTTCCCATTAACTGTTCCCACTTACTGTTCCCACTTACTGTTCCCACTAACTGTTCCCACTTACTGTTCCCACTTAGTTCTCTGTGGCTATTTTCAATATTCTACAATTAACATTCATTTTACTGTCTTCCACTTACCAATGCAGTAGCAATAGCTGCACAGATTCGACGAGGACATGGCCGAGCCCGACTTGTACACAGTTCCATTCTTCACACAGACTGAGGGGAGAAGAGGATCGGTTAAACGGGATCTCTGCTGGCTGCAATTGAAGCTTACCCTGCAAATCCACGTCGGAATCATCTGAACGTCTCTGCAGCATGTTGTCGTTGACGACACGATCGATCGACTCCCGCTCGTAGTGATCCAGGTAGGCGATGATGCGACGCTTGGTGGGTATCTTATAGAAGGCGTCCAAGCGGGCACACGACAGATAGGGACAGCAGCTGTTCTTCCGCTGGACAACCACACAGCCCCGAGGCGGTGGCATCGGCATTTCGGGGCAGACTTTCAGCCGGCAGACGAGCGTCTTGCGATTGCACTGACAATTGAGACACTTCTCCATGCTGGGCACCACCGACTTGTCAGCATACCAAGTGCCATTGTGATGACAGCCTGTGAAGGAAGATTAAAATGAAGAATATATAAACTGTTCATCTATATAAATGATATCTATATCCATTATAGGATATCTGGCAGGATTGGTAACGTCACCCAACTCCCTTAATATCCGACTAACCCTTATCCATGAATAAGTTCTCTACCTAAACGAAATGTGGATCTGTTCCCGATCAATGTCATAGGGATAGAGGAGGGGAGGGGACTATCGGCATCTGATTATCCGCTACCCAAAGGTGAACAACAAAATCTCGAATAGGTTTTCATATGCTCAAGGTTTATTCACAGACAACGTCCAAAGTGGGGAAGAGTTTTGAGTACTCAATCCGATCTGAATCCGAATGCCTGAATAATTATTGGTTATTTGCAATCGATTCTCTTCCCTCTACTAATTCAGCCAATAGCGATGCCATAGCTTCTGCGGATCGGCGTAGTAGGAGGGGAAGGCCGAACCCGATTTGAGCATCTCAGGCGAGGCGCCATAACGGTGAAGTTTCTTAGCCAGCGACTTCTTTGGTTGCCTCTGATCCTGCACCGAAGAATCGGAAGACTCCGGCGGCGACGGCGGCGGCGGCAGCAGCAGTTGCTGCTGCTGTTGCTGCTGCAAGGACTGCTCCACGCTCCACATGGAGCCGCAGCAGCAGCCCAGATAGGGCTGCACGTGATTGCCCTGCGGACTGGTGACCACCACGAAGGCCTGTGCGGGTGCCAGGGTCGGCACGCTGAGTACACTGGTGGGCATCGCATTGGACACCACACTCTGCTGGGGTATGGGCAAGTAGACGGTCGTCCGGTAGGGCAACGGCTCCTCCTGTCCCAGTCGCAAATTGTACTTGTCTGCCCACATTGTCGAAGTGTCAGCTGGGGATCTCTGTTTCCTTAGCCACAAACTATATATATATATATATCTCTGTATGTATATATATAGTTTATTTTTGTTTGAGCTACAGCGATTTCTATTTCGAGCTATAGAACGACGATGTGAACAGTGCGGAGTTTTGAATTGTTGTGAAATTCCGATAGGCATCAACTGCTCTATCAAAGCAAAGCTCACTGAGCAGAGCTGCCCTGCTCTACACTTCCTTGATTGAATAGTCATACTCAAAGCAAGCTCTTGGGTCTACTTCTCTCTCAAGGAAGAGCACATTACACAGAAGGTCAACAAGTGTAATTTTAATATTATATTAAGGTCTTATACCAAAGCCAAATATGAAGGGAAATCTGGGCTCTACCTCTCGGGTCGCTCTTTAACTTATTTGATGTGGTTCTTGCTGTTGTTTGTTTCATGTCTCGTAACTCACCTGTGTTCTGCGTGATAAATGCATCCAACTGTGCGGGCAATACAGAAATTAATGCCAACGAGAATATGCTGACTAAGCGCAGAGTCATCTTTGGGCCAGCTGCTACGGCTGTGGCTGTGGCTGTGGCTGCTCCTCCTCGGGCCGTTGCACGCATGAATAATGCAAAAGGGGCCGGGACGAGAGGGGCTTCAACTTCGGTATTGGGAGTGCGGGCTCTAAGCAGAAGCCAGTCTAGTCTTAGTCTTCCCGACGCCAGTCGAGTCCAGCTGCCAGCCAGCTGGTGGTAGGCTCGTGTCTAATGCGTGAAATGTGTGTCACGCAGCGGCAACAACTTTCCAATGACAAGCGAATCGAAGCTCGCACGGCCGGAGCAGGGCATAAGCTCATCAAAACAGACCAAAAATTTCAAAGACTCGCAATTACCCGCACAATTGTCGCGCGCGGCACTTAGCAAATGATACAGGTTGTTGTCGTTACTCTGCCTCTGCCACCTCCTCCTCCTGTTCCTCCTTCTCCTGCTAGTTCGTTCCTCCGCGTGGTCGCTTGTCGTTCTGCCACACTTTTAATGAAGCACTTACAAAAGAAATTTGTGAGCTGCAAGACAAAGAAACAGAAAGAGTGTGAGCAAGAGGG
Organism: Drosophila repleta; assembly: GCA_018903745.1. NCBI lineage: Eukaryota > Metazoa > Arthropoda > Insecta > Diptera > Drosophilidae > Drosophila > Drosophila repleta. The sequence continues at coordinate 12,733,372 of JAEIGN010000396.1, forward strand.
AGGGAGAGATTAGAGTTCAGGTGAGTGACTGCCTCATAAGCGAGTACCTTGGCTATGTACTATATCATAATGGCATAATGACTGGACAGCACAAGTTTAATTTAGCTAACGCGCTCAGCTGTCTTAAGTGTTAGATAAGTATCTGAATTTTTGGCATTTCGTGCTTTATCTAGGAATTTTCGGGTAGAAATTTCAAAGGCATTGCGCGGGTTTCTCTAATGTGAAATGAAATTTAGTTTCACGTTTCTGTTTTCATAATTTCTTATAAAACAATTGAAGAGCGAACTTATACAAATAGCAAACAGTTCATTGACCTTGGATTATGGCTACTCAAATATTCCAAAGCTTTTTCAAATTGTGAATATATTTATATTTTATATATTCTTATAATACACTGAATTTAGTATATTCTTTCCCTCGTCTTCCCTCTAATAACAGCTCATGAACAATTCCTTTATGTACTTCCTATGCAGTGAACCTATTTTCCACTTCATCTAATGGCAATAATTTTCACAACTTTATGGGTTTGTTTACATTTGCCGAGTGTTTCCCCTCTCACACACACGCGCAGAGAGTGGCATAAAATGTATAAACAAATTGGGAGACGGACAGAATTGGGCCAGAGAAGCTCTCGCGGAGGAAACGACATATTAATTAAAATCGCAGAGGCTGCGAGGCTGAGCAGACACGGAACGCAGCTATAAATAATATTTATCAATCAAAAAACGGCAACAAAAAAAAAGAGAAAAGCATAAGAAGACGGAGAACTGGTAACCAGCATATAGAATTCAGAATCGGAATCGGAATCAGCACAGCATCCAGAGCCAGAGCCAGAGCCAGAGCCAGTCACAGTCGGCGCGAATTGTGCAAACAAACAAACGTGAAAATCAAATAGAGCCAAAGCAAATGGCGGTCATTGCCAGTGAAAGAGCCAAATAGTCGTCCGCTGCTGCAGTTGGCCAGAACGAAACCACGAACAGTGGTCGACAGGCAACACTGCCTTCACACAGCATCCACTTTCATTAAGAACGTGATTAGCAGCGCTCGACAAACTTGCATGCAAATGCAGAACATGGCACAAGTCAACACGCACTCGAAATACCCTCACTTATGTTGACTACAGATAGACGTAGGATTGTGGATGAATGAATCTATCTATACACATATTCAATACCAGCAAAAGGCATTCGACTAAAGGAATTTCTATCAAATCCCAGGTTTATATTGGTTATAAGCTACGATAGGGTTGTCAGCTGCTTAGGGTAGACAACAGTAATGAGATGGCAACCCTATGACAAGTTAAGAGCTAGTTGAAATTGATTAAAACTAACATATATTACTTCAAAGACACATACTAAAGCTCTTCAACTTCACATGTCACAAACTAAGTCAACTAGTCGGGCATGCCCCATCACAAGCTGGCAGACACTGCGCATTGATCGAGAAGTGCGCTTAATTGGAGCTCTCATGGAGCTCGGCATGGCATGGTAAAAACTCGCCGGTTCGTTCTCATGACAAGTTTTAATCAAGCTATTATCTGAATGTCAAAGCCTCTGAATTGGCGCACTGAGCACAAACTTTCACGCCAGCAGCAGCAGCAGCAGCAGCAGCAGCCGCAGCAGCAGCAGCAGCAGCAGCAGCCGCAGCAGAAGCTGAAACAAGTAAAGTAAACAAATAGAAATAAAAGTAAGAAGTAAATAATTTAATCGGAGGAAGAAGTTTCAGTTTCACACAATAAATCACAGCAGTTGACTTTTATTTCGACTGTTTTCGTTAATTGAATTCGCTTGGCCATGAAAATCCAACAAAAAACTAAAGTCAAAGAGTTAAGAGTAAAAGAGGGAGCAACTCGCCCAATTCTCTCTCTCTCTCTCTTAGGCACTCTCTTTGAAAGGCTCTTTAGCTGCCGCTCAGCTGTTGGCCTAGGGCTTGTTAAACACTTAATTTGGCACTTTCTTTGCCAGGGCAAATTGCGGCTGACAGCTGCTGAAAAGCTACTGGAAAAAGCTGAAAAATGGAAAAACAACTTCAACTTAATTACGGTTTAGTTGTACATTTAGATATTAGGGAAGAATTGCTCGAAACACAATGCAAAAGGTGTATTCGGAACGTGTGTAAAGCTCGTAAATAAATTACAGTTATTACCAACTATGAAGGAAAAATAGCGAGCATAACTGCTGTGGAGAGTGCTCGACTCAGAGATACCCTGAACAGTGAAGTGAGTATAGGGAAAAAGTCAGTTAGAAGTATTCAAACACTTAAATTAGTGAATCGAACGGGCTGATAGATGGTCGGATCCATGGCAGATGAACGATGCTTGGCCAGGGGAAAGGACAGAGGGGTAGAAGGATAGACAGACAGCTTTAGATATACTCAGCAGTTGGCCAGCTGCACTTATACTCTATATGGTTAACGCCTCCTACACTCAAACAAAACTAATATACTCTTCTTGGCCATTTCAATACAGGGTGCAGGGTATGAGAAAAGGCAACAAACACCAATATTAAAATCAAAATCAAAGAAAGCTGCTTGCCACGAGGCTGTGGGAGCAATTGTCTTACACGACTCGACTCAACTCGAGTGTGTTCAAGAACTCAAACTCAATTCAACTGGCAACTGGCAACTGGCAGTTGGCAGTTGGGACGGCTTTAACGTAACGGGGCCAACAATTACGCCCCAACAACATAATTTTTGTCAAAAGCTACACTGAGAGAAAGACAGCAATGCTAGACGACGAATTAATAAAGCAATTAATTTTGATCGCCACAATACGGCGAAAGTCACAAATTAAGTTTGGACTCAAAGAACTCAACTTGCAATTTCTGCAACCCAGTTTTGGCAGACTCTTGGGAATGGAATATTAAGTTCCTAACTTAATTATTGGCCGGCGAAACTGAGAGTGTGATATTATGTTTGAAGCACTCTGGAGTTGAGTTAAACAAAGGTCAGCATTAAGTGTAGAAAGCTTTAATGGGAAAGTAAGCTGCGAGCTGAGAGCGCTTAATGCGCTTTAAATTAAACTATTATATTCTGCTTTGAGTTGAGAATCTCTGCAGTTAAGAATCGGCTGACTCTAATGTAAGGACTGATGAAAAAGAGTTTTGAGAGAAAGGCTAAAGCTTAAGATACAAACTATTTAGATGATTCATGAAGCCCTTGACATTAAAGCTTTAATTATTAATTCATTCAATAATTTATACATTAATTCTAGTTCATAGTAAAACCTTTCCTATTCACATATAAGCTGCGCAAGCCTTTCATAGATTCTCGTTATTCTTCTGCAAAGCTACTCTATGCTACTCTACTCATAAACACAATCAAATATATTCTGGACCTACTTTTGAGTTCCATTACAGCTTCTATAAAGTCGGTGAGCTTAGATGTTTTGCTGTTGACAAAAGGTGTTATTTTCTCTCCAAGCAGCTCCCACAACTTCATTGTGCGGTGTTCGGTTCCGATTTATGGTTTTTTTGGGCTACTCTAGAAATCAGCCCAGTTAGTGCAGCTTTGTCAGCTGTGCCATAAACCAATTCGAACAGAAATCTTCAGAGCGGCGAAGCCGCAGCAGCAGCTGAAGACAATGTGATTCCTCTTGAATCAATGGAAAAGAAGAAGAGAAGAGAAGAGGAAGAGGACGAGGAAGAGAAGCTAGCAGAGCAATAAATTCTAAAGCGCGACATCAATTCGAGGCAATAAATTAGCTATTGAGCACTTGTATCTTGTCTTGTCTTGTATCTGACAGATACTTTTGGCTGCTTCAGCTCTTTGACAGTGAGGCAACGCCCCACTGACAGATTTCGGTGTTTTGGGGGGAATTTTGTCCCAGTGAAAGGCAACAGCAAATCGCAGCCATCAAATCTGGCCCCCAACTGCAGCTACTGGGCATAGCTCTTCTAACTTATAATTTGGCCTCTGCCAGGCAGTAAAAACTTTCACCCAGATTATGTAAATCCAGCCCGAGATCTAATAATGCCAGAGCCTAGCTTTTGCATCAAAGCGAACCAGAACAGAAATCGAAATCAATGAGTTGTTCAGATGAATTCACATATGAATACTATGAATCGTGTGAGCTGAGCAGGGAACTGGGCTAATCCATTGTGTTTCACTTTCGCAAATGGAACTTGAAATCGAAACTAATGAATGAACTAAGTAGAAAATGAATCCATGTGAATGGCATGGAATGTAGAACTCGGTTAGTACAGAATTCCCATGTGGTTCTCCTGTAATTCCCCCTCTGAAGTGGGAAGTGGAGTGGATTTGTATCAAAAACTAATGAATGCATGATTCAATGAATGAGTTGAGTCGTTTATAAATCATACGATGATTTACATAATTTCTTTCATTACACTTTAGCATATCGAAGATGAGAATAGAAATGAAGTCGAAAGATAAATCGAAGTCGAGAAAATGAAGTCTACAAATGAACTGAGTTATGAATCATATGAGTTATGTGAAGTTACGAAAATTGGTAATTGGATGCACTTTAAGGGCTTGATACTATGGCATAGTGCTGTATATACTGAAAATAGAATAGAAATCAGGCAAATTGAATGAAAGCAAGGAGTTGCTCATGCCATTCATGTGAGTCGTCTACAGAGAGTGGTGTTATATGAATCATTTGATTCACTTGAAATCCATATGTAAAAGACAGAAAGACACAAAAAGACAGACGAATAAATTGAGTTGTGCAGAGAACTGGAGTGACTCTAGTCTAGTCTAGTTACTAGACTAGTAGTTTATCAATTTCTGCTCACTCTTAAGCACTTTTCGTTTCTTTCAAACACAAGAACAGACATGGAAAACTAATGAATGAATTATGGATATAGATATGAGTAGCAAATGAGTTGTATGCGTTGACGTCAAGCAAAGAACTCCATAAGCTGTCAGCGTGTTCTATTGACATTCTCTCACGTTCTGCTGTGCCCACAATTCTGCTTGTCTGCATTCTCAGCATAGGCGCAAAAGAAAACAGGAATTGGAATGGAAATAAATAATTGATATGCGCTGCCAATGAATGAATATGCTGAAAGTGGGGTATTTGGCTAGTGAAGAACTCGTTCTCTCTTCATATTCTATTACTCTAATGTTGCTTCCCCTTCTTTGACTTTACTTTAGATTAGATCGGAAAACAGAAATCGAAACCCATAAATGAACTGCAAATGAATCATTATCCATCTATTTGGCTAGCAGAGCTCTCCACTCATGCTCTACTACTTCCTCTAGTGTTACTTTTTCTTTCAATTCTCTACTTGTTCTGTGGCTTGGCTTTAGTAGATCGCAGCAACAGAAATCGAAACTCGCCCTAATGAGTCGATTATGAGCCGCATATTCAAAGTGGCTGAGAACTCTCGTGTTATATTCTCGTGGCCATTCCATGCTGAGTGAAATTGGTGCCAAGTTGTTGTTGTTGTTGTTTGTTATAGTGTGCCAAAACAATTTGTAGCCCACGCGTGCTCACAATTTTGGCCAGATTGACCATTACGAACGGGCTGCAGACACACCTGACCATAAACAGAAATAATGCTTGGGTACCCTACGCTTCATGTGTGGCTTCTCATACATATATATTCTGCACACACGGCTAAGTAAACAACAACAAGAGGAACAACAACTAGTTGTGGAGTCTCAAGAATTTAACACAGCGCAATTTTCATGTCGAACTCAATTGATGCGACTTTTGCCTGCCTGTCTCGAAGTCTCGAAGTCTCTCAGTCTCTCAGTCCTCAGTCTCTCAGTCCTCAGTCTCTCTGTCTGTCTGTCTCCCCCTTTAGACTTAGGCAGACAAATGCCTGTCATTTGTTGGCAGGCAAACATGTTTCTCCTCCTTTCCTCCTTTGCTACCTTCCACTGTGCAGCCAGATGGACAGCAGCTTCACGTTCGAAGTTATTAAAGCCGCGAGGGCTCAATAAATGGGCGTCGTTTATGCACCTCATCATCAGCGATTGCTCCGATCGCCATCGAATACCTTTCCAGCTCCCTGCTCCTCTTGCTTCTCTTGATTTTTTCTGCCTTTTTTTTTTTTTTGTAATTTTTGCCAAGCGGAAGTTGTAAATGAAAAGAAGAACAAGAAAAAACGAAGGCAAGCCAGGCTCAACGAAGTTCGAATGCACTTTCCATGGTAGGGTTAGCTTCTGAGCGAGGTTCTCTTATAGAGAGAGAGAGAGAGGGAGGATTAGGCTCTCTCAATTATCTCAGGCCTTTAGATCCCTTTCCCTGCTAGATCTTCTGCAGTCGATCCTTCTATCCTATCGAGATCTTATCCATTCTACTCTTTCTTCCCCCTTTTTTCTTCTCCTATCTCAAATATGCCCAGCCCGCTTATCAATCTTCCATAAATCTATATAAACATTGCCAAGAAAACTATTTCTCGCAGCTAAAAGTTCTTTCACTGAGCTTCTCCAACTCTCCGATTCCCCGATTCTGTTGTCATAGGAGTTAATTGAATTTCAATCGCGACGTTTCATAAATCGTTGCAAGGCGCGAACGAGCTGTGCATGTGGAGCAGAAGCCGAGTCTGGCGCTGGCACGTGTTGCTGCTTAATTAGGGCTGCATATGGATGGGGCTGCTCTGCGGCTCTGCTGGGCAGGTGAAAGTCGTCAGGTAGATGAAATTAGAACAACTGCACGACAAAGCGATTGCAATGGAAAGGTGCTCAATACAATGTGCTGGACCCGCACACACACACCAACACACACACTTAAGCCTTTCACAGCGAGTCGAGTTGAGCGCCAAGTTCATTGGCCAAAGTCTGTTGGCCATAAATATGTTTGGCTGTCGCTGTGTACTGGGTCATTAAGCCAAATTGTTGGCCAGTTCGTGAGTCGCTCGCGCGCTCGCATTATAATAAAATTGTCAACCTGACAGCTGCGATTAATATAGACTTCAATTTGGCCACACATAAATCAGAAGACTTCAAGCACAAACTTGGCCAACGACCCAGACTCTGCCACTGCTTCGAACGTGCTCTGTTTGGCTCTTCGCAACAATGCATTAGTCAAATGCAATGCCAAAACTTACTCCCAGCTGAGCTCCATTTTCCCTTTTTGCCATGCAAATTCGCACGAACTGTTTCCGGGCACATTTGTCAACGCAACTTGTTAACATGGCCAAGAGCCGTTAGCCAGCCACAAAATTTGCGTGCCCGAACGAACCACAGACCCACAAGACTCGCAGTCCATGAAAGGCGCTCGCCAGACAGCTCTGATAAATCGTCGACAGGGCGAGCGAGAGCCGGAATGGAAGTCAACTGAATACGGAGAGTATCTGAGATATTGGCTGGATCTCTGAAGACAACTGCTAGCAGTGGTTGGTGGTTGAGTCCTGAGCGATGTTAAAGTGGATTGTGGGGAACTGCAAAGTGAAGTAGAATGGGACAGAGCTCTAGGGTATTCGACAGCTGTTGGCGAATCTAGCATCCATAGTTAACAGTTCTATATCAGAACTGAGACAGAATTCCTTTTTGCAAATAGAGGTAGTATATCCTTATATCCATATATCATCCATATATCCATATATACATATAATATCCACATATCCATCTATCCATATATCAGCTTCGCCCTTCAGCCCATTCACTTCCCATTTTAATTACCCTCAGCCTGTGACATCACAACTAAAACCGATTTAACTTAGTCAACTCGCTGACTTTATTGGAATATCATTAGAAGATTCTTAGGAATTTCTTCTATCATAGTTATTCCATCGAAAACTCTGCTGCACTCGGCAGCTCGGGCAGCTCTTGATTTATATCTAGATGTTGCATGCACCTGGTTGTCATCTCTTCCACTCACTGTTACGGCACAGCGTCTGCTCTTCGCTGTGCACTCGCCTGGAACTGCATGCATGCATGCCACGCCCCCCTCCCTGCCTGCTCGGCCCGAAGTCAAGTCTTGGCCAGTTGCCGCTCTCTGCTTCTCGGTCTCTGCCTGTGTGCTGCTGATGCTGTTTTGATAGCTAAACAAAAAACAAAAAAAACAAAAAAACAGAAGAGCTGAAGACCAAACAAAAACCCTCGCCTCATATGGCAAACTAACTCTTCTCTTTTTTATAGTTTTATTTTCTTTTCTTTCAGCTTGTTTTTTTGTTTTTCTCTTTTCGGAATATCAGATTACGTGCAGTTCTTCCATATCGGCTGTTCGGGTTTCGGTTCGCCTTTGTGTTTCGGCCTTTTAGGCATATCAGATGCAGCTCAAGCGGAGCGCTCGAGAGCTGCCAAAAAGGAGCTGCGCCCATTTGGCTGCCAGTTGACCTTGAGGTAGTGTATTCGTTGCGCCACGCCCCTGAGCGACTTGCAGTGCACTCAAGCTCAAACAGATTTGGCTACACTTGGCGAAAAGTGAAGCATGAATGGAGGCATCAATGGGTGGGAAGCTAAAGTGGCTCGAATGTATGCGAAATTGGGCATAAAAGCTAGTTTAAAGACGGCTAAGCATTAGGTATAAAATAGGCATAAAGCCAAGTACAATAATAGGTATAACATTAGGCCTTTTATTGGGCATGAAAGAGGTAGCAAATTAGCTATGAAAATAGGCATAAAGTAGTTGCTATGAGTATAAAATTATACTAGCAATTCTAGGTCTATATAAATTATAAAAAAATATACAAATAAAACTATAAAATTGGCATAAAATTTCTAGAACATTGGCATAAATTTCCAAATAGGCATAAATTTAGTTTAAATAATGCTAAGCATAAAATAGGCATAAATCTAAGTAAACTAATAGGTATAAATTATCTATGAAAATAGGCATAAAGTAGTTGCTATAGGTATAAAATTATAGAAACAATTCCAAATAGGCATAAATTTAGTTTAAAGAATGCTAAAATTGGGTATAAAATGGGCATAAATCTAAGTAAAATATTTGGTATAAGTTTGCCATGAAAATAGGCATAAAATATTTACTATAGGTATAAAATTATACCAACAGTTTTAGATCTGTATAAATTATAATATATACACAAATAAAATTATAAAATTGGTATAAAATTTCTTGCATTTGGTATAAAATATTATACATAATATTGCAGCTCAACATTTTTTAGTTTCTGATACTAACTCCCTCCTTATCTTATTTTTCTTCTTCTGCATCTTCTAGTACTGTGATTAGAATTCCCAGCACTTGCTTCGCTTTTCTCGCAGTGTACATCTTCTGGTGTGCCTTCCATTAATTTAATGATGCTGCTTCCTGTACGCCTCCTCCTCGTGGCCCCTAGTTCCTCTCGCCAATTGCAGGCAATTAGCAAATTTCTTCGCTCTAATGTAACGATCGAGCCGACTAACTAACTAACCAACTAAGCCAAGCCACTCACTAGCTAACTAACTAACCGACTAACTAACACAAATGTCGTTCACATTGGGATTTTTATAGCTTCCGCTTTGCATTATCAAATATTATTGAAGCGGTTCCAGCTGTTGTTGCTGTCGATGTTGCTGCTGTGTATTGCATGTTGTCACGTTAGCTGTTGCTGCTGTAGATTCTTCTTCTGCTGCTTCTTCTTCTTCCTCTTCAGGCTGTGGCCATAAAAATAGGAACCCTTTAAGTGCGCGCCAACCATCTAATGATGATCATTAAAAGTCAGCTGTAATCACAGTGGCAGCGGCAGCAACCAGTTGCTGCTGTGTCAACAACAGCAACATCAGCAGCAGCAGCAGCAGCAGCAGCAATAGCAGCAATAAAACGGTAATTTCTGTAAAGATTACCGTGAACATTTTCACTCATTGCCAATGCAACCTACATTTTCACAAGCTCCTACACACACACACACACGCACACTCATATGTGTGTGTGTGTGAGACCCTTTTGTTTGGCTTCCCACCTCCCCCCCCCTCTGTTGACGTCTTTCAAGTGCGTTTCTTAGCCGCATTCTGTCTCCCAGCTAACGGCTTTGATTTTGTCTTAGCGACTCGAACTCGACTCGAACTTGGCTTTGACTTTACGGGCATGGGCACAGGCAGAGGTAAGGGAGGGCAGGGGGCCTTGCGGGCGCTTCTCGGGCGACCTCAACGTTTGTCGTCTTCTGTGGCCCACTGTCATCTTCTCTGCTGGCGCTGTCGGCACTTTTAACTGTTAAATGCTTAGTTTACATCATTAGCATCACAAAGAGAAAGAGCGAGAGAGAGAGAGAGAGAGAGAGAGTCGCTCATCTGCTTTGCATTTCTCTCTAATAAATACACAATTTCTTATGACCTTTTTCCTCAGTTAGTTTCTGCTGTTGTCGCTGTGGAAGCCGTTGGAGATTATTTAATTGGCTGGCTTATTATTTAATTTGTCTCCGGCTCGCGTGATTTCAGTCCAAATTATTGGCTTGCGCTAGAAATTATGATTTGGGCAAAAGCTTGGAATATTCTTCTAATTATTGATATGAGAAATCTTAGTATATACTTAAATAGATAAGTATTTGTTCTACTCTTTAAATATACTAAATAAGAATATTATAATAGTATAATATATTATTTCAGCTTCTAGTCTGCCTCAGTCTATCCATGGCTGCCTCTCATGTTAATGTCTCTGTTTACGACGTGATTACGAGCAGAACATTCTGTGCTCATCATTCTTCTTCGCAGTTTGACGAGTTTATAAGTAGAAGTGTGCATTAAAAGTAAATTAAAGAGCGGAGAGGCTTTAGCAGAGAGTGTTCATGTTTGGATAACTAACAGCTCTCTGACCTTAACTCTGCCTAAGCACAGTCAGAAGTGCTTAAGTATTCTTTCAATAATAGTTTATAGATCGCCTATCATTTAAAGTTACTGTAGTAAATGCTATAGAATATATTAAATTAATTTTTATAATTTATAAATAATAAATTTATATATTTTACAGCATTTACTATATTCGAAATTCTCTGAAAAGTTAAAAAGAATTATTACTCAAGTCATAAATACGCTCAGGATCAGATCTGAAGCAAAGATTCTGCTCTATTCTGCTATGTATAAAGCCAAAATCTTCAAGCAGAGTAAGCAGAACATAAGCTGAAGCCTTACTATAGAACGAACTTGACATTCTGGCAGCGAGCTGCAGTAGTAAATAATTCAAACTAATCCTTTTTCATATATTCCTTAGTATATTTGATCGTCTCTTATAGATTTTTCCCTCAGAGCCCTTTTCAAAATCTCAACAGCTCCTCAAAGCTCCTGTAAACACTTCTCAGCCGAGCTCGACTAGCTCGACTCAGTCTGCATTATTTGCTCTGGCTATTATTCACTTGAGACGCCGCCAAGTCCAAGTTCGTTGCCTAAGTCATTTGTTTTGCAGCAACTTCAGTTCTATCCACCTCTCTCTCTCTCTCTCTCTCTCTGTCTTTCTGTGTGTGCGTGTGTGAGTGCAGCGAGGCGCAACGTTTTGGCTGTCGCTGTGCGTCTCAATTATTTATTTAAGCTGCCACCCGGAATGGCAGACCGGCTACTTCTGCTACCTCTGCTGGCTCTGCTGAGTCTGCTTGTGCTGCTGGCTCATCCACTTCTATTAACATTGTAAACAATACCGTTAACACACGCCACAAACACATTTTTGCGCCCAGCGGAATTTTCAGCTCCTACTGTTGCCGCGCGAAAAGTGCCGCAAAGCCAAGCGAACCGAATGACTGCATATTTTAGACGGCAAAAAAGCATGCCTGGTCCCCTTCCCCTCTCCTCCCTATGCACTCCCAGAACAGTTTTTCTCTCACTGGCAAAGAGTTGGCAACAACAGCGGAAAAACTGTTAGCTGAAATGCGACCGATGTTGCAGCGGCACGGAAAACACTTATTAAATTTCCACAATTTTGCATGCCAAAAAAATGGAGGAGAAGGAGGAGCAGGAGGAGGAGGAGGAGAAGCAGGGGAGAAAACGCAAAGAAAACTCAAACCGCAGCTCAGAATTGTTCTGCGCATTTTTTGTTCATGCCACATGCTAATGAGCCAGGTCTTTGCCTACTCAGAGTTCACATACCTATGAAAGAGTTGCTCAATTGTTGTTGTTGTTCGTCGTCGTCTTCTTCTTCTGCTGCTGCTGCTGCTTGTTGTTGTTGTTGTTGTTGCAATTGTTTATCCACTTGATGTGTTTGTGTTTTATGTTTGTTTGTTGTGCACCGCTCGAACAATAACAACAAAAATCGCATTCAGTCTGCACTTCACTGCTCCCTCTCTCTCTCCTTCTTTCTCTCTCTCTCTCTCTCTCTCTCTATCTCTTGTTCACTCATACACTCTATGTCTTTCTCACTCTCATCCTTTCCACAGCGTAAAGTCTTTTCTTCTTTGCTTTGCTGTTGCTGCTGCTGCTTGTCGTTCTGAACGCGTCGCGTGTTGGCCACTAACTGAGGCCCCCAGCGCGACGTCGCGTCGCTTTTAAGAAAAGCCTTTTGCCCCCCTCCCGAAAGAAAGTTGCCGCCAAACGAAATTCTTCTCGCAGCCAAAGATTCTTGTTTGAAAAAGAGAGTCAATCTCAACAGAGACAGCGAGAGAGAGAGAGAGAGAGAGTGAGCCACTCTCTTGGCTTAAGAGCAGCTGCTGCTGGTTGCTGTTGTGGGAGTTCTTCTTGTCATTGTTAAGAGTCTTTGGAGGTTGTTGTTGTCTCAGCTTTCAGCTGCTTGTCTTGGCCCAATCGGAGACTTCAATTAGCGTTAACGATCATGATGCCATCAAATGTCATTTCTCTAATAAAACTCTCATTCAAATCAAAACTTAATAATTGAAAACGAAATTTAAATATTTTAAATATTTTTTAGACTTAGCTTTAGATTGCTTTAGATAGAATAGAATTTTCATCATTATGATAATCATATTCATATTATTATGATATTAATAATACCTCAAGTATTTCCTGACTGCGCATTGACAGAGTGTTTAATGAGTCGCTGCTGTAACTCACATTAATAAAGACTATTGGGCAAACCCAGCGAATTCTGCGTAAGAATCTCTCTTCTCCTCTTGGCTCACTCTCATTCTGTCTGTCTCTATTCTCCTCTCTCTCTCTCTCCCTCTCAGCTTACTCATTGTAAAACACATATTCCAACCACAGCTCGTGCGTCTTTGCTCAGCTCTTACACATGCTGCACAGCGCTGAGTGGAGCTTCGCTGCCTTCCATGTAGCGCCTCGAGTAAACAAATGCCCAGGCATTACTCCCATTACTCATGATGGCAGGCAGACAGCATCCTCATGACCAGACACAACCTACTCCTCCTCCTGGTTCTCCTCTGCCTCATGTTTCGCTTCCTCTTCTCCAGCTTGATCACCAGACTCATGCTCACCCACAGTCTCAATCCTTGTTCCTTCCTCCTCTTCAACCTTCTCCTGCTCCTTCGCTTCCTTCTCAGTCTCCTCTTCATGCTCTCCTACTCTTCCTTCCTCTGATCCTCTGGCTCACTCAACCTCTCTCGCTCAGCCTTCTCCATACTGCTGCTCCTCATCCTCATTCTCTTACTCGTCCTCCTTCAGCTCGTCCTTATGTTCCTCCTCCCCCATCCGAGTCGCTGCACCCGCCCATGCTCGTCTCGCAAGCTGCTTAAGAACTGAACGATTCATAACTCAAAAATGGCAAGAGGCAGGGTCAAGCACACAAGGCAGTGTTGGAGGAGCAGGTTAGAGGCTACGCCTTGAGCTGACCAACTGGCTGTGACTCTGGCTCTGGCTCTGGCTCTGGCTCAGCCTTGCCTCTGTCTCTTGGTCAGCATCGTCTCTTGGTCTGGGCCTTCACGATTGTCGATCGCATCGCAGATTTTGTCTGGCGTGCGCTGCTGCCTTTTGGGTGTGGCGCGGCGGGCGCTGCTCGTGCGATCTGCCAAAATATATGGAATGAAATATTTATCGCCATTAGAGCCTGATTAGCTGCGGGGCGTTCGATTGTCGCTGTCGCTGTTGTTGTTGTTGTTGTTGATGATGCTCTTCTTCTTCAGTTTTGTTATTTCGGTTTCGCTTTTGCTCCTAATAAGATTTAGCTCTGATTGAAATTTGATATGTTCATTCAATTATGCTCGAGCTCGAGTTCCCAGCGAGTCAATAAACTCTGCCCGTATTGGCCAATTAGTTTTATTTTCAGCAATAAATTTAGAAACACTAAAGGGCAGCTCTTCGAATATGACATCAAGAGAGCTGTGCCAACGAAAGTAAATGCTACCTGAGCGGTGAAATGAATTGTCATGAAGGTACGAAGGGATTGAGATAAGGAGATGAAGCTACATAGAGAGAGAGAGAGAGAGAGAGAGAGAGGGGAGAGAGGGACAGAGAGAGAGACAGAGAGAGAGAGAGAGAGGGAGAGGGAGAGAGAGAGAGAGAGAGGAGAGATAGAACTAGAGAGATTCGACAAAGAAGAGTGAGAGATTGCAGACAAAAAGATAGCTAAAAGAAGAAATGGAGAGAGAAGAGAGAGAGAGAGAGAGAGAGAGAGAGAGAGAGCGAGAGAGAGAAATATAGAGGAATCTGAGATTACTAACACTGCTAACTACAAGACTTACAATGCCAAATCGTCTTGCTTACTTGTATTCATAAGAATCACATAGGTTGTAGTAGAAATGCAAAATATAACGTGTTCATATGGCGTGCAATTGCTTAGCTAAGTTGCGAACCTTATACTCAGAAGCATTGAACTGTGCTCTGTATAACATTCAGACTGGCTGTCGAGGCTGTCACATATATGTGTATGGATATGTAGACTATTCTTTAACATAATTATTTCTATGCAATAGCATAATAGATGTCAATTATTTAATTAAATAATTAATATTGCATAATTAACATTTGCATATACACTGCCATGCACTTGAATAGGGTCAACTATTTGAAATCAAACTCAAATAAACTTATTAAACCGATTTACCCACTTTTTTTCTATTCAGTATTTCATCCTCTATTAAGGTAAAAACTTCGCTTAGCTAAGTTTTCAACCTTGCCGCATAGCAGCATTCTGCTTAGCTAATTTCCCAACCTTATACTGCTGCTTTTGCTCTTGCAGCCATTGCAACTGCTTTACTTCGCAAGCAGTTCACTTCAATTCACTTGCACTGCTTGCTTTTTACACTTTTCAGTTAAAATTTGAAATTTCCCGCAGCAAATGCCGAGGAACTAGCTCATTTAATATGCAAATGACACGTTAATTGCCGCAAATGGAAAAAGTTTGCGCGTCAACAAAATGTCAGCGCTGAAATTACAACGTTCGCAGTGTGTTGACTCACTTAGCTGGACGCATTTACATATATTTATTCTTGGCCATTTACATAACTGCGCTTCTTATAACTGGGCTAAGTGAGCGAAAAAGAAATAGAAAAATTTTGAGAGAAGGAACAACTTCTGTTGCAACTTTCTGACAATAAACATTTTGGCAAGCGCAGTCGACGCCGGCATGTAAAACTCTTCTAAATTTCTCTTGTTTTTATCTCAAACTTTGCATTTGCCCATTTTTCTCATCGTCGCAAATTTTTCAATTCGCCAAACGCGAAACGCCAAACGCGAAACGCAACTTCTGCGACTGTTGTCGCCTGCAAAAGCAAATCAAGAAAAAAATACAAGTTGCAGCCACTTAGAGGCAGCAAAAACTTTGACATTGCCGCATGAGAAATACGTTTTGAGCATTTTTTGTTTGCCTTTTGGCTTTTGCCCCTTTTGCCTCTTTTGCCTCTCTCTCTCTTTGGTCTCTTGTCCGCCAAATTGGCAATGTGCGGAAAGGAATTAAGACTTATGGCTGCATAAAAGCTGGCTGATCTATGCCTCTCTAGGCATTTGAGTCTTTGCATGTTTTATCAATTTAAAATGTTTTTTTTTTATTTATTTAATTTAATTGAGTTTTATTTATTTAATTATTATTTTATATTTATTTTATATTCTTAATTTTTCTGCAATTTATTTTTTGCTTTAATTTATAATTTTCCTTATTTATTTATTTATTTTTAATTTTCTTTTTTTTATTTTGCTTGAACTTCATTCGAGCGCAACGTCTGCTGCTTCCCACACTTAACATTTTCCTTCCATATTCCGATTCTCATTTGTATCCTCTTAGTGGAACTCATCCTCATCTGCATTATCCATTTTCCACATCAGCAGTTTGTCATTAATGAATATTCGCTGCCTGCGGTTTAGCTTTGCCAATGAGCAGCTCCCTCCAATCTCTCTCTCTCTCTCTCTCTCTCTCTCTCTCTAAAATGCTTGTATGTGAGCTGAAGCTCTTTGTTGTTTATATTAAGTTTCAAAATACGTTTTATTCTAGTCTACATTCATGTTTTCCCCTTTTACTATATTGCTTATTATTGAGGAGGAGAGAATTTGAGAGAGAAAGGCAGAACGCTTGAGTGTTTGTGGGAGAGGGACTCAAATACTGACACATGCAGAGATACAAAGAGTAAAATATTGAAAGCGAATTAAGAGTGATAAGAAAAGGGAGAGAGCAAATATAGAGACGGAGATACTAGAGTGAAGATAGAGAGAGAGAGAGAGAGAGAGAGAGAGAGAGAGATAGAGAAAGACAGACAGAGAGAGAGAGAGAGAGAGAGAGAGAGAGAGAGAGAGTTACCTTATATGAATCTATATCTCATCTATCTCTTCTCCAATCTAACTATTCCTATCACAGTCTGCCTCCCTCTTCATCTCTGCCTACCTTGATTTAGAATCAATCTCTATCTTTACCTATATCAATATCTATATATCTACTTCTCTCTTTATATCACCGACTCTCTCAGCTCATGATTATTGAACTCCACTGCGCTTTAATGCTGCACTCAGCTAATGGAATTTCGCATTTCCCGGCCATAGACTCCACAGTTCCATCGATAATTCGAATTGAGTTTATAGTTTCATAGAGGAGCTCATTCGATTAGTCCAGCTCAAGCCCGTAAATCACAATTATAAACATATTTGCAGCACTTCGCGCTGGTCAGCGGGCCAGCCAGACGCTAATTACTATAATTTTGTCAGCTATTGCCGTTTCCCCCCCTTTCCCATTTCCCGGACTGTCGGACAACTTGTGCTTGGTGTTAACCACGTGCTTGGCGAAAAACTTTGTCAACAAACGTAAAAAAAATAGAAAAAAGAGAAGAAAAACAGAGCAAACGAGCAAACGAACAATTAAGTGGCCTTAAATGGGGAGTGATGGACTAGAAGATACCCTGTAAAAAGTGGGTTTTTGGTATATATGTGGAATTTATGGCAAATAGTGTGGGGAATGGCATGTCTAGATCGACTCTGATTAGGAATATGCATATACTATACACAGAGTTCCCTTATATATTACCTAGAGCTTATCTAATCTTGGTTTCTTTTCACTCCCTAGTCGACAGTCTAAATTAAAATAGTTTTATGAGGTATCACAAAAGGTTTACCCTAAATCAAACTTGAACTTAGGCAAGCTTGTTTGATATACCCCACTCAGCTATTTACAGGGTATCTACATAGAGTAGTTGGAGCAGAAGACATTGTGGTAGCTAAAACGTTGTGTAATTAGCCGTTGCAGACGGCAAAGCAACACAATTTCTTTCCAACTTGCTCAGCTCACACTCCATCTCAGTCTCTCTCCCTCGCTCTCTCTCTGTCTCTGTCTCTCTCTGCCCCTTTGCTTATCCTTAAACGCTGCTCATTCAGTTCGAGATTTCCGTCGTTTTGGCGTTAAGTTTATTTTGGAAACGATGTCCGCAAGTTATTTGCGATTAGATTAGGCAACTGCGTACATTGTATGGCTCTAGAGCCGATCGTAGGCCTTGCTCGAGGCAATCACCTTATCGTTGATCACCTCTTTCACCTGCCTGGCGAATATGAAGTCCAAGTGACCCCACGTCTCGTCGGGTATCTCGTAGTTCTCCTTCAAATTGGGCAGCAGCTCGGGCAAGCGCGCGACATCCCTCACATTGGCTGACTCATCGGCCAGGCCGACATAGAGAAAGACTTGGGACGTGATCTTGGTGATGTCGTAGGAGGGAGGCACCTCGCTGCCATAGGCAGCCTTGTTCTTGGTGGGACCCCAGTCGTAGCGCCGGAAGTCGTTGCTCAGATAGGACTGTATGAAGTGGATGCCCTGGTTGGTCGAAATGCCAGCCGGGTGGGTCTCAGCCACCTGTGGGAGCAGCGTCTAAGAGGGGTGAAGGAGGAGAGGTCAGTTGAGTTGCCCCACCCTTCGTGGCAAACCAAGTACGTACCACATTCAGGTTGCCCACGCCGTCGGCCCAGAGCATGGCCAGAGTCTGGCAGTAGCTGAGGAGGTAGGGATCGTTGCTGCAGGCTGTGTCCAGAATGCGTTGAATGAGGGGGTTCATGGGCAGGAAAACCTGATTCTGCAGCAGCTCGGTGCCCAGCCCAGGTGCGCCCACATAGTCGGCCAGCGAGAGAATCAAGCCAGTTGTCGTGTTGCCCATGAAAATGGGCGGGGCCAGCATGTGGGCGGTCTTTATCTTGGCATTGTACTCCGGCCGCCAGGCGCCCATCACGAAGAAGGTGGTGCAGCCCTGGGAGTGGCCCACATAGTGGACGGCCGTCTCGCCGGTGGTCGCCAGGATGTGATCTATCATGGCGGGGAGATCGTAGGCGCCGATTTCGTGCCAGCTGAATGCCCAGAAATATGGATGATTCGTGCTTAATCTGGTGTTGTTGCGCGAGTAAATATTGCCACGGGCATTGCCCAGCCAGACGTCGTAGCCCGCATCCGCATAGTTGTAGGCCAAAGCATTGTCCGGCCCATTGAGCAGGAAACAATCGGAGCAGCTGAACAAACCGTGCTGTATGAGCACGGCCGGACGCTGTGCGTTACCATTGCCCAGCTTCGGTGAGTACGGTATGCGGAACATGGTCAGCACGTACCCGTCCTCGGTGACCACCTCATGCGTTTCAGCCGGATAGCCGTGCGACTCGATGCGTTCAGCCTGCAAAATGCCCAAATGGCCAGAGCCATTGCTTAACATTCACTAAAGCCATGAGTGGAATCAGCTAGAGATGAGAGCGTGATTCACCGAGTGTGAGCGGGAGAGACTGAGTGAGTGAACTAGTTCTTTTAAAGCTTGAAGTTGAAGACTTGTCAGTTGCTCTAGGAAACTTTCTCTCAGCACGACCAGCTGCTCAGCTCTCCACTCTAGCAGCACCCCTATCCATCCCTAGCCACTCACCGAAGTCTTGATTCTCTTGAAGGGTATATCGATGTAAGGATCATAGTCAGCAGCCAGTGCAGCGGCACTCAGCGCACTCAGCGCCAGGACGAGCAGCGTTTGCCTCAGCATTGCGAATCCTGTCTTCAAATACTTCACGTTTGGTCAGCAACAAAGTGCGCGCAGAACTGAGCAAACTAATTTCACTTGTAGTTCTATTTGATTACTCTGTGGCTTGGGCAAATCTTATCTAGCGATTGCTGGGCACTTGAGTGGCCGCCCCAGCGCGATAGCAGCTCGCTGCGCCTACGCCTGATGAGCTAATCCGCTGGAGATTTATTGTGAGCCCTAATCAGCTAGATACATTTCATTGATAGCGCCACAGGGGGGCTACGGGCCACCAATGAACTCGTCCCATTGCCGGCACATAAACAAATCATAAATTAATCCAATTATCAATTATCGAGCAATCGGCTCGTGGCAGCTGCTTGAGCGACAGTTGTCTCTCCACGAATATATCATGGGATCAGTGGCGAAGGAAACGCATTTTGCGATGTTATCTTTGGCTTTTCGCTTTTAATTACGATTTCTGATATATAAATAATAGTCGGGTGTGCACGACTAGCCAATACACTGCTTGCTGCTAATGAAGAAGACTCCAAAATGTAGCTCTTAAGGAAGGAAGTGTTTTGAAAACCAGTAATGAAATCTGAAGCTAATATGCCCCGCTTATAGTACGGGAAAGGGTATATTTGAGCTTGTACACAGATAATATTGGTATATAGAGCTATAAATAGCATTTGAAGCCAAGAGACCTTGGGCAAAGCTTTAACCTGCCACAAATGATGAAGACAACTTCATCAACGAATTGCAATTGGAATGATCTGGTATATAGAAGTTATAGATATATACATACAGATATAAACTAAGTTTATATATAACCAATCAACTATATATTCAATATATAACAGTCCATTTCAATCAGCCAGCTGAGAGCTACAGAAGTGGCAGGGGCTTGCCTTGGCGATGTAGTGACTATTCATGCATATCGCATGCCTATTTGCAGGTGCCTGTGGCGGTCGCTGAATGCACAAAGTGCGCCTATCTGCGAAACGCGGCTGAGTTGCTGCGATTTTTGTATTATGCGCCAGGCGGTGTAGGCTGCGGCGGCGGTGGTGCAGCGTGTGGCTCGCATTGGCATTAAGCATGCCGAAAACCACAAAACTGCAAGCAACAACAATGCGAATTCATTGAGCAGCGAGCAGCGAGCAGCGAGGACACTGTCAACGCTTGCAAACCATGGATATACGGCAGAACAGATAAACCTATAGAAAGAGAGAGAGAGAGAGCAAGGGAGACAGATAAGAGGGAATGTAAATGCGGTTCATTGAAATTATGTGAGGCAGCGTAGGAAAAAATGGAAATACGTTCGATAGCAAATTGCAAGGCATACAGAAAATTGCAATTGTAGAAAAAAGAGAGAGACATGAGGAGGGGGGAGGGAGAGAAGGGTTGAGAGTGGGGGAGGCAGACAGTTGAGAGTCGACAACTGGCAGATGCCCTGTATACAGGCTGAATATAGATTGATATGTTGGAGTCTAGCATATGAAAAGAGAGGAGGTGTGAGGAGCCTCAAGATGTACTTTGACTCAATTGTAGTCGACTAGAAGATACCCTGAAAAGGGGTTTAGTAAAAGAGGGAGATGATTTGAGAAGAGTTTCAAGTAAAATGAATATAAGATAATGTATAGTAAAGTACAAATTTAAACTACTATATGCTCTACATAGTTGACAGTATTCGACTAGAAGATACCCTGTAAGTGGATTTCGTATATAAAATCTTTTTGAAGAGCTTTAAGCTCTCTTAAACAAAGCTGATATAGTACACATATAGATTAATACTCTTAAGAGTGGTCGACTGGAAGATACCCTGTAAAGGGGTTACATATGATAGATATGAGTATAAATTCTATGCACCCTCACCCAACCTCCTCCTTTACGGGGTATATCTATTTAGTCAGCTGCAATGCGAGTCCGATAGAGCGATATTGAGGGCTCGTTCGCAAATTGCTTGCGGTTGGCAGCCTCCACTTCACTTGCCTCGCACTTTTGGTTAGTTTGGGCCGACACAGCTCGTAATTGCATCAGCTCGTCGCAGTTGGCTTAATTGGCTGCCGACTTTGTTTAAGCCATACCGAATTGTTACATGCACATTGCATAGATGGCCGAGAGAAGAAGGAGAAGAAGAAGAAGAAGAGGAGAAAAACAAAGAAACACTCGAAACACTCGAGAAACAATCATGCAGGTGAAAATAATTGCAAATGTTTAGCTGACGATCCGCTGCCAAATCGTTTAGCGCTCAAAATCGTGACTTATCATAAATCTCGAGCCCCTCGAGTGCCCTAGCCAAGCAGCCAACTGGCCAAGTAGCCGAGTCGAGTGCTAACTCTGCCACTGACAAGGCAGCAGTGGGCGGCGCTGGCAACGTGTCAGGTTTATGTTAATGGCCAAAGTCGAAAAGCCACTTGGCGAGCCACCACTGTGGGCCAGGCAACTCGAGACTGAGCAGAGCTTTAAGCCAATTATAAATTAATATCGCCTATCGATTTCGTATTTATAAACCATTTAGCTCCATTTCCCTCGAGCACGTGCTGCAGCTCTCGGATCGACTACAAATTTATTCGCATCCAACTTTTTGCGGCCAAAAATAAAAGAAAAAAATTGACTCAATCCAAAGGTCAAGTCCCAACTGCCAGCTAAGCTAAGACATCAGCTGTCAAAGTATTTTCCTTTACTAATTGATTAGGGACGTGTGACCTGTGACCTTTCCATGTAAACATTTGCATTACAAATAGAGATTCGAGTGATGGGAAGGGACCTAATCAAGGAAATATATGTGGAATAAATATAGCTAATTCTAATTTAGAATGTGAGTATATATATTCTATATAAGTCGAATGAATATAGAATGAGATTAAAGATGGGAGAAAAGGAAAATTGTAGATGCTGGGAGAGAGAGAGAGAGAGAGAGAGAGAGAGAAAGGGAAAGATGGGTATAGAGGCAGAGAAAGGGAGAGAGGGAGATAGATAATAACTGGTATAAGAATATAGAAGGGGAGCGGGAAGACACAAAGAGAAGAGGAGAGGGAAGGGAAAGGGGGCATGAGGACAGAGAAAGGAAGAGGGAATACCGAGAGAGGTAAAAGAAGGGGAACAGAGAGAGAGAGAGAGAGAGAGAGAGAGAAATGCATATAAACTGAGACTAGTTGTCACAGAGCCTTAGCAGTCAGTCCAAGGCTTTTACTTAATATTATTTCTATATAAATTTAAACTCTCTCGATCACATATTCAAATCAAAATTTATTTGCGCACTTTTCAGCTGAGCTAAGTGAAAATATTTGTAACGTGCACAAAAATTGGCCTCAGGCGCTGCCAGAGTTGCCGTTTGTCTGGCACGTCTCTTAGAAGGGCAGCAGCAGCAGCAGCAACTCTGCCAGCAATTTATTATGAATGCACAGATTTCATATTTCGGGCAAAGTTTTTGCACAACTTTTCTGTCGAGAACTTTGGGTATGATGGGCTGATGGAAGTGTCGATAACAGACAGACGTAGGCGTGGCAGATACCAGCATGCATATAAATTCCTAGTCAGTTGAGTTGATCTAGTGCCTTGTCTGCCTAGCTGCCTGCCCAGAGGGTCGAGGTATTCCCTAGTCAGGCACTGCCCGCTCGACTGCTCTCACTTTGTTCTACGAGCGAAATCAAAGTGCAGCAGAATAAATTTGCTTACGAGTATTTTTCCATATATGTGCACAATATGTTTTATATATCCTATATATATATATATATATCTATATATATCTTGGTTTTTATTTTGTTGCCTGCTGGCAATTGACAGGCGCAATAAATTGTAAAATATGGCCAAAAGTAACTTATGGCTTGCAACTGTAGCAGCCAAAATGTATTTGTGTGTGTATCTGTCACTTGCATATAAATATGAATAGCTCTAACTCCCTCTCTCTCTCTGTCTCTCTTTCGCTCAACCAGTCCCTCCCCCACTCCATGCCTCGTGCCGAGAATTCCTGGAGCATATCTTTGACACTGTTTGGGCGCCATTTGCAGGCGTTTAAGCCAAGTTATTATTTGGAACATGCGAAAATTTTACCATTTGCAATGTAACAAATTTAACAATTTGCAATTTGCATGTTGCCACATTTTGGGGCATGTGTGGCGGGCCTTTACTTCTGTGTATGTTTTCTCTAAACAAGCGCAAATTGCTGTTGACTTTTTGCATGCAACAAACATCATTTGTGCAACAAATGGGCAACACGCTTTTCGCGCCACTTGCCACTTGTGGCACGTTACACTCACACACACACACACCCATACACACACACACATATCGCTCTCCATTAAGTCATGCAAAACCAATTAGTTGGTTTCGCCTCTCTTCACATCGCACGGATTTTAATTATTCGTATCGTTTGTGCCACAAAACGTTGCAACTGCGTTCGCATTGTTTTTGTTTTTCTATTTTTTTTCTCTCTTTTTTTGTTTGCTGCTGCAGTCATCTGCCTCAATCCTAAGCGGCGCTTCATTAGGAAGCAGCTCTTCACCTGCAGCCTCAGCCTCAGCTTCGGCTTCGGCTTCTGTTGACTTTCGCAACCTTCTTTAGCAGCTCTTGGCAAACGGCGGCGGCTGCTCTCGACTGCTGCTGCTGCTGCTGCTGCTGCTCGCTTATCGACTAAGTGCGAAATGTTATGAAACCAATTAAGAAAATAAACTAAGTGTGCTTCAATTTTAAATTCATTTTTGCTAAGTATTATATACATAGTAAAGACTAAATATTGAAATTAAATAATAAATATATAAAATAAAATTCAAGAAAATTCAGCAATCAACAATTCTAATATATTTTTAAATATTTTTTTATTTAATAAAATTAAATTAAAGCAAGAATATTCAGTAATCAACAATTTTAATATATTTTTATATTTATATATTTTTAAAATATTTTTTTTATATATTTTTTTTTTTTTTTTTTAATTTTAGAAAAATTTATTATTTCATTTATCTATTTAATTATATATATATTTATTTTTTAATTTCATTTATTTAATTTTTTTTGTTTTATTTGTTTTATTGTTATTTTATTTTTATAATTACATTTTAATTATGTTTTAATTATAGTTTAATTATATTTTAATTATATTTTAATTTTTAAAAAATATTTATCCTACAAAATATGCTTCAAGCTGCTCGTCATACAAGTTGCAAGCTGGCAAATCGAACGCAACGAGCCAGAGTCAACATCAAACAAGTTGCATCGACTCGCAATGCAACACAACACAACCGAGGCGAACGCAACTCTTATACGGCCAGCAATAAGCGTAAGTATAAGAGCAGCCAACGCTTGTGTTTAGAATTTGTTTGGCCAGATCCAAGAAGCAAGAGGCTTTAATGCACCTTGTGCTGCTGCACTTTAAACTCATTTTTCTCTCAATTATTTTGGATTTTAGAACAGTTAATGGCAGAGAGGACCGAACTGTGTTTGGCCATAAAGCGGCGAGGGCCATTGACTGTTCAAGGTCTGCTGCGCATCCAACTGACAATGAAAAGGCCTTTCAAATCTATTGAATATGTTTCTATATCTATATATATATATATATATATATATATATATATATATATATATATATATATATATATATATATACGTATGGTCACATGCATTAGCACTCATTTAAAATGCGTGGCATTTCAATCAACTCTCAGCTCGAATGACAAATTAAAATCATTAAAATAATTATAGAAAAATTATATATATAGAGATGTGTATATATCTGTGCATTACTAACTGTAACAACAAAGCAATTTCTAATTCATGGTGAAAATCAATTACCGCCATCTATTTGACTCCATTATAATAACGAGCTAAGCTCACAAATAAAATACAAAAATAATTTCATTCGGAAATTTGTATTATTTTTTATGAATTTAAATACTTTGGCTGCCATTGAAAATGTTTTTTAATTAAGCAATTCAATATGCGCCTCGCATTGAAGCACATTTGATACTGTTATTATATACATATGCCTATCTGTATTATCATGTATACATACATATATATATATCAGTGCGCAACAGTTATTCGCACACACATTTCACACAAATCAAAATATTTCATGCTCTACGCCTCATTTAGCCACCTCGCCCTTTGCTTTTCTTTCCAACCCATCTCTTTCTCTATCTCTCTCTCTCTTTCTCTTGCCGGCAGCCAACTGTTGATATGCCCGGCTGGCCCAAAGAGTTTCGCATTATAATGCGCCGCTTTACTCGAGCGTTTCGCGGAAAGCGCTTCAATAGCAAAAAGGGGGAAAGAAAGAGAGAGAGAGAGAAAAAGAGAGAGAGGGAGACAGACAGCAAGAGAAAGAGGTGGAAAGGCGGACAGTCTGTATAGCACCCAGACGGCTATAGCCAAGCAGCTACTTGCGGCGCTTCGACGCTTTGGCTCATGCCAAAGACTCGACAACAAACAAACATGAAATGAGGAGAAATACTAACTGCAAGAGATCGACATTTGGATGCTCTATCTGAGAGATGATGGGCATATAATCAAATATATATATGTCGGTGGAAGTATATATAGAGAGTAAGAGATAGAGATAAAGATAAGAGATAACTGTCGTATGAACTGAACACTTTTTTCCTTCTATGACAAACTATGTCTATCTGCTACTATCTCTGGTATTTATCTCTCTCTCTCTCTCTCTCTCTCTGTCTTTCTCTCTTATCTCCACCTCCCCTTTTATATATCTTATTCTCTCTCTTTGTTTCCTTTTCTTCATCTCTCGCTCTCTCTCAGACTCTCCTCTTCCTTCTCAGTCTCTTCCCAATTCCCCCCTCTGTGTCACTTCTCATCTTTATTTCTATCTGCACTTTTTCGGACTCTTCTCTTCTTTATGCCTCTCCCCTCTCTTATCATATCTTTCTCTTTCTATTTTGTCTCTTTTTATCACTCTTCACACTCTCTCTATTCCTATTCCGAGTCTTTTCCCCTTTGCCAACGTAACAAACTCAATTACAAGTCGCGTATACCCTACCTACACCCTCTGCCTTTCAGGCCACATCAAACAAACACAAGCCCACATACTTATTCAGACGAGCAGCAGCGGCGGCCCACTCACTTTAACTCAAACTGGGAGGGCTGCAAGGGCTACTGGGCGGCGACAGGGGGAGTGGCAAGGTAAGGGGGGTGGAGAGGTGCTCTTACAGCAACCGTTGAGCCAGTCACCCATTCACCCATTTCGCCTCTTCCCTCCCCATTTCACGTGGAGCTTTACCACATTTCAATGCGCTGGTAATTACTCCATTAGCTTCGGTGCTGAGCTCTTGTTACCTGTGCCGCAGCCAGGTGAGAGCGACAGTCAATCAGCTGCTGCTGCTGGCGCTCGCTCGCTCACTGGCTGACTGGCAGGCTGGCTGGTTGATGCCCCACAGACAGTTGCATACATCAATTAGCAGCAACAACAAAAGTGTTTCAACATTTCCACAATAAAAATTAAATTCAATATCGAAACTCCGGCTGCGACTCGAACAATTCCGAAAAGCACAATAAAGTTGGCCAACAAAATGGCCAAAAGAGAATAAACAGTCAAGAAGAAAGCCATTCGAGTCACAATTTGTATTCTCCACAGAATATTTAATGAATTCTATAGCCGAACAGGGGAGGAGGAGAGCAAAACTGATTGGAAATGGGAAAAACTTGCAGACGACGACGACGACGATTCGGTTTTTGTCTTTTTCTCGATTTACACATTTTCCAGCTGCAGCAAAGTTTTCTCTATTGATTTTCATGGCAAATTATCAAATCGAATTTTCGGAGCAGACGAAGCTAAGTGCCATATAGTTAAGGAATGTGTGTGTGAGTGCATGTGTATGTGTGTGTGTGTGTGGGAAAATGTTTTGGGAATGTTTTGAGGTTGAATGAAAAAAAAAACAAGTTCAACTGCTGCAAGTTTAAATAGACTTGCCGAAAAAGGGAGTTTAAGAAAATATTGCACTAAAGTTTTATTTTTCTTTTAATATTTGTTTTTTATATAATACACAAAATAATATAAAAAATATATAAAATATTTATTTACTGCATAATAAATGACTTAAAAAGCTAATGAAAATTCATTAAATTATTTATTAAATTATATATATTTTGTTCGTCTTTCATCTTTCTTTAAATTGTGAGATGTTGTTCCTATGTAAGTTTAGTTTAAGTAATCATATATCATCTATGATATATGATATAACATGATATCGAACTATTCATATTGTTAAGGAAATGCTCATATATGTTTCATCTAATAACATATCTTAATACTATTCAGTAATATTTGATATATGCCCCATAGAGTTACAAATGTCTGCCAATAAAAAAAAACCTGTTAACGAGGTCAACTTTTGGTTAATGATGGAGCTGAAATTGCCTTGAACTTAAGATCGAAGATAAATATGTAAAATATACAGCTCAAAGGCGGCTTAGTCCAAGACCCATTTCGATGTTAAATTTATGCAATTTGAATGCATTAAAGTGCAGCTCGAAGGTATCAAGTTCAAGTTCGTTCGAGTTCAATCAACTTGAAGAGACGACGAAAATATATTTAAATCTAAAACTAAAAACTAGATTAAATACAAAAAATAGTTTCAAATATCAAAGTTGTTAAATTGTTTTCAATTTTAGCTTTCAGTCTTGTGCTAAATATTTATAAATATTTTACATAAATATATAACATTCATATTTTTATTATACGCATTAAATACCTCAACAATATTTGAGTGCTTTTCATTGAAATTAAATTCGTTTGTCAATTACGCAAAAATATTTATAAAATATATATATTTTTTTTAAATTTTTTAAGCCTTTTTGCAATTTGCAGTTATTAACAAGAGTGTTGTGGTCGGGCGTGACAGACTGCGTAATACTTATTCATTACAAAAAATCAAATATATTTAAAAATCAATAAAAGTCCAAGTATTCCATAGAAGTTTGATGGAAGAAGCGCCTTCTGCTGAAATCTGACAAAATTTCAAGTCTGCGCGCAACCAATATACCCTTTTGGCTTGCCGAACGTGCATAAAAAGGTTTTGCATCTATATTTATATTAAATATTTAGCACATTTGGCAATTCGCAGTGCATAAATATGCAGAAAATGTGCAAATTATGAAATATGTGTGCCAACCAGTCGCCGGCCCAAATAGCTGTTAACAAAATAGTAAAATTATTAATGGTTCAGCTCGCAGCAGAGACAACTTCATTTCCATTATAATTCAGTCAAAGACGAAGCTGTGTGAGAGAGAGGGAGTGAGAGTGAGAGTGAGATGGGGGATAACCCATTCATAGGCGAGCAAAGCTTACGCATTTCTTATGAGCCAATGCCAATGCTTAAGAAATAGTCAAAGATATATATATATATATATCTATAAGATATATCTTTAAATATATATAGATTTATGTGCCCATTCACACTCTCATTCACGCAATTTCCTCAGCCTCAAACACTTTCATTTGTTGCTCATTAAAATCATAATGAGAGCCAGAGAGACATTATCAACTTTTGGCAATCGGCGAGCTTCGGTCATCAATCAAATTGAATTTGGCTTTTAAAGAGCTGAAAGGGGCAGTGATGGGGGAGAGCAACTCATTATGTTGCCTGAGCGAATTTTAAACGTTCAGCGGCGATTGCGAAAATTGCAATTTAATTGCTTGACAAATGCCTCAAAGCCGAAACGCGCGATGATTATCGAAAATTGAAATTGTAACACTAATTTAATTGCATTCAATTGCCTCGCATCTGGATCACGTAATCAAACATCAAGGGCTGCGGTTGAACTAGTTGTGCGTGCGGTTAGGCCCTCAATCAACTTGAGAACCAAATGAGCAGCGAGAAGGAATTGCTGAGGTCAAAGGTGCCATTAGCCAAAGAGAGAGGAGCTTAAGGAATACTGAAAGTAAAGCTGATGAGAGATATGTGTAGAAAAAGTAGTAGATGGAGATATATCATATTTATTTCTATAAGCAAAGGCTTAATCGGAATGGATGAGATATGGATACTTGAGCTCTATCAAGCCTGCTTCTGCCTTCAGTCAGGGTAAGTGCTTCATAAATTATATATAACTGCTAAGGCCTGTATACGATATGGATTATATTCATTGATGTTAGCCTCTTTGCCTATGGCTCGCATAATTTCCATAGCATAGACAACAGACAGGCAGAAGTACCCAGTTGAATCAAGCGCATTCCTTTGTCTCTCTATTGCTTGCCATTTGCATATATTTATATATATATATTTCTCTCTCTATCTTTATATAATAACAATAATATAAACATCCCGAACCTTCCTCTCTCTAGCACAACAAAAGTATCCTTCAGCTGCGTGTGCTCAACTTTAATTCGACTGTGACGCCTGTTTGTGGACAGCCATGGGGCAGCAGGTCTCCAGCTTCGACTCAAGCTCTTCTGGCTCTATTCCTACGCCATCATTTGATAAGTATTTTTTGTTGGACTAGGCCCAGAGGACCATAAAAGCTAGCGCCAAGGTGAAATAAAAACCAAAATTTTGTTACTGCTCTTGCTGCTCGCTCAGCCTCTTCCACTTGCTCTTGCTTATCTTGTTGTCGAGTACTTATTGGATTTGACAAAGTTCAGCTTGTCCTGCTGACATGAGAGATAACAAGAAATATAAAGTTCCTCTTGGTGGAAATGTCAACGGAATTGTCAAAAATTAGCAGCGGAAGCGGGCGAAAAGCTGACGAAAACAAAGTTCAGCTGAGCTCCGTATGAGCAGCGCAGCGGATTATGAGTTGAGCAGAAACTTTTCGAGTATTTTCAATCCGAAAATGTGGGAAAACTTCAATGGAATTATTGCTGCTTATAAGAGATTATTCAACTGCTCGAAAGATAGTTTTGATTGATTTCAAATTGGAATACCCTATATATATATATATATGTATAAGAGATAATTATGCGAGTCCTTGACAAGGCATTTCTAGCTCATTTCAATTCCTTCAATTCCTTCAAGAGAACAAATATAATTGAATTTTGAACAAATGAAAGTTTGACAAAAGAAATTCGAGGCTTTGTTCAATGCAATGTGGAACAATCGTGATTAAAACTTTTATTTTGATTTTGTGTCGAACTTTATTTTCTATGCTTGACAATTTCTTTAGCTCTTGTGCAACTTTAATGAACACCTCAAACGAGCGAAGCAGAGAGAGAGGGAGAGAGAGAAGCAGGTGGAGGGAGAGTGAGAGAGAGAGCAGTCGAATTAATTGCCAAGTCAAATCAAAGGCAGCCAAAAGCAAATAAAATTTTACCTAAAACCAATTGTGAGCGACTCAAAGATACCACGTAAATGTGCTGGGAATTGAGCTGAGCAGAGGAGTGGCTGGAGTGAAACTGAAGCTTTAAATTCAAGTAGTGAACAGCTGAATGGAAACCTGAGCCAAAGCCACTTCATCTGATGCGGAATCTTGTGAGTTAGAACCAACTAGGAAAGCTTAAATATTTATGGCTTGAAAATAATCGTATATTAAGCTAGCTAAGAGATATGACAGGATAACAGAAGAGATCAAAACGAGTTGCTGCTCAGGGGAATCTGGATTTTCGGAAGCTTTGCCAGGCGACTAAACTTATGAATCTCAGCTAACTCTACAAGTAGTAGTTGCCGACTTGGGATATCTTGATGATGATCGATGAGTTTTGGAGAGGAACTCAATAGTGTTGAGCAGAGTCTGTGCTGCTAGTTGTCAATGTGAGAGAGACAACCACAGATGTTGCTGAACGTAGGCCCGTGGGTCGATAAACGACTAGAAATAGAGTCTCTGGCAGAAGAGGACTAAAGGGGGCAATCGTTGCCTGAGTGTGAACAAGAGACGACGTAGAACGGGAGTTCATATATAGCATATAACTAAATTAAGTATTTAGCATATATATAGATCTGAAGAGTAACTAGCTTAACATCCGTTTTATTTAATTAGTATAAAGATAGGTTTTAAGCGTGGCTTAGGCTATTAACAGCATTAGTTCCGGTTATGAGAATGTGGCCGAAGTGTTAAAAAAAACATTTATTATGCTTATATTTAGATAGTTCACATCAATAAACTTCTTAGCAACAAAGAGCAAAGACCTCAGGAACGAGCTGACTGTCAAGTCTGAATCATCGTTGTCAAGTTAGCTGCAGAGCCAGACAACTGTTGCTATTATATCATTTACTAACCCTATATATATAGTAACTGTCGATTAAATATGAATAGAGTATATGAAGACAGTCATATAAAAGATAATATCTATAGCTCTTATAGCAGCAAGCTCAGAGAATGAGTTTTTGTTTCATTTCTACTACTTAACACACACTACTTAACTACCCTGCAAGGCACTTCCCGTGTTTACAGGGTATGAGCACAGCAGCAACAACAACAACAAAGAGTAGGAAAACGGAAATTGTAACCAATGTTGTGGTTGCTTTTGTTGTGGAGTGAAGCGCAGCGGCAATTGAATGACAGCAGCAACTATTGCTGCTGCTGCTGCTGCTGCTGATGTTGCTGATAATCTGGCTGTGGTTGTTGCAATTGTTGCAATTGTTGCTGCTGCTGCTGCTGTCGTTTGAATTTAATATTTAAGCTCCGCTCAGCTCAGCTCGGCCAGCGTCAAGATTTAAAATATTTGCGATTCGCAGTCGCCAAAAAAAAAAAAAAAAGATTTATGCGCGCACGAATATTGGACGATGTGTGGCACATGCAACACATGCAACACACACACACACACACACACACATACATACGTGAGGTGTCAGCTGCGTGATGATGCATTTGGTTGGCTGCATTCGCGGCTCGAAATCGTGTTCGACTTATGCAACGCGACGCGGCGCGATTCGACTCGCCTCGCCTCGGTTCGTGCTCATCGCTTGGCTCGCTTGGCCAGTTTCCATTATTAATTTATTTATTTATGTCTTTTTTTTTATTGTTTTACAGATGTTTGGCGACTTTTATTTTTGATTTACGGAAAAATGCGTTGGCAGTTTTTCCAGCCGCCGCAGCGCAGCGCACGACCTTGACGACCGTCGATTGCGCCAAGCGAGACTTAAGTATGCCAAGGAATGACAAAAGAGCTGAGATAACGATGCAAAGGCAAAAAGCCATGCCAAATATCAAGCTGCAGAGGCTGGCCAAAGGCTGTCTGCGCACAGGTGTCGGTGTTGCCGCTGACGAATTGCCGCAATGAACTTGAAGGGTTTGCACTTGAGAGGCGAGACAAAGCCTCAAAGCCTCGCAGCTGGCCTCATAATTGAAGATATAGTTGGTATAAAAGCTCAGCAATTAGAAAAAGCAACTGAGACTCTTTTTACTCTTCGGCTGACATTGAAAAAGTCTTTACCAAGCTGTGCTCTTGAAGCATTTGAATTATCATTGCAGTTGCATAAGAAAGAGTCCAAGAGTTTCAATTATGAACAATGAACTTTGTCTGACTGGGCAGAGACTCTTGACTCACTGAAAATTTGTTGAGAGGAGCATTGTGGCTAAGCTAAAAAGATATGTATATGAAAGATATGTATGTATATATGTCTGTATGTATGCAACAAATATATATGGAAATATATTATCTATAAATACTTAAATATATTTATCAATATCAATATAAATATTTATACAAAAATAAAATAGTTTTTTTTTACAAAGAATAAAATAATTTATACAAATTAATATTAAAAATTTTAAATATTAAATAAATTTTTTACGAAGAAAGAAAAGGAAGAATTCTTAACAAATAAAACAAATAAAAAATAAAAAAAATAAATAATAATATATATATATAAATATTAACTGAATATTATAACAAATAAAACAAATAAAAAATAATAAAAAAATAAATAATATAAATATAAATATAAATATTAACTGAATATTATAATAAGAGTAAAAATAAATCAATAATATTTATTTGTATTCTTTTTATCAATTATCTTATTATGCATTTCTTTATTTATTTTTTATTAAGTTGATCTACAATATTCACATAGAATTCTTTCCTAAGCATTCGCTTTTCTCATTTTAATTTGTATATTTTTTATTTGGTCAGATTATTTGCTTATCGCTTGTTATTAACAACTTGAAGCTTCTATAAAAATAATCCCCATTCCTAATTAATTTCCTGTGAAATCTGCAATCACTTAAATGTGCATATCGCTGGTGCCTTTAGCCATGTGCACACTACAATCCCAAATAGTTTATCTGCAAATGGTCGAGCCAGCTACAGAGTCAGCTTTAATTTATGGCAACTTTGACTGGGTTGAAACAATCTGAGCTTATCTTGTTTATGGCCGAGTCGAACCGAAGCGAGCCTCTGCCCATTGAGAATTGAATTTAATTGCGCTGCATCGCCTCGTCGTCAATTAAAGCCAAAACAATTGACTTTGATGGCAGCAGAAGCAAAGAGGGAAAAGCGCGTCGAAAAACTCAATTCCTAAATGAAAATAATTGTTGCACGATATTTGAAAATTAATTATGCTGCCAATTTGCTGTTGTTGTTGCTGTTGTTTGTCTTGCTGTTGCTGTTGTTGCTGCTGTTGTTGCTGCATCCAATTGAATTAAAAGCATGGCCAGACAGACAGACTGAATTGCTGCACAATGTTTGCCGTTGGTGGCCGCTTTGGCCGCTCCCGTTTCGGTGCTTTGCGCCTCAATTAACGGCAGCTTGTGGCAGCTGCAGAAAGCGAAACAAAAACCGGAGACCCCAAAAACGCAGCAATTGCTGCCGTAGTGCGAAAATATTCGCCATCGTAAATTTTGTACAATTTGAACTCGAAAGTCGTTAAATGTAGCACACTCGCAGGACATGGCCAACACACACGCGACCACACTCATGTGGAGAGCGGCAACTGGGTCAGTCGAGGGACGGCGGCAAATCGAGGGGGCGGAACAATTGCAAATGCCGCCGCCCAGTGTTGGTAAACGCTGTGCTGGAAGTCATGCATGCATTTGGAGGAATTCGTAAGCCATTACCAGGCAAATGCGTGTGGCCCTAATAAGTTAACTGAGAATGTTGGCCAGGCCAGCAAATGTGTTTAGAACAAATTTCTCTTTTTTTTTTTATTTTTTAATACTTTTTGGATCTAAAAAATGATGCGTACTTACACTGGGCTCCTCCTTTGGAGTGCCATCGCACTTGAGTTGCCCCAAGGCTGTCCGAACATTAAGGAACGTGCTTAAATGCCATTGCGCATACCCTGTAGACATGTGTGTGTACGGTTATGGCTCGTACAGTAGTTGGATCGAATAGGTTGAAGAATAGGTAATGATAATGATAATGATAATGACAATAATAATGGTGATGATATTGATAATAATAGTGATGCATATACTAGTGAATATAATACTAATGACAATGATAATGATAATGATCATTTTATTAATGAGGATATTAATAATAATATTGATATCTTATTGATTATAATGATAATGATAGTGACAATAATAATAACATTGATATAAATAGTGATATTGATTACAATGCTAATGCTAATAACAATGCTAATACCAATCCAAATGATAATGCGAATGGTACAATAATATAGTTATAGTTAGTATTCCATAAGGAATACAAATGTTTATCACACATGACGCATATTTTACAATATTTACAGGGTATTCCCTGCGCCAACCTCTCTCGAGTCCAGACAACAACTATTTATTGTCCCTCTTTCATGTTTTTTCGTAAAGTAAAATATATAGATAAATGGATGCCATCGGAATGGGCGTGCGGGAAGTCTGGCGGACTGGGTCTTATGATTGTCTGCGTCTATCCCTGATATGTGCACTCAAGTGCCAGTTTGGCTTACAGTTATGTTTTCTAGCACTGAGACGAAGCCTTCGAAATGATTTAGCTCTGCTTACGAATTCTGCTTCAGATGCACAAATACAACAATAAATCTCATACTACAAATACTGATACACACACAGACGCTCACATACGAAAATAAAAAATGAAAAATGAAAAAAAAAATGGATGAAAATAGTAAAGCGGAAAAGCTTCACTTAAAAAGGGAAAGCAAATGGCTGAAAGCATAGAATAAAGTATTTATGCTAGATGCCCTGTAAAAGCGAAAATTAATTATAAATTTCGATAGTATGAAAATGATAATCAGAAGTGACTCTATATAAAAAAAATATTTTAAAAAAATTAAAAAAAAAAATGTTTTTACCTTATATTAAAAATATTTAAAAAACAAATAAAAATGTATTAAAAATTAAAAAAAAAGGAAAAAAGGAAAAGAAAATTTTGTATATTTAAAAAATATATATTAAATATTTTTTTTGTTTATTTTCAGTTAAAGTCTTAAATATATAGAATAAAAATAATTAAATATATTTTTCTTTTATTCTATATCAAAATTTTCCCACTATTTTGTATACATCTGCAGGAAAATCTCTATTTATATGCCATTTTAGGGCATGTGATATAGATGGCTGAGTTTATTTTCTATATAAAATGTAAAAAATAATATAGAGTATCTAAGAGTAAACAGAACTGTTATCTCGGACGCAAACAAACTTTGCTGGAGCAGAATGCAAACAATTTTAGTTTTTTCTTCTTCTCTTTTTTTGTTGATATTCGCTTTATTTTTCGTGTTCTTAAAAAAGAAAACAATGGCTAAATGGAGTGACTGTGTCTGTGTGTGTGTGTGTGTGTGTGTGTGTGTGTGTGTGTGTGTGTGTGTGTGTGTGTGTGTGTGAGTATGCCTCTGTCTGTATCTGTGTGTGTGTAAGTGGATCATAGCTGCTGGCCGTTAGTGTTTTTTTTGCCATTTGGAAGTTGTGAGTGTGTGTGAGTGAGTATGTCAGTGTCTGTGTGTGTCTACATGTGTGTCTGCTTGTGTCCACATTAAAAACTGTTGCATTTTACCTGCAGCAAATATGCAAGTGGCAATAAATATGTGGCATGCAGCCAAGCATAAAGAAATATGCAAAAGTAAAAAAAAAGCTGAAATATCGCAAGAGATAGCAACATTTTCTGCCTTCATTCATTTTTTCCTGCATTAATTATGGGGTTTGCCTCCTCCCTTTAAAGCGCTGAAAAACTATGTGAGTAATATGATATCGAATGGAAGTAAATTAATAAATAGCAAAAACTTTGCCGTACGCCTTCGCCTGCTGAACAAATACTTTCAGCTTCGGCAGGAGGGAAAATAAAATATATAAATATAATATAAGAAAATATGCAACTTCTTATCGCACTTTGAACTTTTTAAGTAGATGCTGTAAAAGCTCTCTGGGGCTGCCAGCAACGTCAGCTGAACTATATTTTATTTATTTTGTAGGCCAAAGGTTTTTTTTTGCACTTTTTTTTTGAGAAACTGCCCTGCCTTTTGGGGCAAGTTAAGCAACTTCTTTGAGCAGCAAAAAAATTGTACTTAAATTTGTGAAGAGCAGAATTTTAGTGAACAGAAGTAAATGAAAATATAAGTATTTATTTATTTATTTATTACCAATAATAGTAGAAGTAGAAGAAGTTGAATGCATTGTGCAATCGTCTTGAAGTTTTCTGTTTAATTCACGTTCTGCAGACGCTTCAATTCTAGAATTCTTTTAGAGTTATCTGTGAGACGAAAGCAAGAAAGACACTCTGCTTATACCCACAAATATCACGTATATAAAGAGAATGGAAATCAATAGCAATGGTTATAGATATAACTAGTAAGAGTGCTCTACAGAGGGAGTGCTCGACTTGGAAATACCCTGAACTGCAAGCAGAGCTGCTCCGATCATTCTAAGCTTGTTTTATAGATACCGAGATTGACCCAGCTCGTCACCCTTATCTATAGTGTATTCCTCATAGCATCTCCCACGCCTTCATCTGTCTTTTATATATATTTACACAACACTTTCATACCCTGACTTTTAACTTTCCTTAAGTTCAAGGTCGTCAATAAGTCGCAGCTTTTCTTACCTACTCAATCTGCTTCGCTTCGCTTCTTATACTAATCCAATTTGTTTCAATAATACTGAAAGCTAGCCAAAAGATGCATATTATATGAATTCATTTGAGCATTGCGCCATTCATCATCGTACGCAGCTTTTCTTTCGACATATTTTGTTAGAGTTTTTCCTTTGGCTTCTCTCGCTGGCCTTCGCTTTGTGCGTTGGCTGAATTTTGCATTTAATCAGCTTTTGACAAGCTAAATTGAAGTTTAATTAATTTCGACGTTGCCGGGACAAAGGCAAATACGCAAGCAAATACCTACACCAATACACCAACACACCAACATACACACACACAGTTGCATATTGGCCTCTGACCGAACAGCTTTGGCATTTAGCCCATAGCACAAGGCGCACGCCACGCCCCCATATAAGAAAATATGTCATTTTTCTTACAGCTTAAATGAAATGAAATGAAAAAAAGGGAGCGAAAGAGAAGAGAAAGGTGCAAAAAGAAGAAGAGGCAAAAACAGTTCGTATAATTTATGAGCGAGCGAAACGGAAATGCTGAACGCATTCAGCATGAAATCCGAGTGCGACTGCGGCGCGTCCTTCGAGAGGGAGAAAGATGCTCGGTCGCAGGTAGCAGAAAGTCGCCGCTCTGCCAGGTGATGTATTAAGCTTAACTGATTTATTGCCATATTTATGCGCAGCATTCGAAAGCTGCGCCCGAAAAAACACACAACATTTGATTACATATTAGGCGCTGCTCCCCAGTATTTAATGAGGGGTATTCTTAAATGCGATAACAGCTGATAATATAATGCAAATGAGAA
This sequence comes from Drosophila repleta, assembly GCA_018903745.1. Classification (NCBI taxonomy): domain Eukaryota; kingdom Metazoa; phylum Arthropoda; class Insecta; order Diptera; family Drosophilidae; genus Drosophila; species Drosophila repleta. The sequence goes on from JAEIGN010000396.1 coordinate 12,771,206, forward strand.
TATACTTCTCACAAATATATATATATATTAATAGATATAAATATATTTGGCAAGTATAAAGATTTATTTTTTAAGGGGTGCTCGACTGGGAAATACCTGGAAGCCAAGTTCTGTTAAGTCCTATATTTAGCTGTAGCATTGCAAGCGTTTCTTGGAACCACTAACAGGAGCTGACAGCTATACAAATACGGTACAAGCAGCAGTGCCCGACTAGCAAACACCCTGAACTTTGTGCAGAGTTGATATTTGCTCATATTTGTGTAGTTCTCTTTAGATTTATATTTATGGCTCTAGCCATCGCAATCGCAATCGCTTCTCGGAACCACTAACCACTGTACAAATGTTGAACATGGCGTATACGTGACATTTGTTGCGCCAGGCAGACTTGAGTGATGCGATAGCACTTGCCCCCAGCACTGGCCGGCCACTCTGGACGGCAGCGCACATCATTTAAATGAGTTTTGTAACATGACCCAAAGACACCCACACAGACAGAGAGAGAGAGAGAGAGAGATGTACAAATACGAACCGTTTCTTGGCAAATGTTGACCACAATTTGTGCATGTGGCAACAGCAGCAGCAGCTCGGGCTGTAGCTCGTTTGTCCTTGAACCTTATTTGTGGGCAGCGCTTAGAGCTGGCATTTTATTTGTTTGCGCTGTCTGTTTGCCACATGCGAAAGCACATGAAATTTATGCGCTGAAGCCGCTGCCAGACAGCCACTGCCAAAGCCATAGCCACAGTCCCTGTCCTCTTCTGCCCCGTCTCTCTTTCTCAGCCTTGGTCTACTATCTGTTTGAGTTGGCTCGCATTTCAATTGTCAATCCGTGTGTGAAGAAATCAAGCTAGCCAAAGGACAGCTCGCTTTGTTGTCCCCACACACACTCGCTGACCGCATCTTAGACTCTAGCTTAACTTTCTATTTGCTGTGTAAACAGCTCTTCGCATTCTTTACAAATCAAAAGTCAAGTAGACTTCTTCTTCGTCTGCTTCTTTTGGCAAGAGCCAAGCAGCAATATCCAATTCCAGTTTAAATCCAATTAGATTGCTCAAATGCTTCGCCATTGACATGTTAAGCTCAGCTAAATCGGGTCAAAGTTCAGCTTCAAGTGCCTTTAATTGGGTGCAGAGCGGAACTGATTAGAGGTGCGAAAGCTAAGTTTGAAGGTGGTAAGTCGTAAGTGAGGGAATTAGAATTCATCTAACGGGAATGTGAATGAAAAAGTATTTGTCTTAAGCAACTAGTGAATGGCGAGTGGAGTATAAAGTGTCTTAAGTGGGCTGACCAAACAAGAGTGATATTATATGCGATGGCTAAATGTCAGCAATCACTTATGTTATCCATAACATTCAACTGTTTATATATTCATTTAGATGTGCCATGTGATATTAAATCTTCTTCGGCTAGAAAGAGTGCTGTAGTCTAGAGTGCCTGACTAGGGTATACCCTGCACCCCTCACAGAGCTGCTATTGAAATCTATCCACGCTCACGTAACAGCTGATGCGCCTTTGACTTTCCTCTGGGAAATTAAAGGATTGATTGACTTTTTTTCCTACTTTGACTCTTCTTCAAAGAGTGATAATGAAATCGAGGCATGTATAGGTAGAAAACGCCATAACTTTAAACGAATTTATTCAAGCTTATTCGACACCAATTTCCATTTTCAATGACTTCGGGGCATTCAAATGATAGCATATTTCTCTCTCAGTTCTCATTGAGCAATGCAGAGAGCTCGCTTGTCGTTAAGGCATGATTTTTCGCATCCTCAGTCAGCAGTCAAATTGAAGACAAAATAGATAAGAATGATTGCTTAAGTTAGCTGAAGCAATAGCCCGAGGCCTATTAAGTCGTCTGCTACATCAATAAAACTTTCAAAATAAAACTCAAATTAAAGTCAAATCTCAAAATAGATTTTGTTGCATTGCAATTTGTTTGCCAATTGCTGTTAGCTGGTCAGACTGTGGTATTTACAAAATCTAACTCCCTTGTATACAGTTCTCGAATATACTCTAATCAAGTTGTGCTGCAGCTCTTCGCAACCTCATGAGAGCTACTTCATAGCCCTCAGCTTCAACGTGTGGTCTACCCAAATGCCACTTGGGCTGCGTTATTATAACATTTGCAATGTTTCGCTTTTAATTATTAAAGCAGATGTCAGTCAAGTGGAAGCTGCTCGTTTTCTTGCCCCCAAAAAGGCCAACGACAGGCCACTGCCACTGCCACTGCCTCTGCATCTCACTCTCTCTGTCCCTCTCTCTCTCTCTCTGTTTCTGCATGTGTGGTCGTTGCGTGTCCACTCAGCTGCTCGGCGGCTTTAAGCCTATTTAATATAATTTAACATAAATTTTTGGCCAAAGCTCAAAAATCCTGCTAAATTTAATGCAAAAATCTCGGTCGAATAACAACAATTGTCATGATAATAAAATCTGGATTTAGTTTAGTGGAAATTTGGTTTTGTTTATAAATTTCGTTTAAATACCCTGTGAGGCCAGAGGACAGAGGCTTTGAGGGATTTCCATTTGCTTGGATGATTGATGGAAGGAATAAAGCCTTCTTCCATTTATATAGCAATATATTCAGTTTGCCTTACTTTTATTTACTTTTTTTCCATTTTCTTCCATCTTTCTCCCTTGTTACCTCTCTAACTATCTCCCTCATTCTTTTCGGCTTTCCTTGTCTGTCTATCTCCCTTGCACTCCCTTGCTCTCTCAGCCATTCTGTGTTAATATTCCTTCTTCTCTTTATCTCCCCCTGTCTTACTTTCTCTCTATCTCTTTCCTCTATCTGAAGTTTCTCCTCTCATACAGGGAATCTCCCAGTCTAAGCCTCACTTGGCTAACATCACATTATTCACTCCATATTAAATACGAATTTCATTTAGCAAATATTATATAATTTTGCAAATTTAATAGCACAACACACAAATTGCGCTGTCAGAGGTAGAGAGAGAGAGAGAGAGAGAGAGAGAAAGATAAGAATTTAATTTTGGAATATTTCAAATGTCAGGTTTGCAAATTTATATTTATATAGTTATTGTTTAGATGTTGGCGCTAATGAAGCTGACATGAGATGCGATGCAGTTCTGGCTGCCATCGAATTTATTTTAAATGATGTTTTATTAATGTAGTTGAAAAATTATCTCGTTGTCATGTTGAGCTGCCTTGACAGCTGACCCTGAGTGGACGACAAAAGATGGGTGGGAGCGTAGGGGGCGTGGCAGTTGTGAAACGCATTTTCATGCGGGCAGACGAGATGAGAAAATTTGCATAGAAACTGGCCAACAGGGCAACAGGAGGACAGCAACTGCTGACAGTCTCATCAGCATCCGCAGCAGCAGCGGCAGCCGCATCAGCATCATCAACAGCAGCAGCAGGACAGCTGCTGACCAGGCTTACAAGCTTAAAGGATGCACTAGAAAAATGTGGATGACGATGCGCTGCAGTTGGGGGCGCAGCTGAGCTTAATTATATGAACTTATTTAAATTCATAATGCTGTCAAGTGGAGCAGCGTGAAAAGACTATAAAAATTTAACCAATATTTAAGAGCAGTGAGCGCCAGGACCAGAGTACCTAACAGCTCAACGGTACGTAAACTATTTGCCTAATTGAAGGGTTTAAACAAGGTAGAAAGCGAGTCGTTCTCATTAAAAAGTAATGAAAGGTAATACAAATGCAATTATACCCTAATGGGAGAAGGGAACTAGAGTATATTGAAATGGATTTTGATAGAGATAGCAAGAGAGATTGAGATAGAGATAATTGCACCCACGGGATATAGCCAGTCGGTGGAGGTCAACAATGTGTAATGGCTGTCGTGATAGGAGCTAATAGATGAATATACCCTGCTGCTAAAAGGAAGAAAGAGTATAATGATTTCGATAGTAGAGAGGACGACGGACGGGGTCCTATCTCCTATCTCCGATCTCCTATCTCACATCTCCTATCTCCTATCCCCTATCTCCTATCTCACATCTCCTATCTCCTATCTTCTATCTTCTATCTCCTATTCATCCTATCTCCTATATCCTATATCCTATATCCTATCTATCCTATACTCCTACTCCTATCCTATATCCTATATCCTATATCCTACCTCCTACCTCCTATCTTCTATCGTCTATCGTCTATCGTCTATCTTCTATCTTCTATCTCCTATCTCCTATCTCCTATATCCTATCCCCTATCCCCTATCTTCTATCTCACATCTCCGATCTCCTACCTCCAATCTCCTTTCTCCTATCTCCTATCTCATATCCTATCTACAGAAGATCTTCAGGTAAATGAAATAAAAATAAATTTTTTTAAGCTTTAAAAATCTCTCAACGTCCGAGGTAATTAGTTAAAAACGTACGAGCAGCTGGTTAGCCCCCATTGTGAACTACTAACTAACAATTCACAATGAGCTTTCGGCGAGAGCTAATTGCTATATTAACTCCGCGCAGTGCTGCAGTTCCGAGTACACTCGCAAAAAAGAGGACAATAAAAATAGTGGAAGAACGCAACAAAGTTTTGTGCAATTTAATTAAATTAGCACATGGCATTTGTTAGCAGCGAGTGTACAGTGTACACTGGCATACACGGCCAGGCACAGGGACAGGCACAGGGACAGGGACACACGCTTTGTGCTAAAGCTGGAAAGATTCTTTTGTTTAAATTTACAACTTGTGACAGGCTTAATTAAATTGTTTACGCAGATGCGGGGCGAAGGCAAGCACACTGGGAAACTGATTAACGAATTTACAGGGTATACGAAACAAGTATATATTATTCCGATTGTTGTTGTTGGTGTAGTCGAGCTGGCTAATGGCCCCAGTTTAGCCTCTCGACCCGAGCTCAAGTTTGCAGCACAAATTAAACAAGAGCCGCGTTTCTGAGAAGCGCATAGAAGGGCGCTGCTGAACTACCTATAAATTTAGCCGGCATCAGCTACGTGACTTGTCATAAATCAATTCCCGCTCCTCGCTCTTAAATTATAATGTGCAATATTCTGCACTTTGGCATTATGTTGCCGTATTTATAGAAGCCCAACAACAGCGCAGCGGACACGCTAACGAGCACTCAACAATAAAGGAGCTGCTACCTTCTACCTTCTGCTACGACTCCAACCCCCCTCCGTTATCGAATCGTTGCCTCATTTGTTGCCAATGAGGCAACAATGGATCGCGTCAAAGTTTGCCAAGTGCCGGGCAGCGTCTCATAATGACGACAAATTGCATTTCAAATACTATTTGAATAAATGAGCAGAGCAAGGAAACGAAAACGAAGCGAAGGAAAGAAAAACCCCTCATAAATTACGATTATCGAGATATAGAGCTAGACAAATGTTCAATGATGAATTATCGACAACTGATTTATGATGCAAATATTTCTATATTTTCATAATTGGCTTCGAAAATAGCTCGACTTATAAATATTTAACAATTTCTAAATTCGAGTTTTTGAGAGAAAGGAAATGAGTCAAGTATTTAAATATGCTACGCAACAAGAAGAACTTTATTACTGCCTGTTTTATAGTTAATATTTTATATATATTATATTTAGTTATCATTTCATTCAACTCTAAACTGACTTGATTAGTTTTAATATCTTTTTTTTACAGGATAATATTTATATTTTATACTTCAAAGTAAATAACAAGTCTCTCAAAATCATCGGTCGTTCACAGCTTAAAGCCTGGTCTCAACTCGATAGTCAATTATTTCCTGATTTCTTGCAACAGATAAAATTAAAAACTTTTTGTTTTTTTTTTTTCACTGTGCAGTCAATGAGATTAACAATCAGCAAAGTCCTCTTTACTTCAACTCCAAATTTAATTCCATACAAATTGTCATGAGAAAGCAATTGAAGGTTAGGCATGCCCGACTGGGGAAACTCCATATCGGAGTTTTGTGTATTATATTTATGGTATAAGGCTTGAAAACTGAAGATTTTTTGATATATTTGAATTATATTATTTTATTAATTTTTAATATTCCAATTTTATTTATAATATTCTCGCAAGATTTGTCATCATTTTCTTTGAGACTTTCCATTATAACACTTGAAAAGTTAACGCCCATTACGCCCGTTTATTTCGGTTGTTTGCTTACAGGGTATTTAAATAATTGTCATTTAATGGCAAAGTAAGTTTTTTGCTTTGTGCAAATAGTACGCCTTGCTGCTGGCAGCTCAGATCTCACGTACGCATAATTATCTCAGTAACAATGTTCAGACCATAAATACCAATTAAGCCATTACAATGCACATTTTTGTTGTTGTTTTTTTTCTCTCTCTGTTTTTGTTTTTAATGGCGTAAAATATCGATGGAAAGTGCGAGTTTTTCGCTTCATTAACTTTGCGAAAATGAAAGAGAGTATACTGGCTTTTGGGGAAAATAGTGAGAGCTGAAGCTAAGGATTAAAGTTAAAAAATATATTCAATAAATATAAATTTTACGAAAAACATTATTAATTAAATACATAAAATATATTTCAACTTGAATTGAAAATACTCGAAGATAGATTTACACATTAAAGATTTCTTTTCTTTATATCAACCAATTTTCGAGCCAGTATTAGTCAGTCGTTGCGACTCTAATGTTCTTGTTTGCTTTGTTGCTGTTTTTTTTTTTTTTGTTGTTTGTTAATCTCGACAAGTGAATGACATGAAAAGACTTCAGCAAGCGGAAAATGCATTTTCAAATTTAATATTTTGATGGATGCGATTCGAGTGGCAATTGCAACATGCAACGTGCCACATGCCACATGCCGCACGCTACGCAATGTGGTTGCCAGTGGGAGAGTGGGTGGGTGCTTGCTTGGCTGGGCCGTTGGGTGGTTGGGCCGTTATCTTGCATGCACTAAGCGCCGTTCGCAATGCATTTATGACAATTTATTAGCACGTCGTGCGATGTCAATGAACCTGGGACGGTTGCAACTGCTGAGACAACCAGTAAAAGTGCTTAAGACGAGAATGTGCGACTGAGAGATACCCTGCACTCAAAGCAGAGCGACAACAGTAAGAAACTTAAGTTTATTAGATAGAGAGAGAGAGAGAGAGAGAGAAAGTTAGATCGATTTCGATTGTTATCGATGTTAAGGACATGCCATAACTTATCGGAAAGCTATATTAAGCTTGTATTGTGAAGGGAATTCAAATATATATATTTCTTATTAGATATATAATATAGACTATATAAACAGTTTCCTGTCCTCCATCATACCCATTTTCTCTGGCTGCGGGGTACAATAATAGCCACGACAAGCCTCTTGGCCTCGTCTTGTTGCTAGCCAACTCCCTCTCCGCTCAGCGCGCCTTACATGCATATGCATGCAGCCTTTCACTTTCCGGCAAACAAACAAACAAACAAACGAACAAATGTCAAACATTGTTGGCTGAGTGGCTGAGTAGCTGCTCGGCTGCAGATGGGGGCCCCATAGTCACGAAAAGTGTCGTCTTTACTATTTTATATGGCATTATTAACCCGTTTTCCTAGTTTTTCATTGTGCCTTTTCAGCTCGAGCGGCTCTAGAGCTTATGCAGCTCTGGCTGTTTCTCAGCGAGTCTTAACATAATATTGCAATTATTACACGAGGAAGTCGACGTTGGAATGGAATGGAATGGAGACGTGTTTACCTGTTGGCGCCCATCGCGTTCATCACAATTGTTTATAGACCTATGAAAATGTAGGACAACTGGGTCATATTATGTAAGCGATATATATATATCGCCCTGCACAGCGGTTGGGCAAGCGTGTTCGGAGTGTTATGCGATACTAATTGAAAGAAACGCAATATGCAAAGTAAGTAAGTAGCTGATGCATAAGAATAAGTTCAGGTGTTGGGATTTTTAATGCAAGTTGAGATTTATCGATAAATAAGCAGAGTAAACGAAATCGTTTTGGGATGGAAAATATCAAAACAATAAGAACTAGATTAGTTTAGTGATAATATTGAAGGGAAGGCATGCAGATGCTATATCCATCAATAGGCAAAAGCCAACTAAAGAACATTTCGATATTTATCGATAATGTGGAAATCTAATCGAAACTCTAAATTACATTACATTTTCTTACTTTACAACTTCACTTTAACTTTGACTAAAAGTCTTTCAAATAACTCATATAAAAGTATAGATAAGTATGTATATCTATTTATATATATCTATATATACTATATATATATATATATATTGTCTATTTATTCATATTTGATTTTTGACATATGCCACACAAGACAGCCAATTAGCAAAGGCTTTGTAAATTAAGCTCTTTTTTGTGCAGTAGCCGTCTAAGCTCAAGTGTCGTCTAAGCAACCTCGCCTCTGCATTAGCATTCAGTCCTGGAGTGTTATCTGCCACGTATTGCTGGAGTAGCCAGGCCCTGCTAGGAACCTACATATACATATACATTTGCGCAACTCATCAACAGGCCAAACCGACATAATCGTAATCTTTAAGGATATGAGCGAGGACAAGGGCAGGAGCACAGGCAGATATCCTTATCAATGCGAACAGACAAGCAAAATAAGAGCTGAACATGCGTATGTGTGTGTGTGTGTGCTTGCCTGTGTTGTGGTATTAATTTGGCTTTACCACGCCCACACACACGCACAGCCCGCGCCAAGCAAAACAATTTTATGCAAATTCTCGAAAACAGCCTCAAAGTCAAATGCTAAGAAAAACAAAAATTAATGATGCCCAATGTATAATCCATATAAATGACATGCAAGTGGGAGGGGGTAGGGGGGTGGCTGTTCTTAGAGCTAAGGGCGGGGGTGGGAGTGGCAAGGGTTAAATATTCACAAGATATGACTGAATACGCTTTACGCCGTCTGCTCTTTGGCCGGAGTTTAATGTCAGCCAACTTTTTGCCTCGACTCGTGCCACGAAATTTTCTTTTGTCACTTGCGGTTAGGAGCGGGAGCGGGAGGGGATAGGGGGGGGATGGGCAGGAGTTGGGGCTGACACAAGACAGTGACAGGGAAATTAATTTCAATATATGAAAATGTATTTTTGATATACAAACACAGAGATATGCATATGAGCTTGGGCATGTGTTAAATTTAATAGAAATTTATGTTCATTTATTGAAAGCCCAAAGCCAAGGGAAAATTAATTTGATGTTGGCAAAGTGTTGGCAAGCAGACGAGCTATAAATAAATACTCGATATCCAAGTAGTTTCTGTAGATAACAGCAACGGTAGGGCTTAATCAAATGCATCAAATATTAATGTAAACAATTAAATGTGTGAATACGTATGGCTTAAGACTATTTGGGAAATTCAAATTATGAATATCGTATTTCAGGAATTCACATAAATTAATATCTAAGACATTGGAATTTCGAACATTGGAATTTATGCCTTTGCATGCACCAGATATAAGGCATTAAAATAAAATATATGTATAAAATATCATATATCATAAAAGAAGCTCAAACTTTAGGTCGCTTGTAGCTCTAATCTTTGAGATCTAAAAATACCAGAAATTGGAATCTTGTTATATCGAATATCGTATAAGTAATAGGGAAATTTCGTATATAGTATTTGAAATATTATAATACATTAAATTAATTTATATAGTATTTATATTGGAATACAATATCGTATCTATGTACATTTACTTTTTATATTTCGTACGTCTTCGAACTAGAGCATACTTGAGTAACGATAAAGCATACAGTTGGAAGATTAATACTTTTCTTAGTATTATTTTCAGTTATCGAAATAAAAATATATTATTTTATTTAAATATTACACAATATTGATAAATTCCACTTGTTGTCGCCACAGCTAACGGAATTTCTCGATTCAAATAGAGCAAAGTTTTGCGCATGCGCAAAGCTCTCTCCCAAGAGAGCGTTTGGCTTGAACAGCCAAAGCTACCCTCAGTGCATGCATATTTCAAGAGAGAGAGAGAGAGAGAGAGAGAGAGAGAGAGAGAGAGAGAGAGCGAGAGTGCGAAATTGATGATGAGGAAGCAAAAAGGGTAGCAAAACACGGAAATGCGCGACCAAAAGAAATGTTACTTCACACACAGCACGGAACGAGGCGAAAAATGAAAGAAACAAGAATAACAAGCCGAAAACAGAGACAAAAACAGCAACAACAACAGGAACAACGACAGCAAAATAAAAAATGCCGTTTGGCAGTTGCTGCGAGCGTTTGTCCAACTAAACAAACGCAACGAAACGCGTCGCGTTCTAAAAAATAATAAAAATAACAAAAATTATACAGAAAAAAAAAATAAAATTAAAATAATTTAATAATCGCAACAAATACAAATAGTCGTTAAGGAAAAGCTACTATTTTTGCTACAAAGAAAACAAACACCAAAAGTGCATTTAAATCGGGAATTACGCGAAAGAAATTAGAGTTAAAGCAGAACAGAGCAGAGCAGAGGAAACGAAGCAATAAAAGTCAAAGTTTAAAACAAAACAAGACAACTAAAAAGATAATAAAGTGTAACTAAAAAGTGTTCAAATTATAGTTTTTCATAGAAAATGTAAGCAATGAAATCAATTGTGTCTGTGTGTGTGCGTGTGTGTGTGTGAGAGTGTAAAAATCGAAGGCAGACAAACAAAAGTCGCGCCTGCAATTCGCGTGCCAAGCGTAACAAAAACAAAGAGCCAAAAAAAAAAGAAGAATATTAAAATTGTGCTACAGCAGCTGACAGCTTTATTATGGTAGAGCCTGGGATGGCCAGAGGGATGGCCAGAGGGAAGGAGCGGAGAGTGGGGAGTGGGAGCGGGAGAAGCCAAGCCAAGCCAAGCCAAGCAAGGCTGGGCACACTTCTCGAATGTAGCCACAGTTCGTGACAGTTGCTTTGCTAAGCCACAAGCCACCCTCAAAGAGAGAGAGAGACAGAGAGAGAGCGGGAGAACATAGAGTGTGAGCGAGCCAGAGAGCGCCAAACAGACCGGCAAATGCAATTCTTACTCTCTGAGAGCGCATTGAAACTTGAATAATAACAGAGTACACTGCGCAAAAAAGAAGGGCGCTTTGTGAGCGTAGAATTAAAATGAATATAATTATAATTAAATATAAAATTGCTTTAAAATGAAAGTTTAATTAAATAAAAATTAAATTAAATATAAAATTAAAATTATATGAATTAAATATAAAATAAAATAAAATGAATTAAATATATTAAATAAAATAATTTAAATTAAATATAAATAAATAAAAGCTTTCCATTTATACAAAATTGGAAATAAAATTATTTTAGTAAATTTTCAATCGATAGTAATAAAATAAGAGAATAATTTAAATTAAATTAAATTGATAATAATTTTCACTTAATACATTAAAAATAATATGCATATATACCAATTCAAGGAAGTTTTCATATAATAATAAATATAAATTAAAATAAAATTAATTTATTATTAGCAAATTACTAAATGTATAACTGGAGATAGTCTAAATAGAGTAGTCCAAAGAACCTCATCTTTCTTGGTCTTCCCTCTCACTAAGGAATCTTATCTGCAATTGCCTTTAATGCGGAGTTTTTCTTCATGCTTTACCTGCGCTTTCTCTTCAGTGTCCCGCAATGCCTTTCACGAGCTCACAGACTCTTTTAAAGGCATCTTCGCTGTTGCAATTTTGCGCTATTATCTCTGCTTTGGCTTTATTGTGAGTTACTCCCAGTTTTGGCTATTTCCTGCTAGTCTTTGGGTACTCCACTGCTTTTTCAGCACTTTCGACAGAAACCATGAGCAGAGAGCAGCCTTATTATTTTTTTTTATAATTATAATAATTTATTATTATTCATTATGATTTATTATGATTATTGGCATTTTATTAATTATTATTATGAATATTATTTATGCTTATTACTTATCCACTCTCCATTTATCCACTCCTCCAACAAATTTCTATCCTCACTCCACTCGCTTAACTTAATATCCACAGGTATTAAGTACCATACACGACTCACAACTTAAGTGTTACATGCCCAAATACACACACACACACACACACAAGCACACAATTACCCACACACTTACACACATCCACCTTCACCCACTCACACTCATGTGTAAACCCTTTCACACCTTATCGCCTGTGCTTTTGGATCGCTTAGCTGCAGCCGCAACGCTTATAAATTGCAACAAATTTTTGGTACAGATGCCAAAGGAGTTAGCTAACTGCCACGCCCCCAAAGAGTTGCTGTCTTAGCAAAGAATAAAGTGTCTAATCCAATTATGCATTATTTATCAAGATATATGTATATATATCTTTCACTTTCAGCACTTGGCCACATGCATTTGCGACTTTTGATATCTGCAGATTTGGCTATGGCCTAGAGGGGTTGCATATGTGTGGCCAAAAAGAAAATGAGCGGATATTGTGTAAGGGGCGAGTGGGCCAGAGGCTGAGGGAGGGAGCTTAGGGAGGGGGTGTTGGCTGAGGCTAGTCTGACTGCCAAATGTGAAGTGCGCTTGGTTAGATATGCCGCAGCAAAGTTTACGGCTAGGTGAACACAGACAGACAGAGAGAGGGAGAGAGAGAGAGAGAGGGAGAGAGGGAGAGAGAGAGGGAGATGACTGGCAAATGGTGTGCAATCAAATGTGCTTTGAAGGATGCTGGCATCGCTGCCACCGCTGCAGCTGCAACTCATGCAACATTTAACCAACTTTTAATTATCGTACTTGGAAAGCCAAGTCGCCGCACTTGGTGGCTGCCACACTCAAGCGAGACTTGCAGCTAAATTGTTTTCAGCACAACAACAACAACATCAACACACACCTACACACACGCATACACATTTCATGCATATATGCATTAGTTAGTTCAACTGTCTCTGCCAACAGCTGCTGCTGCTGCTTCTGCTGTTGCCTCTTCTTCTACATTATCTCTACTGTTGCTTCTTCATTCTGCTCTTGTTGTTGGCTTTTCTTAACTTTTTTCCACAGTTCTAAATGCTCTAATTACGCCTAATGGAATGCCACTCATGCAACTGTTTGGCCGACTCGCTGCATATGCATTGATACCCCATGAACAGTAGAAGGACATTGGGATTATCAGTGTGTAAAGGATTCTATATAAGCTACATCTATATAAGTATGGGTATGAAGAGCCCTTCTGTTCTCTTTACTGCTTTCACCTTCAAGACTTTGCTCTCAAGTTCCTTCTTTGCCCTCTCTCTACCAAAGGGTATTCAAATACTCGTCCTGCCTTTCAAAGCTGCTGTTTCTTGCAGTAATTGTTTGACTCTCGTCTGTGGTGCTGTGTCTGCATGTCGCTCTGACCCATTCCCACCGCCTCACGCCCGCTCCATCTGTCTAACTGTCTGCATAGTCATGAGTTTTTGTTGTACGTTCGAGTTTTTAAGCCAATTTATGTAAGCGAACGGTCAGCGGCAAAAATCAGGAGGCAGAGAGAGCGCGAGAGAGAAGGGTATATATTAGAGCAGGTAGATAGAGAGAGAGAGAGAGAGAGATGGCTGCTAAGGATAGCTAGTCGCACCCACATTTACCACAGAGTGCTCAGCTCTACTGTTAAATATGCAATTAAGAAGATCAAGCGGGCATATTGAATTAAAGGTGAGGAGAGCTCAAAGAGAAGACAAAGGCTGAGGATTGAGACAGACAGCAGCAAGGAACTGAAGAGAAGGAAATTAATTTAACATAAATTAAATTTAAATAAAATATTTATTAAATATTATTATTAAATAAAATAATATAATTAAATTTAAATATTAAAGTAAAATATTTAAAAATATAAAAATAAATAAATATTTATAGCAAATTTTAAATGAAATAATTAATTTCCAAAATATCTCTCATTTGCCCTATTCCCCCACTAGGTCTTA